>VXBB01005920.1:1550677-1610780 GCA_013399915.1 Illadopsis cleaveri
TTTATGGTGATTGAGTGTCAGTATGAATGACTAGTCCCTGGGCTCTTCTCCATTCTATTTCTATCTTGTGTTTTTCAAATCCTTATGCTGTGCCCATCACTGTGGTATTTGAGCATTTTCCAAAAGAGCATTAAGTAGTGTGACTCACATCTGTAATGTGGACTATTTATTCTTTTCCTTTCACTCCCTGGGGTAAATATGTGTGGATTTAAAATAGATACATAACTTCTCCTTATGCTTGTTTTACTCTTTTTGGAGAAAGGAAATACAGATAGTATTGAGTTGTAATCTGTAGCAACTAATAGTGATCGGGTCAGCATGAATTCTTGCCAGGATTCGATGGAACATGATGGCATGGAAAGCAGAAGCTTTCCAGATTTGCTCTCTCCTTTGGCCTGGTTTGATCTGTGAAATACGCTGAGATACAGTTGTGCACTGTGTTCCTGAGGTGGAGCTTCTGCTTTAAAAAGGATGGGTGGCAAACTCTGCCGCTTTGACTGTCTCTCTTCTGGATTTTTTGGGGCCCTTGGAGTGCATTTTGAATGTTATGTGCTAAGAAGGTGTCTTTTTGACAAGGTTATTGAATATATATTTTGCATAATTTATATACGTAATGTGTGACAGAGTGAATTTATGTCTGTACTCTGGATGTAAGTCTTTGCTGTTTAAAGAATATTTACATATTTTCAACTTTTTTCTTTGTGGATATTTTACTGACTTGGATAGAGGATAGAATTTTTGATGACGACTTTTCTTTTAAATTATGCACATCCTTACTCTTAAAAAATCCGGTTTTGTGTGTGTAAGCTTTTTAGACAGCACATTTCCTCCATACAGACTGATTTAAGGGATCAGTCTTGTGCGTTCTTACTTTGAATTTTTACTTTATTTCTGTATCAAAGAACTGTATTGAGAGAATGCACATGGGGGAAAAATATAGGAGACGTTAGGATGCTGCCATTATTTATTAAGACTTCTGTTTCAGTCTGTGTGATGTGCTTTGACACTTTCCTACTTGAAATATCACCAGTTTCCAGCTCCTTTGCTGAGCAATTCTAAAGATAAAATGCTCTCCTCATAAAGTCAGACTCAGAGCTCTGAAAAGACATGTATTTCAACTTTTCATGGGTATGGAGAGTTTGGCCCAGTAGTAGACAAATTTTCCCAAGAGAAATTCTGTTATGAAATCATCCAACTTTTCATATATTTGCAAAGTATCATAGGTTTACCATGAGGTCATTATAAAATATTTCTTTTAAAAGTTTGTGGCTTTGTCAGCTGATTTACTTAAGAGGACAAGAAAGGTGGTAACATAGTGGGCTAGCTTAGAGGGTGGTCGCTCTCTGTGAACCACCACTGTCAAGTACAGAGTGAGCATTAGGAAGGTGCAAATGACTGCAGGCTCAGTGATTGCACAGACATTGTAAAAATGGGGTAGCTACACTGAATGGAACAAAATCTCTGACAAGCAAAACTCAAGGAAGTTTGGCTATGTGTGGTCTGTATGACACTATGAGTGAGTGAGGTGTGAGGCAGGATGCTCACCTGGGGAAGAGGAGCAATAGGTTGATGGCCATGACTCATAGAAGTGTAAATAGCAGACTCACAAAGCTATTGTACTATTTTATAAATAATTATCCTACTTCATAAATAATCAGCTCTGATTTACACTGTTTTAAAAACATTGTATGTTTTGGATTTGGATTTTGGGGCTGGAGAAAAAGAGATATATGTGGTGATTATTGATTTTGCTTTTGGAAAATGGAGATATGTATAGGAATTCCTAAAGTTAATACACTAAGACAAAAAGATTTGCTTTTGACTAAATAGTAAACTAGGACTCCAGGCAATGTTATTTAAGTTATGCTTCCATAATTTTGCACCGCATTTTTTCTGAATTTGGTATGCTGATTGGAACAGTTAATTGCTACACCACTCATAATTTTGCTCTTGTTTCTATGCATTATAAAATAAAATATGGTCCAAGTGGCTTTAAAAGTAATAACTTCATACAGTATAAAATGAGTGATAATGGAAGTTACACAAATATATGTATGTAGTTGAGGAGGATTCTTGCCCTCTTTCCTGCCCTGTCATGTCTTCTTCCCTTCCTACCACCTCATTCCCCTCCCTTGTAATATTCTTTATCATCTCCCCTTTCTTTTATTTTAATAATTTGTACTGCTTTTTGGGCCTCTCTCAAAATTTTCATTATTCCTTGCTTCTTCCATGCTTATACATTTTATACTGTAGATAATGCTTGTCAGGTTGTTATGGCTTGTACTGTTTGCTCTTCAAGAAGACTTAGTATTTACAATTGTTCTCTAAAGAATCTAACACACTTTTAGACACTGTCTACAAATGATTAAAGTAGTATTTTCTCTTAGTGACTAAGCAGAATTTATTTGGAGATTATACAGAGTGGCAGTTAGACTAATTATTTGGCTTGATAATGTTTATGTTGAGTAAAGTTTCAGAAGACTGCAGTAGTGCTGATGTTCCCACATTCAGGAAGTACAAGTTGGATCAGTTGGATGTAGAAAGGTTTGACATCGTATGGGGCTGAGAAATAGTAAAACAGATACAGGATTTAGTTAATAAAGAACATCCAAAATAGACATTCAACACCAGATAGTATGTGCTTTCTGTAATCTTGTCAAATAAATATCTTTCTGCACTTCTTTGAAAAAAAGCAAAAAAACCAATTTACATCTTAAAGAGAGGAGTGGAGATCATGATTTTAAGGTGCTGAGACTGTATCCTAGACAGCAGTGACTGGGTGAAATGCAGTGGTCTCTTGAGGTGAGGTTAGGGTACTGAATAGTCCATTCTGGGTTTTGTCTGCATGCATCTCTGAGCTGAATAATATCTAAATAACAGAATGTCAAATAATTGATTTTTCCATTGAACTAGTGGCTAATTAGTGTATATATTATAAGTGTCACAGTAGTGATAGGTTACTGCAGAACTGGTGTAAAATGTGTTTTTACCCTGCCAGTGAAGTTTTAAAATATTTGCCACATATTCAAAGTTCCATAATAGGGAGGAAAAAGTAAAATAATAATTTGAACTTGGAATTTTAATCCAGTGGAATGGGATTATCTTCAGTTTAATGCCGCCTCTCACCCTTTTGCTTTAGTGGCTTCCTTCAAGTTTTGTTTCATATTTACAGTCAGTCAGAGTACTAGGGCAGTTTCTGAGACTATTAGACCAACCTTTCCCAAGAAGTGATATTTTGGTGTGATCTTTCATTTTCCCCCAACATCTTCACTGATGATGCATTTTGACAGAAACTTGGGGAGGTAAAACCTCAAGAACATACAAAATGATGAGTAATGATCTCATCTATGCCTGTTTCGCTGCAACAGACATTATACATTAACAGTGAGCCTTGAGCTGGGAATGATTTTTTAAGTTAAGTTTAGATCACATGGGCTGTTTTAATAATGTTTTACTATATCAAGGTTATTAGCTACAATTTACCTTAGACAACCTAATCTCTCCAAGGGTGGGCAAGTCTTTCTTTTAATTTAAACTCATAAGCAGGAAGAATCTCTTGAAATACTAATTGTCTAAAAATGACATTCAAAATCACTCATCGTTTAAAGTTATTTGTATTGTATATCTGAAGTTCATATTGACCAATATTGTTTTCAATTCTTACTGAATTTAGACCTCTTTTACAGGACTACGTGGTGTAACAGGAGAACTGTTACATTCTTGAAGTAACTCTGCTGAGGGTATGTTATAGTATATTAATAAAAACAGTTTACACCAAATCTGGTAGTGCATTTGTAAACTCAGTAAACTCCAACAACTTCATCTCAGGAGTTATACTTCTGGTGATACAGTAACATTGCAAAATCAGTGCTATGCTGAACCACTGCTTTTGCATGATGTCATGTGGTGACTGTGCTCATGTAGTTTCTCCAAGCTAGGTTCTTGAAGCTGCATAGAGATCAGTAAGGACTGAAACTGTAAGAGTTAATGTAACAGTGAGAGATTGGATAGGGGAATAGCAGTGCATAAAAGAAGTAAATACATGTAATTTTTGGAGAGTAAGAGTTCAAAGCAATTTCTGCTGTTTTCTGTCATTGAAGGTGGAAGGCAGTGTTTCTATAGTCTCGAATTTAAGTATCAGCTGTCATCACATTATATGCTTGCAGAGTGATCTTAGTTGCATTTTGATGAAGAGATCAAACTCATGAATTTTGATAGGGGAAAAATAATAGTTATAATAGTTGATTTTATGTATCTGTATCTTTAGGAGTCTAAGTTTTGATGTGAGGTCATAAAGAATATCTTTAATTTAAACTTTAAACTTTTATTAAAAATATTGTGAGATCTATCCTGTTTGTTCTAGCAGGAGTTAGCAAGAGTTAACTTGTGTTTCAAACAAGTCTGAGTGCTTTGATTTAGAAAATTCATAAGAAAATCTTTAAACTTTAAATAACACATAAAACCTATTATTTTCTTTGTTTACTGTCTCTATGGGGTTGGTTCTTCTTTTCTTAAATCTCATGTGAGGTTGCTTAAATACTTCCTGATGACCTATTCTTTGACATTAATATTTTTAAGGTGAATCGTTTCCTATAGCAAATATAATATTGTATTTGTACGCAGGATATTTAACAGGTCATAACACTGCTAGGTATTTGATGTAACCTGGTATTTTGGTTCTGTGTATTTTTGAGGGCAGACTTCCTTTAGAGTGTGTACTATCTTAAGCATATGAAGGACATAAAACGTTTTCACCTTTAAATAAAATTGTGAGTTAGAAGCAGTTAACCTATTTTGGAAAATGGTTTGCAACCATCTTTCGTATAACTTTTCAGAAATGTGTACTCCAATGTGTTAGCAAGAAATCTTTTTCCATATAGTGTTTCTCTAACCCTTTGTGCATTTATACATTTTTCTGATTACGGAGAGGATGAGTGAGAAGAAATGATTTTAAAGCTGCTTAAAGCCCAGAGAACACATGGAATAATAGAAAACATTGCTGGTTGTGACCTCAACAGGTCTTCCAATTCATCCTTTGCCTCAAGGCATGACCAGCTCTTAAGATAGCAGTTTCTGATGCTTATTTGTCTAAACTAGTGATTTGCAATTGTGAGACCCACCCCCAGCCAGTGAAATAAATAGCCTTCCTGGTTGAGGCAAGGGCACACAGCAGACGATGCACTGAATTCAAGCTAATGATCTCTGCAAGAGCTATGTTGCCTATGCAGCAGAAAGTGAAGAGTGGGCCAAGCAGATCTTAGGGTAAAGCTCTTGTATACAGTATGAAAATTTTAATTTTTTTCAAATGATAGATTACTACTGAAAGATATGAGAACAATGACTCCACTACTGACTCAACTGGGGGTGAAGATTTCTTGAATTCCCTAGATAATTTGTCTCAGTTACTCAGAGTCCTTATCCTTACTACTAGAATTTACTGTTAAATCTAAATCTCTTTCCTGCTAGTTGCTACTTACTCTGTCCATAATGGAAATGCAATGCAGTCTGTTATTTTTCTGTTTTTATGTATTTCACAAATGTGATCATATCTCCTCCTGTATATTCTCATCACTTCTTTCTGTGGATTCAACAGGTTGTATTTTCTAGACTTCTGACCATTCTTGTTGCTGGTCTTCATATATACTTTTTGACTGATTTTTTTTTTGAAATAAAGTGTCCAAACCCAGAGACATGTTCCAAAAGTGTATGGGGAGAGCATGAGGATAAAACTGTCTTGCACAGAACTCTTTCCTTGTATAGACAGTGACACGTGTTTGGGGTTTTTGTTATGATAAAGCACTTACAGATTCATGGTCAGCTTGTGATCTACTATCCTTTCACCCTGCTTTTCTGTAGAACTCTCTTTGAATCAATCATTCCTAATTTTGTATTTTGAATTTGAGAACCTCAGCTATGCAGTGTTTGTCTTTAGTGCCATTGAAATGTATTCTGTCTGTATCAGATGCCTCTTACAAATTTTGCATTCAAGTGCCTAAATGAAATTCATAACAGCCCTTGGAGCAAGAATGAAGACTTGCCTCTAGAGAGAGAGAGAGAGTCCTAATCGCAGAGATATTTTGACTTTCTCTTGCCTGTCCATACATTTGTGTTCCTGACTGCACAAATGTATGCCTTCATTGTTAGGATGCAGAATAAACTTTTCCAGTTTTACCCATAACTTGTTCATTTGGGAAGAGAGAGCTGTGTTCAAATATCTTCCTGATAAAGGAGATCTTTCACCAGCTTGAAAATACACAAATGCTATACTATTGAAAGGGAAACAATTGCATCTGCTGCCATATTTATTCAGTAGTTTTTATTAAGATGTTGGTTGACTTACAAAAAAATTGACCAAAATTTGAGGTCCCGAAAATACATAATTACTAGGAGTTTAATAAAAATAAGAAGATGAGTAGTGGAAGTGATTGTCCATACTCCTGATTGAAAAGGTCTACTCACACCATTTGACATTCCAAGGAGTTCTTATAGGGAAGAACCAACATTGGCATCAATATAAATCCATCATGAAGTGTGAGTCCTCACAAAATCAGACTTCTTTAAGTTCACCACTCATGAAACTGTTTAGTTAATGAAAATCATTGTCTCAGTTTTGGCATCTTTTTCATTCCCAAATTACATCATTTAGAGCCTGGATTATGCTATTTGAGCCCAGAAATTCTTTGGGATTCTTCTGACCAGATCTGAATACCCACAGAGGAAGACATCCATATCTGAAATCACTTAGGTTCAGTTTGAAGCAAATGGAAATAAAGAGGTGCCTTTAGGATGTGAACCATCTCATCTTAAATTAGACATTTCAAATAGGCCAGATGAATTGCAGAGCCTATTTCTAGCTGTGGACTTAGAAAGAAGATAGAGTGAATATGTCAGACGTAGAGGTCTAGTTCACAGACTTCTAGAACTAGGTAAGTTGATTCTACCCTGCAGAATTCTGCCTTTGAGAGTAACTCTTCACTGCTTGGTCTTATAAGAATGCTGTGGACACTTTCCCTGCTGACACTGATGTGTATGGTTCCCTAGAAGCTGTTTGTCAATCTGCATGTTTTGCTTATATTTCTATCAATTATTAATTAGCATATGCTCATTTACCCATGACCTTACTCTTTGAGACTCACTGCTGGGAACCTGAGTATGCTTCCTTTCTAGTCCATGGTTATTCTTAGGATTTGGTATATTATTTTATGCTGAATTCAGAAAGCCTTTGAAGAATGAGATCTAAAAGAAGACCTTGGAATATAAAATCTTTCCGGCATGTGGGATTAAGCATGCCCATCATCAAAAGAACATTGCAAAGAAAACCTTCCTATGCCATTCCCCAACAAGAATGACTAGCAGATATTTTAAGGTAGAATCTCATAGATGAAACTAGTCAGATTGCTAGATGGGAAGTCACAAAGAGGGTTTGTCTACTACTTGTAGGCTTAAAACAATGTAACATTAAGACCCAAATAAAGCTCTATAAACTCAGTTTGACAATTTCTTTCCTTAACTTACACACCATCTCTCTTTTGCTATATATTGTTTTAGTGGTATTTGTTTAGCTAGCTGTGTGACCTACGCGTTGATAGGTCACTTTTGGTGGTAGTCTGTTAAAAACATGCTATTGTCCTGCTATGCATTCTGAATTCAGCATTTTCTTGCTTTGAAAGTCTGGATAAACAGGTATCTATGGAACATGCTGTATGATATTGAAATCAAATATATTTTTGCTGAGTCAGGCCCTAAGGCAGTTTGGGAGCATGGGTTTTGATTCAGCATGCTTTCATTAATTTGGCTAGTCATTGCGATTATGATTCATTTCATTCTGTGTAACCGACTGCTGCACAGTAAGTGACAGCTGAACCTTGTATTATCTAACAGCTAGAAAAATAGCATCACTGTCACGTTTAGAGGGCTGAGGATTATGCTTTTATCAAACACATGTTTTTTACTAAAGTTAAAATGCTTCAGGAAAATCTTTTTTCAAACTACTTGTAATGTTGCAGTAATGAAGTGATGAAATACCACAGTAAACGCTACAAACTATTTAAATTAAGCGCTTAATTTTATTCTGTGGATTGAATGAAGCAGCTTGTTCTGGTTTGAATTAATGTATTAGCTTTTTTGGATTGGTAATAAGGTTATGCCTGTTGATATTTTAATGATAGTCTGATTTATATATAACTAGTAAGTCTGAAGAGCTAAGTTTAAGTGAATGGTAAATAATTCTGAAGTGTTGGTATTACTTCCATGCTAATACGTATTACATCAGAAGACATTTCAAGTGAAGCAGTAATACTAATTTCTTTGTGGAACTTTACCAAAGATTCCACCAGATTTTAAAGTTAAGGAAAATCCCAATATGATTGAAAGAAAACTGTATTTTTACCTAGTATTCCTACTTCTTTTAAAAAACTGTGTCTTCCAAGTTTAAAAATATGTATCAAAAATTCAAATCTATTTTTTTCCTGCCCTTTTTATGGTTAATCTGAAAAATTGCTGTAGAGGATGCTGTGAAGGCACTGGCCAAGAAAAGGTTGCTTTCAGGGTAGTGTACAGAGAAAGTTCTTGTTATTTGAAAGCCTTGAGTTCTGTCTGCTTGATGTCTGAAAATGCAGGTGGCCAAAGCTGAATGAAATTTAATGTGCTATAGCTGAGCACTAATGTACATTTACGTATTTTGAGTTTATTTAGGCATGGTTGGAAGATAAATGTTTTTAGCTACTTTGTAGAGTTTACATGAGCTTGTCTTCTGCAGAATTTGGCGTGTTCTTGTCTAAAATTTGGTCTGAGTTATATATTACCAAGATTTCTATAACAAAGATATTCTCATGTATAGAAGAAGGTTTTATTTGGGGAAAGGCAAAATAAACACTTAGTTACATTTTTAACTTTTATTCTGCACAAAGAAGAGTGATAAAAATTATAGAATTAGTCTATGATAACAGTGTCCTAACTTAATGTCTCAGATATAAATAACTATTTCTTAATTAAGTAAGACCAGTTAGTTACAAGTTAGAAGTTTGTTTATTAAAAGGAATATGGGTTAAAATAGTGCCTTTGTTTAGATTTATAATTTTGCCTAATAAAATTTTAATAATCAAAAAGCATTCACTGAATCTGGAGTTTCACTATGGAAACTAAATCATAGTTAGACAGGTATTGATCACGTTGTCATTATAATAAGTAAAAGCACTGATGTATATCTTTTCTTGTTATTATTGAAATAATTATTGATATACTCCTAATTTTATTTTTACGTTAAATAAGAAAGAGCAGTTTAGAGCTGGTAACATATTTTGTCACTCTTCGTAGCCATAAGGTTTTTCTTTGATAAGGGCTTAGGAGTGTTTTATTATAGTAATCCACAAAAAATTTGTATTTCAAAGGGACTGCTGGTCCTAACATGAATAAGACTAAGCATGATGACCTATTTTCAAACAGCTCTTGCCTGCCATTGGAACTGCTGGATTTTCAGTAACGCTGCCCAAAAGAAAGATGTTGGTTTGTGTTAAAAGAGGCAAATTGACATTAAATATCTTCTATCTTGGACTATCTTAAGTATATTTTATTCAGTATTTATAAAGTTGCTGAATGGCATTATGATGTGGAGGGAGGTTTATACCAGAACTCTAGTGTGCCTTTCTATTGCATAGTACGTTTGGACATCATTAGTATCTTTTTAGGGACTGTTTGAACATCTGCATAATAGCTTCTGTAATTACATCACCGAAATGTATTCTAATTTTAGTCTCAGTTTAATAAAGATTTTCTTCAAAAATTTTCTCAGTGTGTGAAACAAAGGAAGAAAAGGAGTTATTGAACTGATGCACACCAACCCAAATATTCTTTGCCCTTTAATTCATAATTAAGTTCATATTGTTGTAATAAATGGAAACTTACATAAGAACTTACATGGAAGCATGTAACTCACTAGATTCATAACTAAAAATGGTATCGCTTCTTTGGTGGGAAGGAAGTATTCCTACTGCATTTATGCGTCCAGGTGTTGGGGTGAGGCTGCAGGAGTGGCAGAAGACACCAAGACCTGCCCTCAAGTCAAAAAATTGGTTTCCACCCGCTCCAGAATGGATCTGCCACTGGCCATATTGTCCATCAGTGACACTGCTGGATAGTCACATTATCTCTGTGGATACTGTGTAAGAGAAGATAAGAAATCCTGTGCAGCAGTGAGAGAGAGGAAGTGAGAAAAATATGGGTGAAACAGCCCTGAAGACACCAATGTCAGTGAGGAAGGAGGGGCAGGAGGTGCCTCCAGGCATCAGGGCAGAGATTGCCCTTCAGCCCATGGAGCAGACCATGTGAGGCAGCTGTGCCCCTGCAGCCTCTGCAGGACCTCATGCCAGGGCAGGTGGATGCATCTTGTATGAAGCTGGGACCTCATGGAGAGCCCGCACTGGAGCAGGCTCCTGGCAGATACTGCAGCCCCTGGAGAGAGGAACCCACACTGAAGTGGGTTTTTGGGCTAGACTTCTGATTCTTCAGGGGCCCCATGCTAGAGCAGGATGTTCCTTGAAGGACTGCACCCTGTGGAAGGGATCTGGAGCACTTCTTGAAAAACTGTAGGCTGTGGAAATGACCATTTTGGAGCAGTTCAGTAAGGACTATATCCCATGTGAAGAACCTCACATTGGAGCAGGGGACAAGTATGAGGAGAAAGGAGTCACAGAGATGAAGAGTTCTCAACTGACCACAATGCCCCTGCCAGTCCAGCTGCCCTGCTCCAAGTGTGGAGGTAGAAGGTTCATAAGTGAAACTGAGCCTAGAAAGAAGGAAGAGGCAGGAGGGGAAAGTGTTTATAGATTTTTTTTTTTTTTGTACCTTCCTACCCTGTTATTAAATGGCAATAATTTGAATTAATCTTCCAAAATTGGAGTCTGGTAACTGGTGAGTGATCTCTCTGTCCTTATCTTGACCTATGAGCTTTTCCATCATTCTCTCTGCCGTGTCTTGCTGAGGAAGGGGAATGAAAGAATGGCTTGTTGGGTGTCTGGCAGCCAGGCAAGGTCAATCCACCACAATATTTATTTGGCAAATATATTTGCAAAGGCTAACGTGAACCTAGAGATACTACTCTTCCTGGGTCCCTGTAGAATCAACACAGTTAGAAAAAGAGGCTTCTCCAGAAGGCAGATCTGAGAGGCTAAATTCAGCTGCAAAGCCCCAGGCAGTTCCATGCTGTCAGTGCAGCACCCGCAGCTCCATTGCCAGGCCAGCTGCTCCTTCCTGCCTCCATGACACCATCATGGCTCTGGTGCAAGTGTCTGTTGAACTGTCTACTGAAACTGTTTCAGGGAGGATAAGGTAATGAAAAAGTATTTTCCTCCTTCATCACTTTGGCAGAGAATCTTTTTAAGTGACAGAAAGGAACTCATCTGATTTACTGTACAGTCCTGCAAAATGCTGAGCTATCACAGCTGAGGGGCTGAGAGAGATTAGCTACAGTACTTTTGGAGTCTCTGAGAGCAATGGAATTATTCCACCATTATTTCTACAGTCTGCAAAGACTGGTTATGTTGCAGTCATTGAGAAAACCAACAGTCAAACGTACAAACTAATTTCTGATTTTGAAGTTGCTGTTTAAGGTCTATGAATCAATGCCACGAAAATTAGAGTTCAGAAAATTTTTGGTGAAGAAAACAAAGAAAATGCTCATAAAATTTTTCTGCTGAATAACTGGAGTTGGAAAGCCATTACTGTTGTTACTTTAGATAGAACTAGGTTTTGTGTCTCCATATCAAACAGCAGGTTTTCTTCTTTAACACTTTTAAAGCTCTGATTTTCAGACATAAGTTGGTTCAGCTCATAGGATGAAGACAGAAAGGAGAGATGAAATACCTCAGATGACTCTGGTTAAGTGAATGAGCTCTGTAAAGCTGTTGCATTTTCCAATGTGATCTGGGACATAAATAATGAAAGGTGTGTAGCAAAGGCTCTAGTTGTAATTGCTGCACACACGTGCACTTGTATTTTCACAGGTGACTGGACAGTCTTTTGTTGTGTAAAATAATGGGAGAGCTGCTTCACCCCTAGTATTTCAGATTTTGTATGGGAAGATCTGATTATTTAACTGTGTGATGGCTTTGGCTCTAAGTTTGTTTGCATTTTGCTTGAAATATAGGCTACATCAATATTTTTAAAAAGAGGACACACAAATAGTTTTGTTTTAATGAATCTGTTACTGAAACATAACGTTAAATAGAGATCTTGTAGATGACAAAAATTATGATTGATTTTCAATATGCTAGGGTCATGAATTCATTAACTACTGAGTGTTTTTAAGATTACATAGAGAAATTCAAAGTGTAAACTTATCATTGCTACTGTCTATGCCAACACATAAGAAAAAGATAGACCTTGCATCAAAGCATTTAATTTTTTTTATAATTGCAATAAAAGTAATTGATTCTCCTAAGTTCCAGGCTTGCAGACTTCTGCATTTGATATGTAGCCTCATTGACTTTATTGAATTAAAAAAAAAAAGACTGAGAAATGTAGCAATTAAAAATACTGCCATGCTAGTAGCAATTTTCTGAATGCCTACCTAGCATTCTTATTTTTAAGCAATGCTATATTTAGAAGGACATTTCATTCTTTCAGAAGAGAAATGAATCTATCAGGACTAGGACTATTATGTAGGAATATTAAATATTCACTTATTTTGTACTACTTGGTTGCTAATATTAGCCCAGTATTCATTAGGACCTATGTTCTACTATTGGTTAGATTTTTTTCTCTCTCAGATTGCTATAATTGTCATCTTTGATCTATATTGTATTGAAAAATAAAGCAGCTGTCCCCTTTCTTATATCTCCCCTCTAGAACGCTGGTAAAAAATACTAAAAAAGCAATATCTTAACATGTTAACATGTGTAATATCCCCAAATGACTGTGATGGTCCTCCTTTCAT
This sequence comes from Illadopsis cleaveri, assembly GCA_013399915.1. Classification (NCBI taxonomy): domain Eukaryota; kingdom Metazoa; phylum Chordata; class Aves; order Passeriformes; family Timaliidae; genus Illadopsis; species Illadopsis cleaveri. Next base: position 1,563,609 of record VXBB01005920.1, read on the forward strand.
TATCAAAGCCCACTCTTCTGGAAAGATTTGCTGCCCCCAAATCTGAATAAATTATGCGTTTAAAAAATGTCATATTCATTCAGAAGCCAGTGTTTTTATTACAACTTTGTTTTGAACTTTGTTATTACAACTTAGTTTTGAACATTTTCCTATCAGTGTCAGACACACATTTCTGGAAGATATAGTGAGCTTTTACTTTTTCATGGGTTAATATTCAGACCGTTTCAGTGGCTGGTTAAAAATTTCCAGCGCCTGACTGTACAGTGACTCCATTACGGTTTGTAGTACTGCTGCCTAGAATGCCTGTGTTAGTGTAAAATGAAACACCAAAAGGTCTTTCCTCCTAATGCTATACATAAAAAAGGAGCATTTATATTAGATATTTCTCACTCCAGAAAATGAGGATAGAACTTATATAGGGATATACCTGAGATGATAATGGAATTATTCAAAAAAAAAGAAAGATATTGTGCAAGACATGTTCACGTTTAACAAGATTTTTTTCCACACAAGAAGTTATGTATTTCTTCCAATGCTCCAAATAAGTTTTAAATTAAGTAAATTCTAGTTTAATATTTTTATTTTACTTTCATTTAAGTTATACAAGATAGGATTTTCAATTTTTGTCATTCTATATACATTTTGTATATAAAAGTGTTCTGGGAGATGACCGTTTAAGTCTGTCAGTTCTTCATATTTTAATACAGACTAATTTGAAGTTGTTCACTTCCCCCAACTCATTTTTATGGATGAAGCGTATAAGAAAATCTTTAGGTTAGTGCCTCTCTCTGGCAAATAAAACACTTCATGGCTTTCTTGTTTTGCTTTCTTGAAAATTTTGTTTACATAATGAAATAATAGAGCCGAATTTTGGTTTAACTTGCATTCTTTTATTCTGTTATAAGTCTACTAATGTAGTTAGATCACTTCTGATTTAATCTTATTGTGAAAGAAAAGAAATTATGTCCATCATTTCTCATAATTTATGTCAAAACCTATAAGGGCCATGTGGCAGTGAGAGAGTACAGACAACCTTGCTCCAGCCCTGTAGAGTTTAAGCCATGAATTTGTACTTCCTGAACTGCCTTTGCTGCCTGAGGAAGAGTGAAGAGAACAGCAATCTGAAGTGAGTTGTAGTGCCCATCCTGGTGAAATCTTGAAACAAGTGAAAACACAGTCTATCACATTGGAACTGTATTCTTTGGTTTTGTAAGATTTTTTTGCCTTCTTGGTAAAAAGGACACATATTTTGTTTTCATATTCACTGTACAGGCTTCCAAATTTCCTGTTAGCAGTACATTAACATTTACTGTTACCACTGCTTGAGCAAGAGGTGCATGTAGTGAAAGCATGGATTGTAGATTGACTCCTAATATTTTGCTGATGTCTTTATTTTTCTTACACCGTAAGGTGTTTTCTGGTAATTTCTGTGAAAATTGATACTATTTTCCATTCTAAGAAGTGGATAAACATCATAATATCTAGTGTTCCACCAAATGCAGATAAATAGATAAAACATGTGTAATAAATGCAGAAAATTGAGATACTTTGTCCAGAAATATCCTAGCAAGAAAGTAAAATGACAGTTATCCATTATAACTATTGAAATTAATCAATGACAGACTAAGCTGTTCAGTGTATCTGTAAAAGGTGAAGAAGTTAGCAAGCCTTGTCGTATCAGCACTTAATAGTTCCACTGTTGGTTCTGGAGTATGTTCGCTTTTTTTTTTTTTTAAACTTAATTACTTGATTAGCCTCATACATCTTTGACTACTCTGCTACCTCTGGATATTTTTGTGTAACATCAATTTGTGCAGTACACACGGTATAAAGGTTCACATTTTAATAAACTGAAATTAGTGTATGTTTCACAAACATGATAAAGCTTTGGGTTAAAGTTCAAGAATAATCAAAAAAGTATTCTGCTTACAGTAATAAAAAGTGAAGGAGCTGAAGGAAATTGCAAATTGATATTTTCACTTATGACATCAGCTTTTATGTAGATAAAGCTTTAGGTTTTTGTTTGTTACAGTAGATAAAGGGAGGACAGTAGGGCTTTCAGTGGTTCTTGTTCTCTCTCTACAGACAGTTAACTCACCTTCTAGAGCATGCACACAATTTGAGTTACATAAATCAAATTTTATACAAATATTTCTGGAAATAAAATATATTTGAAGAATATTTCTGATTTAAAGCTAAAAGAGAACTATTCCAATAATTAAGTGCAAAGTAGAAGTTATGAATGCACTTGACTATTACTAAAAATCTGAAATATCCTCTGTTTGTATCATGATTTTAATTAAAAAATACATCTGTTTTTGAAAAATAAACAATAGCTACTCAATATTCTTTGGGGTCTCATTAAGAAAATCTTTCCGATCCAAATTTTTTTTACTGTACTACAATACGAAACGCCTTAACACTATTTTATCCCTAGTAGACAATATGTAAATATAGCTGTCGTATTGTCTAGAATGATCTTTGTCCCTACAGCTTTCTACTAGATGTATTTCGTGGAAAATCCCCATATTTCTGTTGCTAAAGAAATGGGTGCTAACAAAATTAACTCCTGTCCTGATAAATTCATCCAGTTTGGTCAAGTAAGAATGAAAGTAGAGAAATTCTAAAAGGGCATATTTAATTAACGTTATTTCTAAGAGCTGGCATCTGATAGTTGAAGCTTTTTTTTTGTGCTGTCAGCTGCACCATTTCCAACAGAAGCACTGTTTTTAATTTGCTTCTGATAGACAGCCGTGCCAGTCAAAATGCGCAAGTCTGGTTCCTATCAGTTTCTGTTCATTTGCTTATTCACTTCCTAGCTTTGCTACAGCCTACTTGTGCTTTCTCAATCTGTCAGATACACTTAAAGGAAAATGTAGTCTACATTTCTACCCTAGTTTTATTTCCCCATGTTTCTTTATTTTAATAATCTGTTTTATCCATTTTTTTTTTAATCCAGTTAGAGCAGATTGATCTAAATTCTTTGAAGGATGGATAGATTGAGTCAAGGTGCTTGTGAGAATGACCCCAAAATGCTGAATGTACAGTGAAATCACCCAACCCTGTTTCTGCCTGTACTGAAGAGGAATACAAAGCTTTTTTCAGGACTGCTACTTTCCATCTCCAGCAGCTATGTGGGTGTTTCCTGGGCAGAGGTGAAGAGGGAATCGACCTTAACATTCGTTAGCAAGTTTTGGAATTGTCTGCACTCTCACAAAGAAGGAAGTGATTAGAAACAAGAACAAATCTGACTTAGATTATCCTTTCGCACTCCCAAAATACATTTTTACTGCCTTAAACAAATGTTGCCCCTGAAGCAGCACAAGCAGGTTTTGTTCCTTTCTCTGGGCTTTAGGTAAAAATAGAGCAAAAGTACATCATCCACAAGACTCATATCTTAGTGTGCTTATCTTTGTCCCTCTCTTTCTGCTTCTTTTGTTTTCTGTCCTTGAGGAAGGATGTTATTATTGCAAAAGTGTTCACTGAGAAGTCTCAGTGGTTGAAAATAAAGTTGTAAAACTTGTGTTTCAGATACAATACTATTTTCTACTGAGTACTGAGAATCCAAGAGTTTCTCAGAACACATTTCCCAGTATCTGCAGCATGGTACATTTTCCATGTTCTCTGGATTTAGATATGCAACTCAGCTTTGAGGTATTACTCCATAATAGCACAAAATTAAAATGTATACTGTGTCTCTGCATGTTTCCTGTGCCTTGGTTTCCACAAAAAGGGAGCATCTGTGTGACAGTTACAGTATACTATAAAAAAGAGCTGATCACAGAGGTGAGGATATCTGAGTCCTGATGCATGACAAAAGATTTGTTTAGGTTTAGCTTTGGTCTCCTCCTAAGTTCCATTATCTGCAGGGTGCATGGCACTGTAGTATCTACTACCCATGTAACATAGCTGTATCTATTGCAGCAAAACCTGTAGCTAGCCCTGCAGTCATGTTTTTAACTGTAGTGTGTGGTGATGTGGGTTCTCCCAGGTTATTCTTGTTTCTTGTTGGACATGGAGGTTGCTGAATTTTATACAAGTTATGTTTTCTCATATTTTTTAGGAAAAGTTGAAATACTCTAGTTAGAAAATGATTAAAGCATAAAAAAAGTGACATTGTCCTCATTTGAAAACAGAAAGTTCTGCCTCCTAGATACTTCAGGTTTTAAAAACACTATTTTGCCATCAGTACAACTGTGGTGCCAGCAGAAATGAGGAATCCAGTATGACCCCATGACTGTGCACTTGATAATCATTTCTCTCTTAATAATCTAATCCATCCATTGTAATGAAGCAATTACCTTGCTCTGCCCCTAGCTGTAATCTAGGAGTGAATAATGACATTTATTCTTGTTTCAGTGGTTTTGCTGTTGAATACTATTAGGTGGGGTTTTTTTGACCTATCCTTTCAGGCCTTTTACACTGCAGGAAAAACATGTTTCTATATGTTGCAAGGACATTCATGATAGATGAATTTAGCTTGCTGTCATAAATTTCCTTGGTTCAGAAATAAGGGTAATAAAACATTGGAAGAAATAAAATGGAAAATAAAAAGAAAAAAAAGGCAAGGAAAGGAGAAACCACAGCTTCTATTAGTTCCTCAGGTTTCATTTGAAGTGATCAAAGAAGTGGTCTGTGACCCGGTATTACTCATTCCTGATCTCATCTGTGAGCTTCAGAAGCTTCCATGTATTTTTCAATTTCTTTTATGGTCAAACACTCAATTTCAATATATATTATTTTTCTAAGTCTGTCTGGTTAAAATAGGGACAAAAATTTCTTGTATAATTTTAAAATGAGATAAACACAAGATTTTATTTGATGCGTAATATTTAAGATAAAGTAAGTGAGTATGTTTATTTTGACTTCACAAGGATTTGGTAGCACTTGTTTTCTTTCTCATTTTTTTTCTTTCCCCTTCTGTGCTTATTCCTTGTAAGAGGTTTTTATGATACAGGTAGATTTTTCTAGTGTAACTGTTTCTCTACTCTTACAAGGACAAGGAATTCAGCGTCAGATATGGCATTTGGGAGATGTGAGGAGAAGGAAGGCAGGAGAAAGAGTGTTTGGGTTTTGTTCAGTGCAACAACTGAAAGGCAGTTCCAGATAAAAAGTGACATTAGGAAGTTTTTGAGAGGAGAAAGTTTCTGTTGTGTAGAGTTTTTCAAAGGTTTTATTTATCTTCAAATTCTACCAACAGATTTTTCTATTGCAGTGTATTGTGCATGTTCTTCTAAGCTCATTGGGATCTTTTCGCATCCTTGGTAAGGTCTTGATGTACTTAAGTCTTCATTAGGCCTTCTCAACTTTTTTGGGAATTTGCATGTTCACTGAGGTAATGAAAGATTATTTTCAATTTTTGCCAGGATTTTTTTTTACAGAACTTTTCATTTGATGCTAAAAGCCAGACAAGTTTTGATATCTGGATTCTGATGGAAGAAACCTGAATTTCTGCCAGGTCCTTTCCCCAGCTCTTTGGCAGCCTCGCTGGCAGGCTGGTGGGAAGCCATATTCTGCATCCTTTGACTCGTTCAGTCCCTGGTTCTTCAGCAGCAGAGACAGCTGGAGCTTCCAGGACCCTTAATTCTGGGCAGCATGTCAGGCAGCTTTTCGCAAAACAGAACTCCCGATTAAAGTGGGTCGAAAAAAAGTTATTCTAGTTTGTGGAAAAATTCTAAATGTATGGTATTCATTCTTTCATAAAACAGAATCACTTCTAGGTTTGAACCTTTGTATATTCCTTTCCTTATGTGAATTTTGAATGCTCTCCTCCCTGGATTTTTTGGTAACTCAAATGTAACTCCTTTTTCTCATTTACCTTTCTCTCTTCTGTCAGGGACAGAACAATGTTTATGGTTAAAGAGTACTTTCACAAATGAGATATTGAAATGTTAAGAATGTATGATCTGACATGTTTTTCAGGTAAGACAAAATTTCAGCCCTGTTTAGTTTTGTTATAAGAGATTAAGTTTGACTGCCTCTCTTTTTACTGGGGACTGAAGTCACTGAAATAACCACTGAAACTGCAGAAACCAGCTAAGTTTTCATCCTGAATAGGCATGAAATGTTAAATTGGTTTTGTTCTATTATTTGATTAAAATGGACCAATGCTTCATTCTTATATTAATCTGGCAGCATAGTGGGCTACATCTGTGCTATGAGAACCTTGATATTATCTATACCATATAGTATTTAAATATACTTTTCTGTGTATTCAACACAGACAACAAATGAAATGTACTTCTAATTATTGTTGTCACTTAACAAGTAGCCTTCTGTTGTCTAATTTAGAACAAGAAACTTCTTTAACTCCTCAGAAAACTAGATTAGTCCCATCCTTATAGAATAGTAGAGAACAAATTAAATTGCCTACATTTCCTTATTTTTCCTTGTCTAATTTGTATTGTTAGCATTTGGGGCCAGCTCACAGGAGTTTTTATTATTGTAGATGTTCATGGCTACTCTGGGTTATGCTAAAATTTGTGGTAACCATTTGTCTTTAAGGTTTTTTTTTTTAAATATAATTGTGATTGGCTTCCTCCAAAGGATCTAATCTTAAATAAGTCTCTGCTTTCAGTAATTTTTGGATAATCCAGAAGACAGCTCATGCTGAAAACAAAAAAAGAGGCAAGAATAAAAATTTATAAATGAATAAGGAGAATAGTAAACAGAACTAACACAAATTTCAACCTTAAGTTTATTTGAAGGATGAATCCTTGTTAATCAGTTTCTTTAAATATAATGGAGGCACACTACTAAGTGAGACACATGGTGGATTTTTTTCTTTTTCCATTTTTCATCAGATATTCAGACATTAAGATAAAAAGTACGTAGTTTCACACTTTCACCTGTTTTTAGGGTGGGTGGGGTTTTTTTGTTTAGTTTTGTTTGTTTGTTTGTTTGTTTGTTCACTGTCACCATCATAATTTGAAAAATTTTAAAACAGTTTTCTAAAAAATGTTGGGGCCAGAGAATAACACCCTTCTGTTTTCTAGTTTATAACTTTGTTGAGCTATTCTCCCAGTACTACTTTACTGGAGCAGTTCCATACACCCAGACAGCTGCCCTTTTAGTCATGGGTAAATCTCTGAAAAAAGAATAGGTAGCTGCATGAGAAGAGGCAAAATAATAAGAGAATAAAGGGGAAGATCTCTGAGTTATTCACAGACAAACAGTTTGGAGAAAAATGAAATTTCTTCTGTACTATCTTTGGAATTTTTTCCAAATGATGAAGAGCAAGTGTTCTAGTCAGAAGAATGCTTTGAAAGATGAGAAAGAATGCTGAGGGTGTGGTCTTACACTTCTAGGATGAACTAAATTACAGTCCACTGACTCTTTCCATTGAGGAAGTTATCACAACATCCTAAATAACTGGTAGATTTTGTTTTCATTTTTTTTCCCCCTGAGTTTATTTAACATTCCAAGGGAGAAATCTTGAAGCTTGACTTGTGGGTGAATTGAAGTGCTCATCTACACTTGGAAGAATATAACTAATTCCCTCTCTTTTTCACCATTCTTGCTTCAAGCCTGAGTAACTATGGCATATTTTCCCAGAACTGTGTCTATTCCTTGTTTCAGGCTACACATGCAAATCTGTATGAAAGTTTGTGGTGCTATTGCCAGACTGTTTCATACGTATAGAAGTAATTTTCTTGGAAAAAAATCTGGGTTTTTTTCTGAAATCTTTGAAACTGAGGAGGAATTTTTTATTGTCTTGGAATTAATTTGGGGAGTGGTGATCAGTTTTTCAGAAAGTTTTTTTTCCTTATACTCTTTACCTGATATCCATATCAGACTTAAAACATACAAATAAATTTTGGATCAAAGTGGACTTTTCAGCTTTCACCTTGGCACTTAATTCACATCTGGAAGTCCTTGCGCATTCTAAATAAAAGTTGGATTTTCTAGCAAGGGTTATGTGTCCTGATGGTGTCTTCTGTGATGGAAAGTCTGTCAAGAAGATTTTAAGGGCTTCTCTCTGGAGAACAGTGTAGTGATGGAACTGAAATCATGTTCTTTCTGCCCTTCAGAATTTTTGGTTATTTAAATTCCTCCTTTTTCTTCAGTTTCTATTATAAAATGGCATACCAACCAAAAAGTCTGACAGAGTAAATGTCAGAAGATTAGGCTGAACTAAGAGACATTTGGAGAATTCTGAATAAGTAAAAAATTTGAAACTTCCTTGTGTCCTTTTTTGTTGCAATGAGGTGGGAGATTGTGTTGAGGTGGGGGGTTGTGCCTGTTCTGCCAGGAAACCAGGGATAGACAAGGGAAAATGTCCTCAAGTTGCACCAGGGGAGGTTCAGTTTGGATATTGTCATGATGTGGTTTAGTGGGTATGGTGGTGTTCAGTCTAAGGTTGAACTTGATGGTCTTGGAAGTCTTTTACAACTTTAATGATTCTGTGATTCCACTGTTTTGGAAAGGAGATTGTTTTCCTCCATGTACCAGTTAGAAGGTAACAGAAGAGCAGTGGAAAATCTCTGGCTTTCCACCAAAAACCTTTGCAAAGTCTAGTCTCTGCCCATTTCCAGGAAGAGAATGAAGAAACTGAGGATATTCGATCATTATCAAATGTTAGCATAATAAAATTTTTATAGGCTTACTTTTTGAGAACATGCATTGAAATCAGGATTTCTGTTTACTTTTGTGTTCATCTGGTGTCTTCTGTTTCATCTACAGAACATTTAGAAAAGAGGCCACCCAAAAGGTTATGATCATAACCACCTACAAGGAATATTTTGTGCTCTGTTATGCACAAATATTTTAAAGAACTTCTCAAAACATAGACTTTTAGAAAGGTTGTTGGTTTTGTTTGTTTTGTTTTGTTGTGTTTCGAAGTGGCATAGATCAGAAAGTCTGTTGGTAAAATGGCCATGTGAAATCACCAAGCATGTTTTATAATTTTTTTTATTATTTGCTACAGCTATGCCTATATTTCGCCCATTTTCACCTGTTTGCTTTTTGTTACATTATTGATCCAACGCTCAACTGGCATATTATTGCCAGTCATGTTTGAATGACTCTGTGGGTCTTTCCAAAATGCTATTTTCCCACTTCTGGGATCCCTATGGATCTAATTTCACTTGTAAGTTCTAGCCTTGACAGATTGGGTGTGTTTTACCTCTGTCTGATTACAGAACCAGAAAAGCCTTTCTGTTTGCCAAATGCACAATGTGGGAGTTGGGGTTGCTTTCATAGGCTTGTAATGCCTGTAAAAAACTAAGCTATTTTTCCTCAATTACTAAAATAATTGTAGATTTGAAATTGCCAATTCATGAGGCTCATGTGTCTCAGGAACATCAGGAATTTCAGTTTCTAATTTTTATAAGTAATTATTTTCCAAGCTAAGGGTATGAGATGGTAGAGAAAGTAGCCATATTTGCTAGTATGCACTCCCAAGACAACTGTCACAGCTAGGAATTTGGTTTAATATTGCCACGAGTGTGTTAAAAAAATACATGAAAAGGGATATAGTAAAATCAGAGATTGAAAAATGTAAGGGGAAAGCTATAAGCCTTTGTTATGAGGAATATGACACCAAGGAAATGTTATGACATCTCTCAAACTTTGCAGGTTATGCTGTGGTAAAGGCCATAGAAGAAGCTAGCGTGGATGAGATTCAAAAAATTAATTCATGAGGCAAAATAGTCACAGAAGCGTAAATGCATGCTGAGAAAACTTTGCTAATTCTAGACTGCTATTTTCAGCTCCTACAGTGCTTTACAAGATGGCACTACAACTGAAGGGGTTTCTAAGCCAATTATGTTTGGTAGTGCCGATCAGCAGATCTCTTTTCTGGGCACATGTCACGTAGTTTGCAATATCATTTGGTATCAGGTCTGTAACAGTAGTCCCTGTTGTTCCCCTGGCTGGTGAGGAATAGAATTAAAAATAATGTGAAACTTCTTGAATGAAGCTGGGAATGTAGGTATCTGTTTATGATTTTTGAAACACATAGTGTATTCATAGTGGGATGTTATTTGGTATGGAATGATTTTTTTTTTCAGGAGAAATGTTATAGGATATAGCAGAAGTGTGTGAGAAATTGGGGTTTCGCAGAAGAATCAGATTTGACTTTGTTTAGACTTAGGGCCAAAGGGGGCTTTCACTGTTTCAGTAATTGATACAGTCATATGCATCAAGATAAACAATCTTCGACATGAGGGATGTCGTGTGAGTGCATCCTTAGACTTTTAATGTTTTCACCTCAAATAGTGGAGAAGAAATACGTAGAATTTGTCAACTTCCACAGGAATATGAGGTACTAAGCTAGCATTGTCTTGAGAAAATAATGGATGGGCAATAGCAAAACGAGGTTAATACAGATGTGATTCACTATGTAGATAAATATCTGAGGTCCTATGCTAAGTAATTATTGATTATTCATTGATAAATATGCTGGGAAAGAAATGGTGCACTGTGCCTTTCTCAGAGTCTTCTAATGTACGATTTGCAAAGGTCGGAGACATCAGGAGTTGAAAGAGTAAGACAAACCTCAGTTTCCCTTATATATAATAACCTGATGTAGTAAAAACCTACAGTGGAATTCAGGAACAAATCTTTAAACACTAGAGTAGATCTGTCTTTTCCTCCCTCTTTCCATAGAACAGGGATAAAAATATTTTTTTCAATGTTTTTCTAGTTTTTCTGTAAGAGTTGGAATGAAATATTGTTTGGTCCATCTTGACAGTTAATGAGGCTGACCTACACTGGTGCTACAGTTCATTGCAGAGTGGAGAATGATCTGGATTACCCTGTGGATTGTAAATCTCTTTGAATTTTTGTAATAAATGCCTTGTTTTGCCTCACCTTCTCAATAATGCACAAGACAGACAAAATAATTTTATTTGTGAATGACAGACTAAAAGATTAATATGTACAATAACAGACTAAATGATTAAAATGTACAAACTACCAAACTGTTCCACTGTACCCATATACAGACTGATATCTTTGACAGGGCCAGGCATAAATATGTAAAAAGAAATATCTCACCAGTCAGTTTTATAGCCTTTTTTGTCCTATATGAAAACAAATCCACCTTGACCAAATTCATTGTGTTTAAACAGAATTTTCTACATATCCCCTGGACTGTTTGGTTTTACAATTTAGATATTTTCAGTTTATCTCAGTTTGATCTTGGGTTCTTAAAAGTACCAAGCACAGATTTTCCAATATGGAAAGCATTCTCAGCTTCTGACCACCCTTACTGTTCTTCTTGTCAGTTTTTAAAATAAATTTTCGTCTTTCTGAGGGGTAGTAACTAGAACTGAAAGGTAGAGATATGAGAATACCACATGTTTATCAAGTCAAATTGTACTATATTGTCTTTCATAATAATCTCCAAAGTTATTGCTTTTGCTTTTCTTGATTACTACTAGAAGCAGATTTTTTTTTCCTGAAACATAGTAGCTAATTTTTCAGAGAGCTTTATGTCTGTTGCTAGGGTTATTTTTGTCATGTGCATTACTTTTTACATACTCACACTTACTGTTATCTAGCATTTAGTTACAAGATTACAGTAAGTCTGTACCACTGGGGAATTCTTTCACCGAAGTTTATATTTTCATATTTGCCTTGTGTTAGGATGACAATCTTCAGGCTTTGAGAACTGCCCTTATGAAAGGAGAATGCACTAGGTATAGGATTAAACATATATTTAATTTAAAACATTTTAATGCTCTCTTATGAAGGTTTTCTCAGTTTTTTCTTGTCCTAGGTACTGTCCAGATGAGGAATTCCTGTAGTTTGATAATTTTATTAAATTTGTAAGATCTGAAGTAGATTTGAATATAAATATTACTCACTTGCCTTCTAATGCTCCAGATACTAAACTTAAATCTTTTTGCACCTCTGAATTACAAGACAGCATTTTCTTATTAGTGTTAGACTGTAATAGTTATATATGCAAATATAAGGGGAATTCTGAAAGATGTGGTCTAAACATAAATATGACTTTATGCAGTAAAACTATCCCCTTTTTTTGTTTAGAATTTTCGTAAAGTATTTGGTTTGCCTTCAAAAGAGCAAAGCTGTGCTAGGTGGAATAATTTACAGAATATAGACATATGTGTATGTGGTCATAGTACAAGATTTATTTACTTAGCAGGAAATCCTGTTAAAATGGTATATGTGACTATAATTTAGATAACAGAACAGATGGAGTGCTGTTCTTTTCAGGTTAAGGTTTTAAAATTTATTTATTTAATATCCATTTTTATCTCTGGGTTTTTTGTGAAAATGTTTTTTGGTTGGTTTTGTTTTGGTAACCTTTAGAAAATTTGACATTACACTGCTTTCTGAGAGTTTTGGGAAGATTATAATGTAACTACTGTGTTGCATTTGCACTGTATTCTGTGAGAGCAGTGCTTGAGAAATGTGCAAGGCTCCTACAAGCCAGAGGAGTCCACATAATACAGATATACCTGTTGAAGACTATTCCCTGTGTCTCATCAGTATGTTTATATATGCAAGGCACCTTTATAGCAGACTATTGAAAATGTACATATTTTAGGGGGAGTGGGTGGGGGCATGTGTACTTAAAAATATCTGGAAGTGTTTGAGGAAAAAGGGAGAAATGCCGAATTTCTACTGGTATACACTTATTTGGTACCAAATTAAAATTTCATAGATTCTTTTGATTTTAAGAGGAAACATGATAATTATTCTTTATTCCTGTTCTTTTAGTACGTATGGAATGAATGGAAGATGGATCCCTAGACAGGATGGATGATTCTTAGGTCGTCAGGTCCAAACTCTAGCTCTCAGACAAGCAGTCTTAATAGACTCTTTCATTAGTATTTTATAGGTAGAGCTTGATTAGTTTAACTGTATTTTTCTCTCACTATTCTTACTTGAAGAGCTACTAGTATACCATTCTCTTTACAGCTAGAAGCCATCTTCTAATTTCCTGCTTAAACCAGTCCCAGACAATTTGTGCCTGTTGTTTATTGTGTTCTTTCTCTGATATTTGGCTGTACCTTTACTGCAACTTTTTATTTCTTATTTTACTACAATTCAGATGTCTCCTCCGATTTCTTAAATTATGCTCTGTATCCCCTAATCATCCTCCTAACTCTCCAGTTGTGAGTTCATTTTTCTTGAAGATGGAAAAACAGGACTGTGTGTGGTGTTCAAGGCAAGGTTTTTACAGAACCACTGTGTTGACACTAATGCTTCTTTCTTTACCGTAAGTGTCTGGACTAATTCTCTCTCTCCAGTTGTTCTCCTCTTCTATTCTGCCAATTCTTTGCCTTTCCTGCTTGTTCTGTGGTATGAATGACTTTTGTACATTGGCTTCTCAAAGACTTGATCTTGTACTAGGTACAGCTGACTGTAGGACTTTGAAAAGGAACTAGGAGCATGGAAACTAAATGAGCTTATATACCAGCAGCACAGTTAATCACAGATATATTTGATGTTAATAAGTTATGTGACCTCCCTACTCCACTGAGTAAAGGGCAAGGCCTAGGAGCAAAGCTAGGGGTCAGCATTACAATTCCTTACACGACCCTCTGTGAGCAGAGATTATAGAATCATGAATGGTTTGCATTGGAAGGGACCTTCAAAATCATCTTGTTCCAACCCCCTTGCCAAGAGCTGGGGAGCTACCTGCCTACATGAGGTTGTCCAGAGCCCCAACAAACCTCACCTTGAAAAATTCCAAGAGTGGGGCATCTCTAATTTCTCTGGGCCGCCTGTTCCTGTGTCTCACCACCCACACACTAAAGAACTTCTTCCTGACATTGTATCTAAATATTTCACCTTTTACTTTAAAATTGTTTCCCCTTGTCTTGCCACTATCTGGCTGTTCAAAAAGTTGCTTTCCTTGCTTTACAAACTTCCTTTAGTACTGAAAGGCTGCGATAAGGTCTCCCTGGACCCTTCTCCAGGCTGAACAATCCAAACTCTCTCAGCCTGTCTTCATAGGAGAAGTTCTCCATCCCTCTAATCCTCTTTGTGCCCCTCCTCTGGACTTGCTCCAGCAGGCCCACGTCAGAACAATACTGATGACTGAGGAAACAGTTATTTCCTTTTAGTTTGTGATTTAATCGTTCCTAAATCCACGAAATTCAACAAGTCCTGGGGCAAGGTCCTGCCCCTGGGTCAGGGAAACCCCATGCAAAGATGAAGACTGGGCAGGAAGAGATTGAGAGAAACTGCGAGGAGACTTTGAGGTGTGACTGCATGGAAAGCTGGACACAACCTGGCAATGTGTTCTTGCAGAGCTGAAAGCCAGCTGTATCTTGGGCTGCAACTACAGAAGTGTGGCAAACAGGTCAAGGGAGGCGATTCAATACTTCTGCTCATGTCTTGTGAGACCCCACTTGGAGTACTGCAACCAGTTCTGGAGTCTCCAACATAGGAAGACATGGACATACTGGAGCAAGTCCAGAGAATGGCAACAGAGCTGTTCAGAGGGCTGGATCATCTCTGGAGCCTGAAGACAGGCTGAGTTATTTGGGGTAGCTCAAACTAGAGAAGAGAAAGCTCTGGGAACACCTTATAGAACCTTGCAGTGTCTGAATGAAGGTCATAACAAGGAGAGAGAAGTACTTTTTGCAAGGACATGTAGTGACAGGACAAGGGAGAATGGCTTTAAACTGAAAGAGGGCAGGTTTAGGTTGTATATTAAGAAGAAATTTTTTACTGTGTGGGTGGTGAGACACTGGAATAGATTGCCCACAAAACCTGTGAATGCCCCATACCTGGAAGAGTTAAAGGCCAGGCTGGTTGGGTTTTTGAGCAACCTGGTCTAGTGGAAGGTATTCCTGCCCATGAGTGATTTTGATAATGCTCTCAAGAACTTTGTTATCCTTAGTGACTTATGTGCAGCATACTCCTCTTCAGACCTATATACTTTACTTAGAAATCCAAATAAATGAGGCACATCCTGGATGCTACATCTTTAAGTTGGAACAACTTCTCTTCATTTTGAGCCCCTTCTGTGTTTTTTTTGTTTTGTTTTGTTTACTTTTTTCCTGCATTTGCTTTAATTACTAATGTTTTATTTACTCTTTTTTTTCCTTTCCTGTCTGTTCATAACCAGTGAGAAAGTTCATTTCTTATAACGTTCTCCTGGACTTTAGTTTATATTTTTCACAAATCTGCTTCTTAAAAAAGTGCTCTGGCTTCTGGCCTTGCTTGGCATGCAGTACAGCATCCTTCTGTCAGACAGCCACTCTTACCTTCTTGGATGTGTGTCTGGGAGAAGACATGTTTGGAAGAATTCAGTGATTGCCAGAGATTTGAGCTCAGAAACAGGAAGGAACTGCAAAAACTAGTTGTCTGAAAGTTTCAGTAGATATTTACCACTATGACAGCTGAGGTCAGAATGGAAATTAATTTATTAATTGGAATGTCATATGAGCTTCTCTCTGGACTTACGCTTGAACAAGTGGGAAATTTTCAAAATTAGT
Source organism: Illadopsis cleaveri (assembly GCA_013399915.1). Taxonomy (NCBI): domain Eukaryota; kingdom Metazoa; phylum Chordata; class Aves; order Passeriformes; family Timaliidae; genus Illadopsis; species Illadopsis cleaveri. Next base: position 1,579,031 of record VXBB01005920.1, read on the forward strand.
CTAATACCTAGTGTGTTTCATCCGCAGAATTAGTCTTTAGAGCATAATTTTGACCCTATTATCATGCTCTTTCCCACTGCACATAGTCATTAGTAGATGCTCTTCCTCTTCTGCTTTGGTGGGCTGAACCCGGCCAGCAGCTAAAAACAGCTGCTCACTCCTTCCCCTCTCCTGTGGGATGGGGGGAAAAATAAAAGAAAGGCATAAAGATTTGTGGATCAAGATGAAGGCAGTTTAATAGGTGAAGCTAAAGCTATACTTGCAAGCAAAGTAAAGGAATTTATTCATTGCTTTCTACTGGTGGCCAGATATTTAACCAATTTTTGGTAAAACTGGCCTCAGAGTGTAACCATGACTTTCCCAGCTTCTTTGTCCCTTTCTTGAGATCTTATTGCTCAGCAAAATATCATATGGTATGGAACATCCTTTTGATCAATAGAATCAGCTCTTCCAGCTGTGTCTTCTTCCAGTTTCTTGCCAACACTAGCCCATTTCTGGAGTGATAGACTGGGAAAAAGCTTTTGCACTGTGCAAGCCCTGTTCAGCAATAACCAGAATTCTGGTGTGTTATCAACAGTGTAAGTCACAAATGCAAAAAAACTCAGGACCATAGAGGCTGCTGTGAAGAAAATTGACTCCATCCCAGCCAAGTGCAGTACACCTGCAGAGATCCTATCTAAAAAACTCCACAACTGGAACAGAGGAATAGGGGATTATTTGGAATCTAGAAGTGTTGTAGAACAAAGTTGTGCCTTTCAATTGTGACACACAGCTATTCAGGTGGTTGGGAGATTGAAGAAGCATTCCTTTTTTCTACTTCCAGTTCCCCAACAGTTCTTTTTTCCTTACTTATACCTTTCTCTTCCATTTAGACGTTGATAAACTATATCAGTGATGGTAGGTTCATTTGGTGCCCATGTGCTTTACTGTGTGTTATTCTCTGGCAATACAGTTATTCCTTCCTCTCTGGACCAACGCCTTTTTTTGTTGGCTGCCATTTTTGCCTGAAATGTAGAGATTCTTGTTGTAGATTATCCCTGTATGTTTTTCTCAATAAGATTTCACTTAGAAAGGGATCCAAGATAAGTTCTAAAATGTTTTTTTAATTAAGATAGTCCTTCCCTTTTAAAATTGTACATTGTTCCAGAACTGAAACATTGCTTCGCATCTTGAATGTCACTTTCCATATGGGTTATCTAGAATAATTTACATTTTATGTATATTAAACAAAACTATTTTGCCATTCTGTCTCTGAATCAGAGACAAACAAAGACCCTCACAGTAAAGCCCCTAAAAATTCTTGACTGGTATGAAAGCACTAAGAACACAGAAAACCCACCAGTCTTCTAATATATTTTCTAACTCTTCAGGTCCTCATTTTATAAACAGAAGTGAAGGTGTACAAAGGTACTACATCAGGTTGCCTTGCACTGGTCCTCATAAGAATGGAACCTTTAAAATGGCAACTCTGATCTCTGTTACAGGAGCTAATAAAGAATTTGCATTGGCTGTTCCTTGTTTTCTCCTGAATGCATAGAAAGAGTATGTGGGATATGTTGTCAGTGATTGTCAACAGTATTAGCAGAGGAAGGCTCTGGGTTGTGGGTTCTGGGTTTAGCTGAGCTGGGAAATAAGCGTAATGCATATTAGGATTTCTAGAGAATTATAATGCATCTCCTATAAGATGCCTGAACCCAGGCATCTATTCTTATTTCAACTGTCTGGGTCAAAACCTGATTTGATCCACAGAAGCTCAGGCCTATCAATATAGATATGGTTGTGTTCAGCCCAGGTTAAAAGACTCCCCTTGCAGACTAAATGTCTGGAGGATTTGGCTTCTAAAATATAAGAATTCTCTTTAGTGTGTATGATCTGAAGTAACTCTCTAAGTAACTTTTTTTTCTGATTTCTGTGTGGTGTCCAATGGCACATCCTTTGTTAAATATTCAGGTCTTCCTCAAAAGATTGTTGCTCAATATGATATAATTAAAAAAAAATAATAAAAAATAAAGCAGTTTGTTCTCTTGCAGCTTTGTTTATGTAAACAGAGACCATTATAGAAGTATGTATAGAAAGAGTGAATTAAAACCTATGATGTAGAATGTCAGGTCAAATGGTTGAAAAGTGACAAAGTTTTATGCAATTGAAAACAGCATTTTATATCAGGAAGTGCATGATCATTCTTGTCTATTAATAATGAGGAATATTTGTTAAACTAAACCCACCTGAATTCATATATGTGTATATACCTTTTTTCCCTCCCCTTTAAAATTGTAATGTATTAATTTTGGTTTCTTACCATAGAAAAATAATTTAGAAGCAGGGCATAGATATTGCTAAAAAAAAAAGTCCATAATCTACCCTGAAAACTCAGTAAGATTAATTTTACATTTATTAGGATGTAGGGGCTAATGTTGTCTGTGTGAAGTAGTATGTCTTTTGTACTGTGTATGAGAACAGGAGAGACTAAAGGCAACTGATCATGTGGTTATGTTTGAAAAATGGCTAAGTGAAAGTGACAGTATGGAGTTCCTCATACATGTGGTTGAGTCCATCATCTTTCAGAAAGCAGAAAAAAGACAAAACAGAACCTCTGAAACAAAAGCTTAGTACTTTATAGTTGCTAGACTTTAAATCCCAGGAATTTTTAATTAAACTCATGACTTTTTTTCACTTATGTTCTTTTTCATATGCAAACTCATATATCAGGAAAAGGAATGTCAGTAAACAATTTTCCTAAAAGTGAATAGAGGTTAAAAGTAACATAAAATGTAGCACAGTGAAAATTTACGCAGTAAATTGAAATGTACTTATTTCATTGTCTGAACAATGCTGGATAAATTAGTGGTGGTGAAAAATTCATGAAAATGTACTTATTAATGTAGGAAAGTGACTTAAGAACACAGAGGGAACACATTAAGACAGTAATTTTAACTTGAAAAAAAATACATTATCAACAAAAATTGGTCATTTTTTATGTTCTCTTACAACACTGGGAGAACTCTAGAACAACTCACTAGTGTAAAGGAACATTTTTTCCCACTGTAAATGAATTTGTGGGAGGTTGTTGTCTGTGAATGTACATTTATACCACAAACATGGTATGCCTCACGTATTACAGAACTGAAATGTACATTCCTAAAAAAAGAATTGCAATTTGGTGTCAATTGTGCATTGAAGAAAACATTTTACATCATGAAATTAGTTTTTATGGAGAATAGGTAGGACAGTACACTTAAATGTCTGTATTACATACAATAATTCTTTATGTTTATATAAAATTTTCTGCTGTTTTATGAAGGGGAACAAAGCAAGAAAGAGTGCCAGATTTTTAAAGAATGCTATGTGAGGCTGGTATAACCAGATTTGAAATTAAAAGAGCACCTCGGTTGATTGGTGTAAACATGGAATAATATAATTGACTTGCTGACTCTTATTTTTAGAACACCTATCAGTGTCACTCTCCACAGCAGCCTGTGCTTACAGAGGTTCTGTTTTACTTGGCTTGTGCTCACGTACACAATGGAAGGTGGACCAGGAATGGTCATTTCCCATGGATGGCTCCTGGTTAGGGGGACAGTGTTGTATCTCAGCTGCAATTCACACAGCCTGTTCAAAGCACAGAAAGAACCAGTATATCCAGCTAAATGTATTTCTAGATTTTCTTTCTAAGATTCTAAATAACACAGAAATTTATTGAAAAGTTTTGTGTGTCAAGGTATGTTTTTTTTCTGAGATGGAAGCTTTTATTTAAAGGACTTAGCCTTCTCAAGTATAATAATATTTATATAAAAAATGTGTAACATTATGTATTTGGTATTTACTCTGTCTTAATATCAGTGTAAAAAAAGATGATTTGAATAGTTTGTTAACATTGTAGTTGTTGGTAAAATGGAAGCCTTAAATAACTGTAGTTCATGGGCCTTTCTGTCTTTGCAGAAAACCAATAACTTCTACATCACAAAGTAATTGATATTTAGGAGGAATAAATTCCATTTCACTTCTCTGTTCATTGAATTGTGTCTATTGTCTCAAATAGAATTAGGGAACCAATAATTTTGCTGCATGTTTTTCAGCTGGCAAGGTGTGTTCCTGACCTGATGGTGGTTACCCACCCTGTATTTATATGGTATTATTGAATTACTGAATATTGGATTAATTTCCCCTGTCTTTTTTTTTTTCTGTTTAGTGATTGGAAATTGTGATTTGGTGTAGGAGGGATCATGCTGTCTTATACTTCTTACAACATTTAACACTCAAGAGGCTGCCAGAGCTCAGGTTAATAATAATAATAGACGAGCTGAGCTGCAATAAAGGAATGATATTCAGTCAGTTGTGAGGGGATAAATGAGTTTAGGAAATAATTTAACAGAAGAGCATGACATCTTGGCCTGGAGTACATCTGGTACTCGCTGTTGTACTCAGCGCTGGCTCATGGGGGTGCTCCAGTCATGAGCCTGGGGCTCTGGAGGAGGTTTCTGATCTGGTGCCAATGGGACGTGAAATGAAAGGAAGTAAAAGGCAAAGAAGAGACAAAAAAGGCGAAGACAGGTTATATGTCTTTCCTCAAAGTTTTTTTCTGTGATTTTTGAGTTGCTATTTGAGATGCCTTTTATTAAAATTTTGGACTGACTGGAATATTTCTTAGGATCAGTCCAATGAATGTGTGTTACTGATGCTTTGGTTAGTGGGTCGCAGGAGATGAAGGGATGCAAATAGTCCTTCTGGCAAATGATGACTAAAGACATAATCCAACACAGCCCATCCTTCAGTTGGTATTTTCCCATCATTTAAGGCTAGTTTCTGATCTTCTGTGTAGTTTACCATGCATCATTAACACATTGTCCTTTGGTGACAGAAGTATATTCTGAAATAAAAGTTTTTTCTGTTGCTAACTTGCTTTTTCTGCCTATTGTACATTTTCCTGTCAATATTAATTCTTCTAAGACAGTTGAAATTTTAAGAGTCCTTATAGTAACTCAACGTGCAAGACTTATGATTTATTGCAAAAGTAGAATTCCTTCTTGTTCAGCATCTTCATGTCCTGAGTTGATTGGGAATGAAGCGCAGTGGCAGAACAGCTGAGACTTCAAGGAGCACAGTTCTAATAAAATAACCTAACTGGTTATTTTAGATTGAAGTTTAGGCCTTCAAATCTTGTCAGATTCATATGTACTCTACTCTTACACCTAAATTTTTTTTTTTGTATTTTTTTACTGTAGAGTTATCATTGTATCAATTGTCACATTAACCTTCTGCTCAAGACAGAGAAAACTGCATGCTTGCACTGGTGTAAACAGACCTTTTTCCTCCTTCAGAATTCCTTCTTTTTATTTTTGTACCAGTTAATGTAAAAGAAGAACAAAAGAATGTATACATTAATTTTATATAGTGTAATTATTACTTAATCAAGGTAAGGCTTGATTTTTTTGTTGATTTCCATTTTTTAAAATGCAAAATTAAAAACCAAAAATAAATACATTTTAGTGGAAATAAAAAGATTTGATAGAAATTAGTTAATAACCCAAAATTTAGACTGAAATGGTTGTACTGATTTATTTCTTTAGGATAACTTCTAAATATTCTGCTTATCTAGGTCATTATTTCAAAGTACACTTCTATATTAAACTCAGTGAAATATCAGTATCTTTGTATATCATAACTAAATCATCATGAAAATTAAGAATGACTTGCTGTTGTAGGAGAGAATTGAATTTTTTTTGCTTTATTTTTTTAAAAAAATCACTATTGAAAAAATAGTTATTGTTGGACATAGTTAAGATTTTTTTTTTTCATGTAACATCGTAGGCTTCCTCTTCAGATAGAAATACAAAATTACGGCCACTCATCAGTTCTACTCTAAAAGTTTCAAGCTGTTGCAAACTTAATTCAGCATGCATCCTAACATTTTTTATTTAAAATATTCGGTCATCAATTTTACATCTATGAGAAGCTCCTCCTAAAGAGGTGTCATTATGACCATATGGTCTAACTTCTGTATAACAGATTGTAGAATTTTTGTAGTAGTCTGTGATAGAAATTTTGGCTATGAGAGCTAGTTAAAAATATATAGCTAGTCTTCTATATCTTTGCCTTATTTTTGGATATTCAACTTCGTGGTTTGAGTACTAGCAGAATTTGTGTCCTTTCATTGTAAAACTAAAAAGAAATACTGATAAAAGCCAGGATGCATTTATCAATACGCATCACAGGATCTCTTGTCTTCCAAATGTGTATTAGTGTATCATTAGGTTTGAGCAACTTTTCATAGTGGGACAACTGTTGGAACTCTAAGTCTCTTGTTTTCTATTAGAAAGGAAGATGTCTTTTATGTATCAACTCATTGAAACACCTTAGATAACTTGTGTGAACTTCTGTGAACTGTCAAAGATGAAATGCCTGTTTGATACCCATGACATCTAGATGATGAATTTATCTTTTTTGTATAGTATGTTTGGAAAATAAAAATAATTAAAAAATACAAGCAGCGACTCCACTTGTTGCCAGTTATGGTGAATCCTTTGCAAAATAAATGTTAGAAACGTTGTTTAGTGGTGGACTTGGCAGTGTTAGTTTAATGGTTGTACTGGATGATCTTAAAATTCTTTTTCAACCTAAATGATTCTCGAAATGTTGTGTTCACTTTGTCACATAGTGATAACATGCTCTGTATTAAACAAAGAAGGATCAATGGCATCTGTTAGAACCCACCTGTCATGTTGCTGGATATAGTTATTTCTTCGATGTATTTTGCCTTAGGTAAGAACAATTACAGGAACTGTGTTTACACATTTCAGTACAAATATTCATTACCCTATTTAATTTTTTTACAGCTAGTACATTTTATAGTGAGTTCTGACAATCAAAAAATGGAACATGCATAGATTTTGCTGTTTCAGCTTTTCAGATGACAAAGCTACAGTGATACTTCAACTCTTTCTTTTGGACAATATGTACATAAATGAAAAACACAATTAATTTGTTTTTACACTAGTACTTATCTATCATTTAGACAATTGGCAAATCTTATTTTTCTAGAAGTTCCTTTGAATCCTCCTTCAAATATTTGGTTGTAGACTGCAATAATATTTGGCAATGGATAGGTAGTGTAATGAATGATGACAGAATAAAATGTAATTTAAGAAGTGAAGCTGAGACTTGTTAGTGGAATGAGCCATTTCTGTTAGAAATAGAATGAAAGCAGCACTGATACTAGCAGTGAACAATGAATGTGCTAATTTGCCTTGAACAGCCATGCTTAACTTAAGAGAAGTGAATAATCTCCAAAATTGCTAAGGTTACCCACAGTCTAATGAATATGTGCAAGATCAGGTTGTCTAAAAAATTTATCTTCTGACCTATGCCTACCTATCACCATGCAGCCAGGTATTTGCTCTAGAGCTCCTTGCATGTCTAAGTTTGGGCCTTAGCACGTGCACAGATGTGTCTTAACAGGAAGAAACAAGAGATTCAGCTTGTCATAATCAAAAAAGAGTCAGAAAATTCCTAAACTTTGTCTGAGCATCATCAGACATACAGCAGACTCACCTCATGAAAACCTATGGTTTTGAGTCTGTCATAAAAGGTATTTTAATAAGGAAATGAAAGAAGGTGACCAAAACAAGCCCAGACAACAGAAGATCTGGAGGAGCATTACTAGTTCTGGGCTACCAGTTAAACTTCAATATCTGTGCACTACACCCTGAGCCTGGCAGTCCATCCAGTTTTTCACCTACTTGTCCAGTCCATGTGTCCCCAGTTTGTCTAGAAGGATGCCATGGGATACCAGGTCATGGGGCTTTACCTTCACATTTCATCAAACATGGCAATGGGATAATTCACACACATTTGCATTCTCCTGCTTGGAAATGGCATCCACTAGGATATGTCCCATAACGTTCCATGAATGTCTGATGGGATGTTCATTCTCTCAGGTGTTGAACCTATGATATTATGCAGAAAATGCAGAGGCTGACAGGAAAGCAAGCTCTGTAGTCCTGCAAGTACAGACTTTGTCTGAGAGTGCAAAACAATCTGGATTTCTATGCCATTACTTTTATTTCTGGCCAGACAAACTATTGGCCAAAGGATCAATACCATATTTATATAAAAAAGGAATTTGTTCAGTTAAATGTTGACTTCTACAAGAATGTTCTGTGAAAAGATAATCTGTGGTACTATTGCACATAATTTAAAATTTCATACAGGTAGAGAGCCTTCAGCCAGGTACCCAAATTAATGGAAAAGACTGAAATTCAGAAGAGTAATATCCTTATCTTTCTGTTGGCTAGATCTGTAAAGCTTATTTGTCAGATTTTTGAGTGTTTGCATTATGTATTGAGGATACTTAACTTCCTTAATTGCACTTTGTGCATAATTTAGTTTTCTTGGGATATTTTTTAGGCCTTGTAAGAGTGCAGCACAGTAGTTGCTAAATCTTGGTATTAGTCCTTGTCTGTTCAGACATTTGTGTGAAATTAGGGATGTTCCTAAATACAGCAGTCTTTTGCTGTATCTGTGGACTTTAACATAAAAGTGGAGAAAAGGAGTTGCCTGTGGCCTCCATGTTTTATCGTTATGCAGAGAAATAATATTTTTTGTTGGAACTCTTAACTCTGTTCCTGGAAGGTTGATTTAGCCTTGCCTTGTGTAAGAGTTGTGTATTTGCTTGCCTGATAACTATGTCTATATTATGACCACAGCATATAGATATATCCCTGATGGAGTAAAAAATATCAGACATGTACAAAATAATGCTGTTATTTTTAAATGAGCAACCTGGATAGTCTAAGGCTCTTGCAATAAGTCTCTGAGTGCTTAAAAGCTCTAAGCTATCTATTGTATACAAGACTAGGAATCCTGGGATAGAATTCCTTCCAAGATTGATTACAAGGAATTTGCCCTTCTTTCCTGGGGAATGAATGACAATGAATTTGTGTTTTGTTTGTTTTAGAAAGGACTTGCAGTATTCACAATTGATTTGTATTTAAAGACCTACACAAATTTTAAGTAGTTATTGACATTCCAACCAAAATATATTTTTGTAGAGCTATTATGTAGATGGCATTTTTAGATAAAAGACATTAATTATAACAGTGTCATCACAGAAGCTACTGTTCTGCCCTATTTTATAGAAAATATCTTATATTTCCTGTTTACTTGAAGTTTCATAACAGGAAAGACTACAGTTTCTATTCCACAGGTATTTTGATATCATATATATTTTGTCTTAATTGCTGGTTGACCACCTGCTTTAATAATTCTCTTAACTTCAACTAATATTTAGGAAAATGGCTAGCATTTAAAAATATTTTTAATGATAATTAAAGACATTTAAAATTTATGTACTGTCTTTATGGGTGTTCATGTTGAGCCTTGAGTTTTTTAAATAAATGCCAATAAATATAAGTACTATACAAGTTTTTTAGACATAGCTTTTAATATATTTTTTTAATTATAGCTTTTTCAAATCTTCTGTTAGTGATGTGCAGAACAAATTCCCTTTTTTTTGATCTGCTGTAATAATAGTCCCCCCATTATCCAGGAGGAGGCAGTCCGAGAACTGCTGAAATGCCTGAATACTCATAAATCTCTGGGCCCAGACAGGATGCACCCCAGGGTGATGAAGGAACTGGCAGATGAGCTTGCAAAGCCACTCCCCATCATCTACAATCAGTCCTGGCTCACTGGTGAGGTTCCAGATGATTGGAAACTGGCCAATGGGACACCCATTCACAAAAAGGGTGGGAAGGAGGATCCCAGTAATTATAGACCAGTCAGTCTGACTTCAGTACCTGGCAAGATAATGGAACAATTTATACTGAGTGACATCACGCAGCACCTACAGGATGGCCAGGGTCTCAGGCCCAGCCAGCACGGATTTAGGAGGGGTAGGTCATGTTTGACCAACCTGATCTCCTTTTATGACCAGGTGACCCGCCTGGTAGATGCAGGAAGGGCTGTGGATGTTGTCTATTTGGACTTCAGCAAGGCCTTTGACACTGTCTCCCACAGCTTACTCCTAGATAAGCTGGCAGCCAGGGGCTTGGACAGGAGCACTCTTTGCTGGGTTAGGAACTGGCTGGATGGCCGGGCCCAGAGAGTGGTGGTGAATGGTGCTGCATCCAGCTGGCGGCCAGTCACCAGTGGTGTCCCTCAGGGGTCTGTGCTGGGACCAGCTCTATTCAATATTTTCATTGATGACATGGATGAGGCTATTGAATCTTTCATTAGTAAATTTGCAGACGACACTAAGCTGGGAGCGTGTGTCGACCGCTTGGAAGATAGGATGGCTCTGCAGAGAGATCTGGAACAGTTGGATCGATGGGCAGAGTCTAACAAAATGAGGTTTAATGGGTCCAAGTGTCGGGTCCTGCACTTTGGCCACAATAACCCCCTGCAGCGTTATAGGCTGGGGACGGTGTGGCTGGACAGTGCCCAGGAGGAAAGGGACCTGGGGGTTCTAGTCAGCAGCCGGCTGAACATGAGCCAGCAGTGTGCCCAGGTGGCCAAGAGGGCCAATGGCATCCTGGCCTGTATCAGGAATGGTGTGGCCAGCAGGAGCAGGGAGGTCATTCTTCCCCTGTACTCAGCACTGGTGAGGCCACACCTTGAGTATTGTGTCCAGTTCTGGGCCCCTCAGTTTAGGAAGGACGTTGAGATGCTTGAACGTGTCCAGAGGAGGGCAACAAAGCTGGTGAAGGGCTTGGAAAACAAGCCATATGAAGAACGACTGAGGGAGCTGGGGTTGTTTAGCCTGGAGAAAAGGAGACTCAGAGGTGACCTTATCACTCTCTATAACTTCCTGAAGGGTGGTTGTAGACAGCTGGGAGTTGGTCTCTTTCTCCAGGCAGCAACTGTGACAGAATGAGAGGACAGAGTCTTAAGCTGCGTCAAGGGAAATACAGGTTGGATATTAGGAAGAAGTTTTTCACTGAAAGAGTGATTAAATACTGGAATAGTCTGCCCGGGGAGGTGGTGGAGTCACTGTCCCTGGATGTGTTTAAAAAGAGACTGGATGTGGCACTTGATACCATGATCTAGTTGAGGTGTTTGGGCTGGGTTGGACTCGATGATCGTGAAGGTCTCTTCCAACCTACATATTCTGTGATTCTGTGATTCTGTGATATCTGTAATTAATGATACAGTGATTATACGAATTTTGACATTCACTTGCGGTTTCAGTAACTAATTTAGATAAGGTTTATGATGAAGTCTACTCATTTACTTCCTGAAACCATACACAGGAACAACAAAAGATTTCACAAAGGCTATTATTAGTGTAAATTTGACCACAGTGTTGTGGTGTGGTCATCTGTGGCTGATTTAATGTTAATTTTGAATAATAGGCTCCTGGGGTATTGACAGGATTTATAGCAAATTAGAGGTTCAGACGTGCCTTTGTTGGTCATTCTATAATTTTCAATTTAATTAAATGTGAAACGGGATTTGATTTTGTTTTTATTTTATACTGTTCCCTCATTTTAACAATAGATCCTGAAGTGCTAATCCCATTCTGTTCTGCAGAGGTTCTTATGTTGTCCTCATCAACATATAGCTTTAATCTTTCAGTCATGCATTAAATGATATGACTAACATCTGTTACATTTGGTTTGTTCTCTCACATTCTCTCCCTGGGGGAGGAATTTCATGTGCAGTTAGTGGGGTTTGTTATAACATGGAGGAGTTTTTAAAATATTTCTTTGTGTTTATATTAGAAGAGATGGGATCAATGCACTTTGCACCTACAACAAAAGACAGGATGGTTTGGGAGTGGATGATTGTTGTAGGAAAGTTCTGTCTCCATTCATGCAGACTAAAACCATTATTATGTCTGAGCAGGGAAATTGCTGACCTTGATCTTTATTTTGGACATGTTGGACACAAGATACTGAGCATTTTGAACATAAGAATTGAAATGTCCCACTCAATGCTCTCTTCTGTTAGAAATCAGTGCAGACAGTAGAAAAGTAGGCTACTTATGGTGGAAAAATGTTAATGAGAATATGGTAATGGCTGATGGCTTCTTGCTGATGAATTTTGGATTACTGTGCTGAGGTAGGTACTGATAATGGCAGCTGGTAAATACTGCACCCTTAAAGATGAAGTTGAATCTCTTAGCAAACCAGGAAAGGAGAAAACTGCTGTAGGTGCTGTATGGTAAGCCATTGTCAGGAGGAATTCCAAGGGAATTCTGAAATATTTGACTGATTTAACAGTTTGAGGATATATATGTCCAACAAAATAGAGATGCAAAAAGTGGTCTCGTGTGCTCATTCACTCTTTGTTCAGCTTGCACCAGCTGTTCTTCATTCCTGAGATCTTGTTTAAGTAGTGAAACCCTGTTATCACTATAAAAGTGATAAAAATCAGCACATCCAGATGCTAAGCTGGGCTTTGAAGCATCTTAGAAAAATTAGGCAAGATTTCTAAAGCCATGATCAGTGAAACTCTTCTGCTTATTTGCAAAGATATAAATACATTTTATTTATAGAATGTCTTTTTATTGAAATCAAAAGAGCTTGCTATTTTCTTCTGAGAACTGTGGAAGATGACAGGGTACTTCGAGCACTGCTTTCTGTTCTAAGAACATTCTGCAAATCAGTGTTATTCTGCAGTGTTATTGTATTAGCAGTGAGAAACATTATGTGTAATTAATTAGATAGTAATTTTATCTGCTTTTTATAGGTTAGTGTAGAGTGCTTATATTCTTTGCAGAAATCAGATTACTTCTATACTTCCATTATGTAAGTGTTATGCTAACCAGGTATGGTTTCTTCTTTGAGCTGCAATATATGCCACTGTATGCAAGTTCTCCAGAAAGTGAAAACGTCCCTTTTCTCATAAGTTGGAAGAACTTGCTAATTTCTCCTTCTGAAGTTCAGTAGTTTTGTATTTTTATAGTCTTATTAAATGTAGCCCTTTCTTTTGCACAGTGCTACTGTTTTTAATCAATGCAGACAGTGAGATAATATTCAGTTTACTTGGGAAGGGCATTGACTAAAAATGGACTCTATAGTTTTAGCTATGCAAACTACAGAGATTTGTTTGATGGTTCAAACTATGTTTGAACTTTGCTTGGTGAGCAAAATGGACACATTAACCCCCATATAATTTTACATAATGTTATTAATTGTAATTTAAAAATATCTATATAGTATACATTTGAAATAGTTTTAATTTTGTGGTGGTGGTATTGTATTAACATAAAATATGCCTCATGCATAGAATGCAAGCTTTATTTTATTTTCAGCATGTCTTTTATCCTCAAAATATTTTAAGTAGCTGTGAAAAGTACTCATATAAAGTTCATTTAAATATATCTCACTTTTCAGTTAGATGGCTGTTAATTTATCATTAGGGCATAGATGGTGACATATATGACATATGAGTTACTTCAATGAGAGGGTGTGATCAATTGAAAAAGGCTGCATATTTGAAATCACACAGAGGATATTTTCTGAGTTCATAGTAAGAGAATGGAAGAGTGGTTAAATAGATTTTAAAGTCAGATGAGGGACTATTAACATATTAATATATCTGGTGATATGTGATCAATCTCTGAGTAATTGCATCAAGCTCGAGAATGTGAGATTGAAACAGAATGTATTTTGAAATACAACCAATATTGACTTAAGTTTCACTGCTGTTATGAGTAAAATGTTTGAATATTTACAAAACCTCAACTTCCAAAATTTGCATTTTTGTTCTAATCTCTCTCCTCTTTCTTCCAAATGTCTCTTCCTCAAGAATAGGTATTTCACTTTATATCATTCCTATTCTGTTCTATATGTTAGGATACAAGCCCAGGCTTCCAAGCCAACTTGTACTTGTATTCACCATGCAGACCAACCTGTATTATCTTCTCATTCATAGCTGCTTTTTCTGAATCAAGATGACATCTTGGTTCAGTCATAATGGGCCTGGCAACAAACTAATATGTGCACACTTTGAATGATCAAGGGGCTACAGTGCTAAAGAGAAAATAAACCAACTTCACTGTCAAAACGCCTGTTAAAGTGCCTGTGTCCTGTAAACATAAAAATTGATTAGATTGAAATCAAAACAATGCTTTTAACACTTTTCCAATAAGGCTAAAATATCCTGAACTCAGGTCTCACATTTTCCCGATTCTCATGTCACTCTTGCCCATCTTTTCTGAACTCTTTAATATTATTTGTCACTTTTCATCCCTGTTTTGCTGTAGACGGTTTGGAAAGAAAGGTTTAACTAAATTTTTGAATTGTGTTCATGAATTTCTGGATTCAGCTTAGCTGCCTTTGTCTTTCTTAGAGTTGATGTCTCTTTTAAAGGGAAAAAGAAGTGTATTATTAACTATATGTAAAAATTGAAACTATCAGTTTCAAAATGTTGTTTCTGCACCTGTGACAGGCACATCCGTATCTCTGCAATTTCTATTCTCCATCAGGGCTGGTTTTTCAAGTAAAAGTTCAACTGTGAGTAAGAATACTGAGATCTTGAGGGAATACACCAGATAAGTTAAAGAAAATCTGGAATGTTTAATACAGGCAAGCACTGCCACAGACAGGCCTCACAGGGTTATGATACACGTGCCTGCTGTCTTTGGTGAGTAGGGATGATATGTAATAGAATGAAACCATTGTGCTTCTCAAGACAGTGTTGCCCAAAAGTTAGTATTAATCAATTGTCAGTTTTGTTCACTGGTTAATATGTTTGTTTTCAGAGAGAGCATTTGGTACCTACACAGGACTGTTGACTTCGTTTTCCAGGAACTGGAATGGGAAAAATTTCAGAAGCTGGAGATATTCTATACTTTGTTTTGTCCTAGAAGGTCATGCTTCCTAATTTTTTTTTAAATTCAGATCAAGGGATCTGAATAGACAGGGCTTTAGAAAGTAGTTTTCTATTGGCTGAAGAAGTATTTTAATTGAGATGCTAAGATTGTCTCTAAAATTGTGACTTTAAATTTATTTGTAAGTCACAAAGAAATAAAAAAATTACTGATTATTGTGGTCTTATGGATTTTATTGCAAGCTATTTTAAGAGTTCAGAAAATCTGATAGAATCTCTTTTCTGGATATGCTCTTATGTAAGACTGGAAAATAGCAAGAACAGAACTCCCTTTAGAAAATTGGGGTGATGTGAGTGAAAGAGGAGCCAGAGGATTAGCAGTGAATCAGCCTAATGAAATTGCAAGAAAACCAGGAGAAGAAATAAACAAAGTTCTTGTAAGTATCTAGAAGATACAAAAAAGAATAGTAGTCAATGTGGATTTATCAAGAACAAATCATGCCAGAAAAATCTAATTTAATTCTGCAACAGATATCAGCTTCTGTGGATAGAGAAGTGGCAATAGATAACATACCTTGAGGAAGGCTTTAATATCTTTTTGAAAAACATATTCCTTAGTAATCCAGGGCAGGTGATACAGAATAAACTACTGCAGAATATTAATATTTACCCATGAGTAATGAACCAGAAGGTTTTACTTCCTATATGTGGTTGGTTTTCTGTCTTAACAAAGATTTACCAAAGGAAGGTTTGCTGAAGTTGTCAAGCACATCCATTAATGTTCAGAATGATGGAAGAGAGTACACTTACAAGCATGTTAGAAAAGTTGTAAATTATTTTGATAAAATAGAGATATAGTCTACGGAATGATATTCAACAAGGACATTATTCAGTAAGTGCAATGCTTACATGTAATCATACATTGAAATTGAAGTTTGCTACTGACTATGTATCTATTCCCAAGTGCAGAATCTAGGCTCTAAACTGCCTCTTATGCTGAAAATGAACTTTAATTGCACATACGGTTATGGAAAGGATACTTGCTATCATAGGTTGCATAAACATTACAACGTCCTACAAAACTGTCAGGCAATAATGAGCACCACTAAATGCCCAGCTGGAATGAGTCTAGTTTTCAAAAATGCAACTCAAAATAGCAGTGGGTAAGTTGACAGTAGTCCAGGTGGGATCTCTAGAAAACATGCCGTCAGAAGAGGCTAAACACTTTAGATAAGCTTTAGGACAGAAGACTTAAGGGAACTTCAAAATTCAAAGAAATGAAAAACTGCTGTTTTTCATGCCCTGAGTAGATGATGGGACAGGAAGTAGCTTAACTTGCAGTTTGGGAGATTCAGAGGAGATAGAAAATAGAAGGTCTAAGTTTTATTAGACATTCAGCTGTTTAATGTACTGTCTTCTCATTGGCCTCTCATATAACTTAGTGCATTGAACTTTTGCTTGGGGTAGACAATGACTAATGAGAATAACCCTTCCGAAACATAGTAATCTCATCCTTCCATCATTAATTTCTGCAGTTTTGAAAAGTCTACTCCTTGTGTTGATTTTGGGTAGGTTTTTCCTCTAAGAAATACATTTTTTCTCTCTCACTGTCTCTTTAATCAAAAATGCATGCACTTTTTTCCTCAGAAGAAAGAGATGAGTATTTTTGTTACAAAGCAATAACATAGAAATTCACTAATCTGTGAACTTGAGAATCATTTTTAAACTTGTTTTCTGTAGATTGCCTTTATTCCTCCTTTATACAACTAGTATAGGTATAAGAAAATACTGAATTTACAAAATTTAGTTTCGTACTCCCAACTGGAAATTGATACTGGTGTTGAAGCTCAGCAGAATCTGTTATGTTGTGAGTTTTTCAAGGATGTTTAGCACGTGCTACATTTTAAATCATAGGACTATTGTCTGAGCTGGTTTTTGATGTCACTTTGTGTTTACTAATTTTCATTTGTATTTAGCGTATGAATGGCAGTTCTATTCATTTTAAATGTACTCTAATTGCAAACAGGCACGAATGAATGCTTGTATTTAGCTAGGAATGAGAACAATGAGTGTCTGCATTACAATAAAGACTTAGGAATTAAATGATCATTCAGAGTTGCTATGCAGCGTTCTGTTATTAAACATTTAGAACTTCTGTTCAGATAAGAGTTTGAATAACATATGTTTAGGAATAATGATACTCACAAAGTAACTGTTTCTACAGGTAGCATTCTATTAATGCCTTTAGTACAGGTGTAGTTTTGCTGAAGGAGGATTTTGAGATCTGAAGTTTATTTTTTCTATCCCTGCCTTCCCCCTGCTACAAATGCCTTTAGCCTGTTACAGCCAATCCCAACTTTCTGGAATCCCAAACTGATCATTCTTATAAAGGAGTAATGAGTGTTTCAGGTAAGATGTATGTCAGGGAGAGGGTTCTGAGTTCTTAATTAGTTCCTAAATTTATTCCCAGGAAACAGAAAACAAAGGAGGAAACTTCAGATTCTACTTTATAATGTCATGCAAATGACGTTGCATCCTTTCAGGAAGTTCAGGTGTTGGGTCAACATCAAAATGCTAACTGTTGACAGAATACTGTATTCTTAAGTTGTGTATGGTTAGTTGTACACTTAAAATTTCCATTGGTTTTAGTGAAAAGGTTTAGAGGTTACAAACGCTTGAGTTTGTGTCTGGTTGTTTGGAAGATTATTTTGCAGCCTGACTAGGAAAGTTAATCTCAGTAAAACTATAGAAAAAAGTAAAGTCAGACAGAAAACTGTCGGACTGTTACAATTTCAGAGATACTGTATTTGATTTCAGAATCTATGTTAAAAGTGATCACACAATCAAACCTTTTCGTCATTTCGACGTTTATAAAAATGTATGTACTACTTTCAGGAACCACTGGGATATACTTTTTGAACCAGAATAAGAAGCAAAATAAATGTTCCAACAACTTCTATTGATTTAAACTGTAATTTATGTATGATCTCAGAGGTTAGATGATTTGCTCAGAGGAATAATTATAATAATGTCTGAGTAGTTGCCCTATGAAACCAGTTAAAGAAGTTTAAATGAATATGGAATTTACTAAATAGTAGTACAATTCTTATTTGATTGTGATCTTGCATTTTTGGAATCCAGAGTTCTTTCCTGGAGCCTATTTAGAGAATAGATGTTTTGTCTTCACTGGAAATGGGAAAAGTTACACAGATCAGTTTCTCATTTCATTCTTAATCTTGCGATGCAGGCAGAAATGAAATTCAAGAGTTTTTTTCACTGGTTATTACACTAATTTTCTGAATAAACTGTAAAAAGACACTGAGGGAAGTTAATACCCAAAGCCAAAATAAATGTATGATGTCACTACAGCCTTGAAATTTAGAACAGCCGGATTTATCAACCTGCATTGTACTCTGGAATGTGAAACCCAGTGGACTCAAACCAGCAAGATTTTCATAGGCTGAGTAAATCCACAACTCCCTCAATCTGGAAATGTCTCAGATTCAACCACTGGCCACTACAGAGGATCATATGCAGCAGGACGTAATGCGAATTAGTCAAAATTATTAATATAGTTTAATGGTTAATACAGTTTTAGCTTTTAAAACTATTGACATTCTCAGCCAAGACAATATATTTTGATCAGAAGTCCTTACAGCTTATATTGAAAGAAAATATTGTAATTAATTTTAATAGCAGATAATTTAGGTTTTTTTAAGCTTCTGCTTAGAGTGTGATTTGTGACATAGAAACTATTTGAAAGAATTTTAATTCTGATCCAAAAAAATTGAAATCGTTAGAGATTAATTTTGCCAATGTGTTCTGTAGGAGTTTTTCTCTTTTTTTTGGTATGTGTTATTTCCTTTGTATTAATTAGACCAGATGAGTTGTTTTCTGTTTAGAAGGCATTTGCTAAAGTATTTCCTT
The DNA here is from genome assembly GCA_013399915.1 of Illadopsis cleaveri. Taxonomy (NCBI): domain Eukaryota; kingdom Metazoa; phylum Chordata; class Aves; order Passeriformes; family Timaliidae; genus Illadopsis; species Illadopsis cleaveri. The sequence continues at coordinate 1,597,730 of VXBB01005920.1, forward strand.
TTTTTAAAGACAGGTAGTATTCTCTGAATATCAGCTTTAAAACCTTAAAAGTTGGATGTTTTAATTGCAGAGAGGCTGAAATATATGCAAAATTGTCAGTAGTTTCAAAACTGGCTGTACCCATAGGATTGGATTATGTTCATGTCCAGAGCCCAAAGCTTGCTCACTAAAACAAGTGCAAGCCCCCAGTTTAGTTGGTGTCTGTGATGCAGCTCTAGAATCATTTGCTTGCTCATTGTAAATACATCTGTACAACATGAGAAAGAAAAATGTGCACAAAAATGATTGATTTAAATAAATCTTCAAACTAGGAGAGCCTTACTCATACAAAGAGTACAAGACAAGGGCATACAAACAAAGCATCAGAAAAAAAAATCTAGAAAAATAGTGCTCCAAGTATTATCTAACTTTGGTTCACGTTAAAATAAAGGTGTAAATAGCAAGCCAACCCCAACAGAGTACTGATTAAAAGTACTCTGGTATATTTTCTTTCTTAGTGGAACCTTGTTTCAGGCATATAAAACCAGTGGAAAAGAACATTTCCACTAGTGTAAACTCTGTTACTACAACTAGTCATGCAGACAGTTTATAATAACATTCTATTATAACATTATAATAACATTCTATTTCTAACATTTCTATGGATCAAATTAATCACTAGACAACCTCTGTTTTTAAAGAAAACCACTTGTGCTTTCTCTCAGTAGCATGTAAACTGGGCATTGTATTTACCTCAACTATTTAATGTGGTCAGAGACATTACATCACAGATAGATAACATTGTATCACAGTAATTTCCTGTGGCTTCCAGATATGAACCATAAAAAATTCTGTAGAAAATGTGAATAGAGAATTCAATGCTATCTATACATATTCCCATTTATATTTTTATTCAACTAAATATATTCTCAGGAAAAATCCCAGTATTTTATGTTTTATTTTCATAAAAGAGGTCTTAATAATAGTATAATAACATCATAATGTAATTATACTATCATCATAATACCATCATCAGCGTAATAGATAATGTATAATATTTTCTATATTATTATATGTAGAATATATAAGAGAATAAGGTAATAACATAGGCATGGTTCCCTCATAAAATATTAAATAAAATATATTTAACAATAATAAACTTTCTAATGCTCAAGATTTATGTGAACAGCAATACCAAATCAGAAAAAAATAATGATTTCTTGGTAAATAGACTATTTGAAAGTATTGTCATTAAATTTGTATGCATTGCTGTTGTATTTCTCATTTATTTTTCTTGTCCTGGTTTTTCACTTCCTGTTTAAATCTTAGAATCTATTTATGTATTTATGTATTTATTTATTTATTTATTTATTTAGCAGAAGAGATATTGTGTTTCTTTTTTGGTAGGGAACTTGAATTTTTCAAGCCATTTAGTAATCCAGCCTTACAGCTGAAGCACTTACCCTGCCAACACCCTGTTTATTATGCAGTAGTGATCCAGAGCTTCCTGTGTAGAGGGGGTGCAGGACACACATCTGCTCCAAAAAGGGGCTCTTTGTAAGGCTGGTTTCGAATAGAATAGGAACAAATTCATGATATTTGTTATTTCTGTTCCTGTCGTATCCTTGCAATAATCCTTCTCTAGGATTGCCTGAACTCTGGAAGAAATATGAATCCATTTTACACAATTAAATGTCACGGTTTGAGAAATACTAACTTATTGTCTGCTGTGTAGTTTTCAAGCTATAGTGTATATGATTTTCACCTGGTGGGTATCTTAGAGATAATAGTGTTACAAAATTGTTATTAAACAGGCAAAATAACATATCAAGTCCAAAGTAATTACCAGTGCATTTAAAATTAATTACAGAGTTAAAATGATTGTTTTTTTAATTCACCTGCTAGCAGCTGAGTCCAGGGTTGCATATTTCACTAGCAGCTGGTGACAGAACAACAATCTATGAAAGCAATTTCTGCAGGAGATGCTTGGAATGCCATCTACTGTTGAGAAAGTAAAAATCCAACCCAAAAGCAACTCAAAACCCTTAGGAGAAACTTCTTTTTTAATGGTTTGTTCTAGAATGAAATTCTGCTTACATTAGAATTCAACTAATGTTCTGAAAAGGTCCTCATGTGTTTGATTTCAATATCCTAGCTTTTGTATCATTTTAAAATTAGTCTTTCTGCTTCATTTTGTGAATTCCTTGGGAATTTCAGTTACTTGCAAAACATTTTGAAGCATAGGTAAATAATAAAATCCGATCTTTCCAATACAGAATTAATAAAAATTGCATTAAGTAAGGAAAATTTTGATCCAGACACTGAAACAAATATCCCTTTAAAATCCTTATGATTACAATTTCCATTGAAAATATTTAAGCCTTTTTTGAATGCTTTCTAAGAAAAGCTATTGTAGGACAAAACCTTATTTGGTAGTTGATTATTGATTACTGAAGTTCACTCTAGTAAAATTGTGTTTGGAGATAATAGATTTACAAAATTTCTTGTACACCACTGTGTTACATTTGGATGTATTTATGCATGTGTTATTACTATAATAGTAGGAAATGTTTGCATTTTGGTCATGAACAAGACTATACAACTGACAGTCATCTTGTTGCAGTCATCCTTATTTCCAGAAGTAAAGTATGGCTCACTGTAATGCAGCTATTGTGGTACTTTTCACACATCCTGTAGGCAAGAATGTAAAACATTTTTTTTCTCTTTACACAAAATACGCAAGATTTCACTGGCAGACCTAAGTGTTATTCCAGCACTAATATGGAGAAACCTGACTTTTTGAAAATAGATACAGTCAAATGAATGCTAGCTGTCAAAAATTAATCTTTGCAAGACTTTAGGTTGTAGAAATATCTGTAACTTCAACATTTTTTCAACGCAAATCTCACCCAAGATGAGAGATCCCCATATTTATGAGATCCCCATAATTACAGAAAATTGCATCTAATAAGAAATATTATATGGCAATTGGACAATTTTGTCTCTATTCCTTTTTGGAAAATTAGAGGAAAGTCCAATATTTTTTCAGGTTTGATTCCTGCTCTCTCAGATTGATTTTTTTTATTCTCTGTAAGTCATCTGCCTGAAATATCCACATATCTGCAGGATTTAAGAGTAACACTTACTAAATTTGCGAAAAAAAAAAATTTAAATCCAAATAAAACTATTTTCCCCAATGAATTGAAATATGCATGTGCTTCAAGCTCAGTCAGCTAAAACATCCTGGGTAAAGGCAGTTGCTACTTAGAGGCCATGAACAAGTGTCAGGCTCCCATGTGAGGTGTTTCAGCCTGTATAAAATATGAGCACTGAGTTCAGAGAGAAGTCAGGGCTTTTCAGGTTGTGTGACGGAGACATTAGTGTGACCAAATATATAGCAGGACAGGTGTGACTGTTGTCTCACTGTTGAACCTTTTGAAGAAATTGAAATTATTTGTAGGAACATTGCCCTTTTTTTTGTCTGAAAAGGGATCTACTGACAGAACAAACTGATTATATTCAAGGAGATATTTACTTGTATCTTATATCCTTGAAATGGATTAGGAAATTAATTATAGTGAAGAATTATGCAACATTAGCTGGCTCTTTAAATGACCTGATAGAAACTGAACAAACTACTTTTAAAGGAATATTTACTATGGTCCAAGGATTCCTTAAACTTGTGTGATCTTTTTATCTGCTGCCTTTGACATCCTTCATATGCATTAAATTGATCTTTGATTTGCTATTACTGCATTTCTAATACAGGCTAATTTTTGGTTTTATGTGTTGCAAGTGAGCTGGTCTGACCTTGCAGCTGTTATATATGATGCTAGAGCTGAATCTCAGGTTTTCGGGGTTTCTTCCACCCAAGATTTAGGTTGGTGGTTCGAGGTGGGCTGTTTGAGTGGTGCTTTCTTGCCCTCAGCCCTCTGAAGGTTTTGGGTCTGGTGTGAGAATGAAACAAAATCTGCAGGGTCTTGTTATTTCTTGNTTGAAAGCTTTTTCCATGGACTAAAATCAAAGCCTATGTCTTCCTGGGCTCTGTGCCAGGCAAACCCCCCTGCATAGACCCCCCTGGACAGGATTCACATCCTCTTTCTCGGGTCCCAGACCCCTCTACCGAGGTCTATGACCATCCAGGGCAACCAGAGGAATGCCCTGGACTCCGACAGATGAACAACTGACAGATATTGGATGCTTTACTCAGAAAAAAGCAAATCTGTGGAACTCCTAATTCAAAAATATTAGTAACGTGCCAATCTGAAGAAACCTTCTGGGGTTTTAGGATTGAAAGATATAACTTCACCCAATATAACTCTTTTGTTAAGACTGTTCATGCTGTTTTCTAGTTGTTGCCTCTCTTTGACAACTTTGTGTGATCCAAGACTTTTTTATTATTTATTGTTTTATAATTTTTGTTTTTCCAAATTTTTGTATATGCCCCATTCCCTCAGCAGACACATGATACCTACGTGGGAAGCAGCTGACCTATTCCACAGGGCAACAAATTATAATTCTCAGGGCTTACAGATTTTGTCTTAGAAGTCCCACTTACTCTGTGATAACCAAAATACTCTTTTCCTTAATAAATATAGGAAAAAGCTGCAGTAGTCCATTTTAAACTATGTGGTAGATATGGAAAAACACTAGATTTTTAACATAGACCTTTTAATATCATCTCCTTGGTCTAGTCCTCCTGCTTGTAATTTTGTATAACCTTCAAAAGGGAGCCTTGATCAATGAATTAATTATTGGAACTGTATATAACATAATGGCTACTGTTCAGTGTAGTACTCATTTGTTCTTACAGTTGTACTATAATAATTTTCTCCTGCGCTGATTGGTGATTTTGACACTAATTTTTATTATGTTACTATGAACACCGTAACAACTATCAAGGAGGAAGTCTGGGTGAGTTAGGACGTGTGAGAAGTGAGGGAGCTTTCATTTGTGGAACACAGTGTCTCCATCTCCTATCCCAGAAATGAACAATAGGAAACATTTCTGCCCTGAAGGTTCATATCCTAAGATAAGCAGAATCTGATTTTTGCTGATTCTGAAATAATCGAAACACACTGTCAGTTTCTTCAGTTTTAGAGTTAAAAGTGCTCAAGGGCTGTTGAGCACTGTTTTTGGTCCACAGTGAACCACATTTTGGTAGATATTTTATAAAAATATTAACATCAAAATTTCACTTTGCAACTTGTTTGTCTGGAACCTTAGATTAAATCATCCTATTTCTAATTAACATCTCAATGTCAGAGTAGGCTTTATGTCACAGAACTCATTGTGTTTATGGGTGATCTTGTCTGAGGCTCATTCAGGGAGCTCATTCAGCTTAGGCTATTGTACAGGAGCATGTAAATGTCTGTGCTTATCTGCAAAGTATGTATGGTGCCCTCTTGTTGTTTGTTGTAAGTCTTTAAAATAAATTTAGTTTGGACTTTAGGGAACATTTAATTTCTTAAGATTGGATTTAGGTAGGTTTTACATTTGTTCTGTGTACCAGATATTGTTTCTAGCCCAAGTACCAAACTTCTCCATCTCCTTGTTCACTAATATCAAATATCTGATTACCACTCAGCTACTGGTTGTGGAAATGCTTTTCTGGAAACTGCTGGTACTTTGTTACAAACAGATCAAAATTACAGTAAAATCACCTGTGTATATCTTCAGGAAAATATTCCTTTGGAAAGACGTTAATTTGTTATTCTAAAATATGATCCTTCTCAATTCACCTACTTATACTCTCTAAATTAATAAAACTCTTGGAACAGTAATATTAAATTAAAGACTTTAAGTTTGATCAAAACAGTTAAACTGCATGTTATTATGTGTATGTTCTTATAGCGTCAATAGGTTAATCAATGTGAAGAATCAATCCAGTTAATATATAGTATTTTATGGTTATGTAATTGGCATGGATTTATGTTTGACCTCCTTTCTAGGACTTAAACATACTTACATAATTTAATTAATCTGTAGAGGTGCCTTCTCAAGAAAATATTTGTATTTGAGTATATGTCTGTGTTAGCGCCCCTGTTTTGTCAAGAGTGGATGCAGGCAAAGTTATGTACTGTGCTTGTGTCGTGTCTTGACTTCTGATGTGTGAGAGTAGTCACTGCAGTCACTGCAACTAATCCTTTTTTTTTTGTTCATTTGGTGCGGGGCATATAAATATATAAATGAAGTGTGAAGATTTAGGGAAAAAAAAAAGAAAGAGTCCACAGTAGGCAGTCTAGGAAAATGGATTAATAGACCTTACATTCTAAGACAGGGTGGTGGAAACTTCTGAATGTCGCTGGAGCTGATGATCTCCCCTCTTTTTTCAGCACAATTAAAATGAGGGAATGGGTATCTGCACAGTGGCTTGGATATAGTTATGCACTGAATGCAATTTTTTGGAAAGAAATAATGGAAGGCACAGGGAAGCAAGAGGGAAGGGAGGTTAGAATTTTGTCATTGTTTCCTTGAGTCTATCTTATTTTCAGTGCCATTTTCAAGGGTGTAAGTTTCAGGGAAGGAAGTTGTTCTGAATTAAGAAATATTGCCAATGGTAAATACTTTTAGAGATTATGATGTTCATATACTATGACAATGGAATATATAAATTCCAGAGAAAGCTAGTTACATACCTTCATTAAAATATTTTCACTAGTTGTGCATTGAAAAGACATTTGCTAATTATCAAGTGATTTTGGAATATTTTGAATCTGCTTGTAATTGTGGACAGTTATTGAAGAGAGAGAGAACACTTCAAAGATGTTGGCACCTTGACTCTTGAGAAAGCTGTGCCTCTGTACTGTCATCTGGGTTAGTGGGCTCTGGAATGCAAAGAAGGAAAAATACTTATCCTGAGAATAGTATTCAGTTTAATTCACTTTATAATACAAGTGGTTATGAAGTCGTTAGCATTCATGCTGCTGTTTTTTTTGAAAGATAGCAGCTTTGTAGATTTTTATTGCGTATAGTATAAATCTGGATTTGAGACAAAATTATTTGCTGCTGTCTTCTCTCAACTATTTCTATTTCTTTATTGTGAACAAAGCTGGAGTTCAATGTCAGTATGGCATCTGCAGAGGAAGCAAAACGTGACAATTCTTTTTATAGATCTGAGACTATCCCTCATCCTTCCTGTATAATTTGCTTTAGGAAAACCAGATAGTTTGGTGTATTAATATTTAATCTTATGTTGATTCTTAATCAAATTTAGTGTAACATGCATTGCTTATTGAGACTACTGCACATATATCCTGCTTTGCCATTAGGATCTACCTTCTCAAGACTTAAAAATTTCGTGCAAGTGTCATACTCTCTGGATTTCCTAGGCAATATAGTTAATAAAAATAACTACTCTAGAAGCATCAACAGCTTCATTAAATTGATACGAGCAACATTATAGCATTAATAGTAATAATAAAGTATATTTAGATTTTTTTTCCCATGGGTGAGTTCCGAGCAAAAGATTGATTTGCTTTTCCAATCTTCTCAATTTCAGCAAAGGGCTGGAAAAAACTTTGGTTCTGGTCTGTCCTAGTCCACTGAGTTGGTTAGGAAAAAAGGAAAACATAGACAATTATTGAGCAAAAGACTGAAACTACTGGCCTGTAGCATTTTAAAATGAAAGTGATATAGAGTGTTATATGCTGTATGCTCGTCAGTGTTTCTAGGAGACATTAGGTACACCCAGTTTAATCCTGCAGATTAGATCTCCTCATGCTTGTAGGTCCATGGATGGCAAGCTGTGAATCTTGAGAGTGTTACTGAGTTAGAGGTAGATGTTGTGATGTTTATCCCTGCCAAGGATGGCTGATTCTGAAATCTGGATTCTCCAAACTTCACTTGAGAAGAACGTACAGATATCTAGGAGGTGTAGTGTAGCAGGATGCCACACTCGNCATCTGTCTTAAAGGTAATTTTCATTGATTGAGGCATATTAATTCTTCCCCTATGTTTTTGTGGCTATGCATCCAAATATGTGAAAATACAGATGAGCTCTGGTAACCGAGTGCTTGTTAGTTTGGAAAAAATGTTTTATGGTTTTGCCATAGTAGATTTTAGAGAGAAGCTTTTACTGATGACAATAGATTGAAAAATAGAAAAGCATTAGGAGTTTAAAGGGATAATAATAATTTTTATATTGATGTTTTCATTACTTATTCTCCTGTTTCCATTTTTCTTGTTCTCTTCCCTCTTTTTTCTGTTCTATTCTCATATTCCTTCCCTGTGCCAGTGGGAATAGCCTTAATCTTTGAGGAAATTTTTAGTACACAGGCAAGATCTAACATCAAAAACTGTTCACTGAGACTTGAGATTTAGCTTGATGATTCTAGCTACTGGAAAAGATCAAAGGGGTCTGGCATTTGCACTGTGTAGGCTTGCAGAGGAACACAGGAGTAGTGGTGCTGTGTATCTTTCAAAGGGCAGAGGTTTCCAATAACAAAATGCAAGGTGTAAAAATTCTTTATTGTTGGCAAATAGAAAAATCCTGGCTTGTTTTCAAGTGGAGTAGTGTATGGAGGTGTGATCTTTGCAAAAAAAAAAAAGTGACAAAATTTTCAAACTTCTCCAACATTTTAGAATAGGTGGTAAAATACTTAGTATTCTGCACCATTAGAATACATTGTCTCAGTCACTGTCGATCAGGTACATTATCTGCAGCCTGTTGGTGGTTTTAGTGAACAGGTGTTGATCAGAATTTGTTTCTAGTGAATAATGAGAACTGACATTGTTCTTGGTAGAGTTTTGAGTGCATAGGATTGAAATGACATAGGAAGGTTAAATGAAGACAGGTAGCCTGGAAGGAGCAGAATGTGGTTACATAGCATGGGGTATTTCAGTTGGTCTGTTGAGGAGATGGAAGTTTGGGGGTTTGCTGACCTGGCAAGACACTTCTTTTAAGTTTGTTGCTGATTTTTGAAAGGAGGATTGAAAGCAATGAATAAATATGGGAGTACACAATCCAGTGAAACACAAAGCAGCTCTTGTAACCAACGGAAATACAACTCTGTGTGTACATGTAGACAGGGTTGAAGTTATCTGGAGTCTCTTTAGTCCTTTTCTGTCTAGAAAAAATATTTAAACCACAGCAATGTTAAAAATACATTCAGTGCATTTCATCTAATATGTAGTTATTTCTATCAGTTGCTACAGCTTGTAATTTCATCTAAATGAAGTCTTTTGGAAAAAAAGTAGCAGAAATCAGTCTGTGGTTTTCTGATTTAGATCCAGAATCTGTATCCATTCTCTGACCATGAAAGATAAATACCTGACTGTACACCTGAAGGGTTCAGGCCTGTTGATCCCCAAGGTTAATATTATTTTAACATCATATGGTAGAATCTATTAATTCAATAGATTTCTTAATAATGTCTTTTCAAATTGTAGTTTGCCTTCCATGCTCATTATAAAGTCAAGAAAGATAATTTCCTAATCCAGGGACTGAAGAATGTATGGAGAGTGCTCAAGGAATGCGTCACTGTTATATAATAATGGAAACTCTTGCCCTCACATAACTGCAGTGTTGGGAAGTGTATAGTGAATGAGACAGAATTCTAGGAGGCAGAAAGAATAATTTGTAAGAGAGGTATTTTGAATTGTAGGGTCATATAATGTCCTGATTTAGAACACAGTGTTTCTATAAAATGTTGAAAAATTAATTTTAGCTGCAGCTTTTCAACATGTCTGATAATAGACAATGTGTCTTATTTAATGGTGCAAATCTTGATTGTAAGATTTTCAAAAATACCAAGGGTTTGCAGCTGCAGTTGAAGCCACCAGATATATACTATTATGTAAATATGCTAGATTCTGTTGAAAGAAAATGTACCAAAGATTTCATACTGCACACTTAGGATATTACACTAATTTGATCTCAGTTCCACATGTGAAAAATTATTGACCATGGTCACTATCCAAATGAAAGATGTAGGTTATAATCTGATTATGTGAAGGACTCAGATTTCCTTTGTTTAGTTCAATAGAACAATTCACAATGAAGTAATAACTTAAAAGTGTTGTCTAGTATGTTTGAAAATCATGTGTGGAAAGGAATATATAAATTAGTGATACATTCAGTTTTCAATGTCCAGTTGTCAGGGTGGTCATATTTCAGTGTCTAGTTCTGTGCAGGCAATTTAGAAGCTCTGAATTATTATATGGGAATTTCCTTCTCACAGTTGACCATGGAACCTTAAGGCTCATAATGTTGGGGATCTAAATTAAATGTCTTGAGCTACCTGGTGAGAAGAGTATGGACATGCTTTCCCATCCCTCCCATTTCCCCTGCTTTGAATTTTCTGCATTGAAAAACTAATATGGATTCTCTTGATTAAAGATAATAAAATGGCTATGATGCATGGTAGAGTGCAATTACAATGGCATGAGACTTTTTTGTTGTTGTTGTTGCTTTGTTTTGGTTTGTTTTGGTTGTTTTGTTTAATATACCTGCTTGGTTTTGTGGAGCTTGTTTATTTATTTATTTGTTTAATTTTTGTACTGGAATGTTACTTTGTGTATACATTTCTAAAGTACTGAAGAGGCAAACCAAGCTAGAAGACACTTTACTGTGTGTTGCATGTTCAGCTTTCCCTTTCAGTACTCAGTTTTGGAAAGATATTGGTGTTTCTCATTGTCCACTTATTAAATTCTTATGTAGTCACTGAATCCTCTTTATGGAGTTATTTCCTGTGATATCATATGGTGAAGGAGATATGGAGCTATTTTGGTGAGCTTTAGTTTTCTGTGCACCATCAAGCATCCACTTAAAATTACGAGCCTGTACTTCCTGTTTATTTAGGTGAGAGTATTCTCTATAGAGACATTCAGAATATCTATATAGGAACCTTTTTGGGTTTTTGAACATATAGGGAAAGTAGATCCTAACTCGATATTTAAGACCAATATCTGCAATTAGAGAATGTAAATATTCTTGTGGGTATGTGTTTCTAGTCTTGGGTTTTGTTATGGCTTAACCCCAGTCAGTAAACAAGGCCCAGGCAGCTGCTCACTCACTCCCTCACCAGTAGGATAAGGGAGAGAATCAGAAGAGTAAAAGATAGAAAACTTGTGGGTTGAAATAAAGACAGTTTAATAGGCAAAGTAGAAGCTACTCACACAAGCAAAGAAATCAAGAAATTAATTCAGTTTCCCATGGGCAGGAAGATGTTGAGCCATCTCCAGGAGAGCAGGGCCCCATCAGGTGTAACAGTGACTTGGGAAGATGAGCTCCATCACTCTAAACATCCCCCTCCACCTTCCTCCTACTTTACTTACTAAGCATGATGCCACATGGTCTGGAATTTCCCTTTGGTCAGTTTGGGTCACCTGTTCCAGTTCAGGACAGGTGTTGAGTCTCCTCCCAACCTCCCATGCAGCCCCAACTTCCTCACCAGGGCGGCAGTACGAGAAACAGAAAAGACCTTGGCTCTGTGTAAGCCCTGCTCAGCAGAGCAAAAACCTCTCTATATTATCCACACTGTGTTCAGCACAAATCCACAAACCCATACTAGCCACTGTGAAGAAAATAACTCTACCGCAGCTGAAACTAGCACAGGTTTGGTATAGAACATCAGCTTGCTCATTTAAGTTAAAGCATGTATTTTAGATGGAATATTTTCCTCAAGATGGTGAACAACTATCAATCAGTACTAAACAGACCTACTGTATGTATTATCCAGTTATTTGTTTAAGCAAGTCCTAGTAAAGTTCACTCAAGAGTAAAATTCCTTACCTTTCCTTCCTTAGTTTTTAGTTATGTTGTCTTCAGGTCCTGACATCACTGTAGTTTAATAAATATAATGCAGATTTTCCTTTTATCTATTAGTTTAGTATATTGTATTTTAAATGGCATAGTACATATTATAAATTTGCCTTAAACCATGAGAAGCAGCTTGGTTGTGAATAAAAAAGAGTAGATTGTAGTTCACATAATCAGAGCACCTTCCTTTGTATGTGTAGCTGAATGCATTGCTGTAAATGTTTAACATGGTATTATGTACAAAAAATTGGAAGTTAGGTATAAAACATTATTGATTTAATTTTTAGTTACATATTAAAGTTTTCTATACTTGGCACTCCCCATTTTTAAAACAAAATGGAAACAAGCTCACAGTACAATTTAATATAAACATGCAACAAATATTAAAGAAAATCCTTTTAAATTAGGAACTTTTCCCTTCCCATTTGATGCAGATTTTAGTACTTCAGGGTAGTTGTTTTCAACATGTTGCACTCAGTTGTGCAAACTTATCTTTTTAGGGTCAAAGAAGAGCAAAAACCACAGCCGACACAGTAAGTAAAGTATCTTAAAGATGCAATAGGCTTGACTTTTCTACTTTTGCCGTGTTCTGCTCTCTGCACCTTTGATGGTATTAGCTTTCACTGATACCTGATAGGCTGCAGGTAGTTTGTCATCTGCTTCCTGACTGGCTTGTAAGAGAGCTGCCTTTAGCTTCTTACTCCATCCACATGTTAGCTGGATGTAGGTTCTTGCTCCCTGCTTGTGAACTGGTGAATTGTAAAACTTTACTTCCCTTACACCCTTAGTGGCTGACTTAGTTCTGCAGCTAACATACCCATTTGCTCTAGCTTTTCCGCCTGTGTATTTCTACTAACGTTGGATAAGAAAACATTTAAACTAGCGTGGTTTTATTGGTTATTCAGTCACATTATTTGCTTGTTTAAACAGGTGGTTTCCCTTTAGTGGGATCACTGAGCTGGTAAATAACGTTCTTCAACCACAGCAAAAACAGCAAAATGAAAAGGAGCCCCAGACGTAAGTAAGCTGCTCTCTGTAGTTTAAGTGATGTCTGTATAGCATTAGAACATCCTGGAGACTATGTTTAAAATAACTGCCCATTTAGAACATTCAGCTGAGGGCATTTTACAAGCTGGGCACCATTTGCTTTCCAACCCCTCATTTGCAAAGGGAAAACTGAAAATCAGGTCTTACTCTCCTTATCAGTAACTTAAGTGATTGCATTGGAGTACAGTTTAGGGAGTTACTACTACTCTGTTGTGGGATTTTTTTGGTGTTTTTTTTTTTTTTTTTTTTTTATATTTTTTTTAT
>VXBB01005920.1:1621070-1640048 GCA_013399915.1 Illadopsis cleaveri
CGGGTGAGAGAAAACCAAACCCGAGAATTGGTGCAATAAAAAAGGCTTTCAAAGGGTAGTTTTAATGAGCAGTAATTTGATATTAAAAATATTCTAAATAGTTTTGTTTTGTACTGCAGGGAGAGATATTAAGACAAGAGCAGAATGAAAAATGTGGAGTAAATATTCAGGAAAGAGGAGACATTCAGTGATCATGGTTGAATCAGTTATAATGCCATAACTGCCTCAGTACTCTCAAGATTTTGGATTGAATTCTTGGAAAATCAACCATTAGGTTCAGTAACCAATATCAAATTTCAAAGCCAGGAATCAAGTTCTGAAACAGTTAATGCCAGTGACTCTAGAAACGGATCTGTTGGATACCTTTTAACTCTATTGAGTTCCTTTGTACTGAAAATGTTTGGTTCTTCACAAAGACAACCTGTGTGGTCTAAGCCATACATCTTAAGTTTTGCTGCTGAATGCAGGTACTGAGAGTAGTTTGTACCTCTGGAATGACTTCTACAAATGACCCAGCAGTGGGGAGTGCTGAATGCTAATATGGCCACTTCCAGCTGCTAATGATACCAGTGGAAACAGTGATGGTTTTCATATGAAGTTTCACATAGTTGTGGGTATTTTTGCTTGCTTTTTACTTACTGAAAGCAGACCAGACCTGTCAGTCAACAGCATCTGGGGAATTCCTGTCCCCTGGAGTCAGGAAACACAATTAAGCTTGCTGAAAATACAATTAGGCTTCCCAGCTGCAGAGCTTTTCAGATGAAAGTTCAGTAATGTTGGTTACATGCTTTTAAACTCCCAACTTCTTTCAACAACATTTCTGTTTAATTGATAGCTATGAGTTAATGCTGTGTTTGTCTTTGGGAGGGTTTTTTCTCTCAGTTGCATACTTTTATTTTGATGTATTTGCAGTGGTTGATTGTGAGACAGTTTTCAGAGTGAGGATGACTAAAGTGTTATTATCACTGTTGTCTTGTTTTATTCCATTGGTAAGGAGTAGTTGTAGTATTTTCTCAATTAATTATATAAAAATATAATTAAATTTTCATTTCTTAATTGAAGAGTTGTTGGGGGGCAGAAAACTAGAGGAAAAAAGTGTCTATTTATTCTCCCTTATTTAAGGCAGGAAAGGATTAGGCTGATTTAGAAAGGCTGACTACAGGATGTGGAGCTCTGCCATGTTTGCTTACGGAAGACATGCTAGATGAGACAATTGTCTTTTATCACCAGAAGATTTTTATATGTAGTGGTAGTCTTCACTCTAGTTCTGGTTTTGGAGATTTGAGGACAATTGAGCAGGTAGTCAGAATGTTCAGGTATACTCCAAAAGGAGACCAGTCCACAATATATTTATATTATGAAACCCTCTGTCAGCTCTTCTGTTTTACAGATGAGCGTACCTTTTTACTTTTCCAACATAATCATTCCCATTTGCTTTTACTTGTGCACTCATGTGTGCTTTCTGTAAATGATAGTAGAAGTAATATTGATTTTAAAAAAGTAGGAAATTTACTTATCTCTTCCAAAAGATGTTTTTCTGATTATGCTCTCTATAGAAGGAAAGTTGAAGTAAATTCATAGCAATGTGGCTCCTGGAGTATCTTGGACTCAGAACAAACACAAACAGATGGTGCCAGAGTGAGTTGATCAGAAGCCTGAGGTGAGGAGGAATACTACTGGGTACAAAGTCTCATCTATGAATAACATTTACAGAGGGTGAAGATTCTCACAGAGCAAAAAAAGGCACTGTCACAGAAACAAAAATTCAATTTTTACTGAGGCCTATTTGGAATTTGGATTTGTCACTAACATGATTCAATTACTGCAGAATTTGAGAGCTGTTCAGTAATTCAAGTTAATCTTTCTACATGTCACCTTTTTCTCATCCTTTAGGAAATTTTGCATCAATTTGTTTATTCTCTGTTTCAACAGTTGATCAGTAAGAATAGGTTTATTGTAGGAAATGGATTTTCTTGTTTCAGTGTGAGGATATTAAGCAGAGACAACTTTGATTTTGTCAGCAGGAACACAGTCAGGCCTCTAATCTCAGGCATACTTTATCCATGTATACAGACCGTTAGAAAACAGTTTTGAAACCATTGTGGACACTCCCTTCTCCCAGTTAAGTACCTAAGAGCTAAACATGTTTTATTGTTTCTAGTGCCATATTCAACAACAGGGTGGGAACCACTATTATTTGTATGACAAAAATCTGATTAACAAGTAACTTCAGAAACAGCAGCATGTTGTCTGTTTAAGATGAAATGTGAATTTTAAGTAGCAAGCATACTGTAGTCATATTTCATCATATCTAGTGATGTTGCTGCATTCTTCTCTTTACAATACTATTGAATTTCTTAAGAAAATATTATGCTATGTGTTCTGTTGGAAACTATTCTTTAAAAGATTAGCTATTGGGTTTGCGATTCCATTGTGTACATTTCTTATTTCCTAGCTGTTACAATACTAATTACCTATGTACACTAAATGAATATTCTTTCTTTGCTTAGACTTGCAGCATTGATGAGTTGTGGTAATCCTAGGATCGCAACTTTATCTCCTCTGATGATTTGTTCAGGTATTGGCTGTGATATCACAGCCATGGCTTTGCCTCTCTTTTGACTCGACCTTTAGAGGCTAGGGAAAGGTGAAAGTAAGATGTAGATTAATAAGCTGCTTCTTTGACTGTCCATATTTAAAGAAAGCTCTTGCTTCTAATGTTCGAAGCAAGCTTAGTTACAATAGCAGAAATAATTGGAAATATATCAGTATTGATATTGTGTCATCTTTGAGTAGTGATGCCTGGTCAGTCCTGGTTACAAAAGACATACAAAATAAGAATGGCAGTTTATTTATTTTTATAGGTGGAATTGACAATGTTCTGCAGTAGGGAGGATAATAAATATTCCTTTCCCCCCCAGATTTTATTCTGCAATGTCTATAATTAGGATAGTAGATTTTTTACAAAGTCATGGCAATTGAGGGTACCTCTCTGAAAAAGAGCAAAAGAAAAACCACATTATAAAGTGGGATGTTCCTTTCTGCCAGAGTCTGTCAAGTTTGATTTGCATTGAACCCCCTCAGGGATTAGGCTTCCAGATCTCATTATTTAAAAACAAGAAGGAAAAAAAGAAAGCAATTTACATGATGGCATAACAATACAATATAGTAATCTATGTGCTGTGATCAAAAATATGAAAACATAAAATGCATAAACACAAGAACTGTGATGCCAGAGAACAAATGCTTGATGAGGAGCAGAACTAAGATTTATTCTTGTTTAAGTGCAATTGTGCTAAAACCAATGTGAGTAAAATCTGTTTATATTTAAAACAGCATTCAAGCTTTGTAGGAAAACAGATATTCACAGAGCTGTCAGTGTCCCTTCTCCTCCCTCTGGTAGGTCCTGGGGCCTGCGGCTGCTGCTGCTTCCTTCACTCTGTGTGGTTATGGGCAGCAGGCCAGCTGGTGGCCTGACTTCATTCTCTTACAACCCTCATGTATACCCAGTAACTCTGAGCTCTTAATGGTTAATTAATAGGCTTTAATTAAGAGGTTAAAGGATTTCAATATAGGATTAAATTCTGATCTTCTCTCTGACACCGATTAGTTGGGGTGGTTTTGTACAACTACACTTATTTGGAAAACTCAAGCATTTTCTGTCAGAAGTAGTATTTATACAGTTTTTGAGGCACAAATTTCTTATCTTTTACCAAATACTCTTTCTCAAATACTTTTAATCTTAAATGAAGAAATATTGCTGCAACCTAAATTGACGTATTTTACTTCTGAGAAGCAACGTTTTAGTTCAGTGCACTTTTTCTATAAAGGGGAGATATGGAGGTATGGATTTAGATATAATTAATGTGGGGAAACTCATTGCACACCTTGTTCACGGATTTACAAAAAGACCCTCCTGCAGGTGAAAGCATCTCTGAGCTTCTTCCTCACTAAAAAATCCCAACTTATATTAGCATGATGAAAGTAATTTGTGTTTTGGCCTTACTTCCTGTTACTTTAAAAATACAAGCAGTCTGGAAAACAAAAGTCTTCTCAGAATTGGCAAAGTCTTTCAAGAGGCTCTCCCAGTGGAGTGCTGCTAGCAATGTGGCTTCACTGGTGCTACTTTTACAGTAAGAATACTGACACAGTCAAAACCAAGATGCATCAGAAATAATTGCAAACTTCTGGTGGTGATTATTCAGCATCAAACATGTTGGTGTAGTTTGCTTGGGTGAAGCAGAGATAACCATGTGTTGAGCACAACCAAGACTTACTTACACTCGCTTTCCCTGCATTGCTCACATTTATTTCCTGTTTGTTAGAAAAGGAAAATCATGAGGATAGGAACACTCCTATCACAGAAGTAAAAAGATAGGGGCTACTTAATAATTGAAAATGCTCATGAATGTTGTAAACAATGTGGAATGAACTCATTCTAATCATGATAGTGCAATGTCAGGAGGTGTTACATTTCGGAGCCGAGACAGTCTGACCTATTATTTAGCGTGTGTTTATTTTGGCTATGTGTGTATGTCCAATGAAAAAGTATTTTTTCCTTTCATAGTAAGGATAAAAATGTTTATCACAGTACCTTAGTTATTTTGGACATTTCTAAAACTACAGGTGTGAAGTGAATGGCTGCCTATTGTAAGTCAACAGATGATGCAAAAAAAAGTAACCCGAGTGACTATGAGAAATACTATCTCTGCTGGACATGCCCTTTATAATGTAATAATGTTGCAATGTGCTTAATTGCCAACAACTGAATTAGCCTCTTTTTCTGGCGCATTTGGTAAATACCGTATCCCTTTAAAAGGAAATTTAGAATAAAATTAATAAAAGTGTATTTGTGAAAACAAGTAAAATATAAGATAAACTGTGAAACTTCTAAGTGAATAATTTAGATAGAACTTAATGTATGCTTTTAATAATAAGACTGTGTAAAAAATAAAATGTGCCTCAGATTCCTTAAACTGATATTTAATAGAATTCCTAAAATAAGCAGTATCAGCAAAAATGTAGAGACAATCAAGGAAAAACTGGATTTCTAATGTTTTTACATTAGTATAATATTTCTGCTTCAAAATAGCATTCAAGTGAATCAGGAAGAAACATCTAGCTATAAAAATCAGCATGTTTTCATCAGCATAGATACAAAATGTAGAATGATAGGAACTGTAAAAGGAAACTTATGGAAGTAAGTGTATTTCTAGGAGTTTAGATTTCAGGTGAGAATTTTTGCATAGGGTGTGAAAGTTTGTGTACACCTTGTCTCAACTGTGTATGGAAAAGGTCCCAGCGGGACTCTTGAGTTTTGCATAAAGCTCATAACATAGTAAGGGTGCTGCAATAGCTGCAAAATAATCCTAATTCTAGATAATAAAGTATTTTACTCTTTAAAAAAAAAAAAAAATCATGAGCTGTTATTTCCTTTCTGTTCAACAAAGAGCTCTGACCCTTTCTACTTTTTTATTTTTTTAACCAGGGGATTTTTTGTGGTTGATTGACTTACAGGTTTAGAGACATCTGGGTTTCTGGCTGGGATTTTCTAATAGATAGGCAACTGCAAGTGGTGGTAGTTGAGAGTATCATGATTCTGGATGTGTATAATGCTATGCCTGATGTGCTTATTTTACAGCAATTTACAGGCTACAGGTCTTCCCTGTCCGTTGTGCCTTCTCTCATGGAAATTAAGGACAGATACTGGTTGTTATCAATATGAGACTGAATGCAGAAAGAAAGCCTCACTATTCCTATGCAGAGTTCCTGAAAACTACACTTTCAATTGTCCAAAGTGCTTAGCAGCAGTAGTACATGATAATATTATGGCATCAGTAGAACTGAAGGTTCAAATATTATCACCTATTGTAAGGTGTCTCTGATGGATTTTAATATTCAGTAAAGATTGAGCTCGTGTTGCATTGTTACACTTAAATAAGAGAGTTCTAAAGGTTTCCTTCTGTCACTATGACTATTTTTCCAAACTTGAAACACAATTATCTTTGAGACAAATTTTTGTCCTATAAGGATTGGCAGAAGTTATTTAAATGAAGTTGAAGGTATCTGGATATGTAAAGCATATAGATTGACTGCTTAAGTTGTTTTTTTTTTTTTTTTAATGAATTAGTTTAAAAAATTGACCATAATTATCTGTAATTTTTACAGTTCCTGGCAGCCTACTTTTGCTGTAAGTTCAACTGCTTGCTCCTGATCTTCATTGTCAGCTGAGGTTCAGTTCTTACAGCTTCAGCACTTTATCAAAGCAACTCCTTTGGGAGAGTGTGGATTGCAAACACAGGGATGAGGCCATGGAACTGGAGATAAAATATTTTTAACTGCATGAATGCAGTTGTGGAATGAACTTGGAGAGTTTCCTTGGAGAGTCAGGCACTTTTTCAATTACAACTGGCATGGTTAAACTTACTTTAAATGAGACCTAAAATTACCTGGAAAGTGTTGGCCTTGTCACAAGGTTAAAGAGCAGAAGGAAAACTACCACTGTTGTGTGTAACAGTATGGATTTAGCTTACCCACTTGATGCTTAAACATTAAAAGCAGAATCATACTGATACTTCCTGTACAGCTGGAGAAGGTAAAGAATTAGATGACAAAATCTATTAGAGGAAAAATGAAGAATACTTTTATGGAGAAAGAATTAAAAATGCAGTTAAGAATGTTTATTTTAGAGTCAAATAAGAAAAACATGGTAAGAATAGACAGACTCACAATGGTTTAAGAAACTATTTTCTATTTTTTTTTAACTGCATGAGCAGCTATGGAGAATGAGGGAAAATACCCCAGTGTAATCACCATTTGCATGAAAGTTGTGGAAACTTCTGTTTTAACATAGGATTTTAAATAAGATCCAGAAAAGTAATTAGAACCTTCTCAATTACATTGAAATAAAAGAGTGGTATGAAAATATTCAAAGGTTTAAAGTAGTTTCCATATGGACCTATGAAGGAACCTTACTTGTTTACAGGTGGTTACTTTCCTAACTATCAGCTATGAAGAAATTAGGTAACTTTGTCTGGATGATTTCGCCATTAAACTTCTAGAGCAATGTGGTATTATCTTTAGTTTTAAATGCCCATATTTCTTATTATCACCAAAGAAGTGTTGGAGAAGATCTTGATAAATTGGATGTTTTACTATATTGTGTCTGTTTAAAACTTAGTTGTGACTTTCTATCTTTATGTCTATTATAGATTGTAAAAGTAGAATAAACAATTCAGTAAAAGACGAATTTTGACAAATAAGAAATAATTAGAAAAATACCACTTCTCAATTTAATCTTGCAATTAGTTTGAGCTACTGAGGAAAAGGTAGGAGCAAGTATCTGTTTGTTGTTCTGAGGAAAGCTGGAAGGAACAGGTACAGCCAGGAGCTACCTACTTCCTTTTTCTTTTTTATGCATCTTGTCTGGCTTTATCTCAATATCATTAAGCCCACACAGAAATATGATAACATTACTTGTGTCAGTCCTTTGTAGTCCATATGTTCATCTTCTTCATGTCAACTTTTTCTTGTGTTCACAGGACTATTGTACTTAGTTATTGTTCCCTGCTCCCCTGTTAACAAAGAGCAGTTTCACTGCTGCTAATAAACAAAGTTAATAAACAAAGGCTGCAGTTTTATTCAATACTGAGCATTATAAAGAGAAAAAAAAATAGGTAAGGTAATCCTGTCTGTTGCAGGTAGGCTTTTTGTCTAGCTGGTGTGTTTTCTGTTGATTCATTTACAGAGTCATATCCTCATTTATTAAAATGCAGGGGCTTTTATTTTCCACATTCTTTCTTGTAACTTTTTTTGAAACTGAGTTTCTGGATGTATTAAATTAAACTGGAGTCAGTGACATGACTTCATCTGTAGTTAAAAAAATTATTTAGGGTCATACCAAATTAATTAATTAATTCATTCGTTCTGAGGGAGAGTGGAATGGGAGAATATTTTCTGTTTTGTGAGGTAGGTCAAATAAGCCATGAACAAAATGTGATGCAGTGTGACCTGTAAGCCTTTGCAGAAAGCCGTAGTAAGTGAGGAAAAGAGAGAATAGAGCCAAGCCAATTTGAAGGCATCGTATTGGCCATATATTTTACTTCTAAGAATAGCCTGGTACAAGGTTCCTACCACACAGAATATTTGGGTTCATTCTCCAGCATGAGGCAAATGATGTTAGGTCATAAGAGGACATCTTTTCCCTGCTTCTTTGCATGGAAAAGAGAGACTGTAACAGATATCTGGTAATTTTGGATGCTTATTAGCTCTGATATAATTGGCTTTTCCCACTTGAATTAGAAGTGAGCAGCAGCACTCGTATAAACCAAGAGCAAGATCATTTAGCAGCCACACTCCTCTCTTTCCATTCTCTTAGCTCTTTTTCGTCTCTTCAGCATTTCAGGCACAGTCAGTGTAATTCACTTAGATTTAGAATATAGATGCACTTAGACTAAATATACATGAATTTTACAGTATTTTTTCAGGGAAACTATCCAAAGACATAATGTTCCATATGTGTGAACTCATTTTAACTGTGCCCTTTTTACCTAGGATACAGATTTTGGCTATCTTGTGATTTTGTTTTTGTGTGGTGCTTTTTTTTTTTTTTTTCCCTTTTCCCCTTAGGTTTTTTTTTATTTTTTAAAAATTCAGTGACTGTACTATATGGATAAATAAATACTTCATTGATTGAGAGACAGGCAGTCTTTTTCTTGGTGTGAACAAAGTTATTTCTTTTGTAAGTAAGTAAATCTTTCACCATGTTTAGGGCCTCCTTATTCTCTGACTAGTCATTTCTGTAGGCTCTTTAAAGATGTTCTGCACTTAAGATTACATCACTATTCCTCTGTGTCTATTTCATGTTAATGGATATCAAAATATACCTCTTTTCCTTAATAGGTTAGAGATTAGGAAACATGAAAATCATGGGTGTTTTCTTTGGTAGCTCCACCTGTAAATCAACTCAAACCATAATAGGTGAAAAAGCTAAAAATTTCAGATTTGTTTCTACTGACATTTTCAGGAGGATTTACTCTATGTTAAGAAAAAAAGTCGCAGTGAAATATCTCACTATTTGACAATGCTGAACAGGACTGTTATTGTCATTATATGGCTTATATTTAACCTTCTTCTAAACAAAATACTGAAAATGCTAGGAAAAATATATTAATCTGTCTATTAATTTTTAAAGCAGGGAAAATACATTTCCCACCTGAAAAAAAATAGTGTGGAGTTCATTTTCTGCTACATTCTTCACTTAAACAGATAAAAATAAGATTATTTATCCCAAGTACAACTAACAGGAGGGACTATGCACACTTTTGAGATAAGGTTGTGAGTTATTTTTTCTATTTTTTCTATTTTTATAGATTTCTTGGACCCAGAGCAGGTAGAAATTCAGATGAATTGGATTTTATGGTATCTTTCTGTTTCAAAAGAAAAAAATGTGAATATTTAGCTAAAAATAGTACTTTCAGAAGGAATCAAAGTAAGCACCTCTGACTAGCTCTTTTCAATACCTTAGATTTCTCTTAGAAATCCAGTGCATAGATTAAAAAGTAGTGTTTTGACTCAACAGTTGTATTTTTAAAGCCCTTTCAATTTGCACTCTCTAAATGTATTTTTTTCAATCTAAAGTCTAAACTTAGACATTTCACTTAGATAGGTGCCCCTGAAGTTAAACCTACTGACAGTGGAAAATAGTTAATTTTTATTTGAGGAAATCAGACAGTTAGAAGTAGTATGTCAATTCCAATGAGACAGTCAAGATCTTACCAGCAAGGAAGTTAAAGTGCTGTGAATTGAGTGAATGTTTGGAGAGATCTCTGCTGACATCTGCTTTCTGTCAATATGTCATTTTCACTGATATGAAAGCTGAAAACTCTGAATTGTGAATGGCTTCAATACTCTAGTTGTGTTATCTGCATGGGTATAATAACCCATTAGTTTCAAATAGAATTGGATGTGAGGTTTTTGTTTGAAGTTAGATTTGAGTCTTTGGTTGCTTAATAATTTTTCTTTATCTGGTAGACTTGAAGCAGAACCATGGTCTTCTGAGGAGGAGTTTTGTGTGATGCCCTTTCTCATTTCAGTTGAATACTGGCAAAATCATAATTTTTCAATTAAAAAAGGTCCTATTTTGCATTGCTGAACATTGGTGTTGGTTTTTTTTTCATTTTTATTTTACTGCCTACACATATCCATATCAAAGCATAAAGTCAAAGTTTTTCTGCCCGTTGCACTACATAGAATTGAAAGCAAATGTGAATTCATAGGTCAGACTCAGAGAGAGAGAGAGCTATTCTCACAGTAGTTTAAAAGAGCTCGTTTTTTTATGTTAGTAACAGTGGTCACCTTTTTTCTTTTCAACACTGCCAAGCCAAATAGTTCTTGTTGAATTTTTTTTTCTTATGATTCTACTTGGGTTTATACTTCATATCTCTTGTCTGATTCCATACAACCCTTGCCAATTATGTAACAACAGGAATGTTCTTTGAAGAGAGTCTCTGAACTGACCTCCTGTTCAAAGCATGGTAATTGCCAAGACTCAGTTAAGGCAACTGGAGCTCTATCTGGCAAGTTTTGAAAAGCTCCAAGCATAGTGATCCTACAGTGTCTTGGGACAACTTTTTTCAGTGCTGCATTGCCTTCCAAATGTACATGCTTCTTCTAATGCCCAGCCTGAATTCCCTCACAAAGTGCCATTTTAGTGCCTTTTGCTGCTTGAGTTGGATTTTTGACTACCAGGAAGAATTTGGCTCCGTAATTTTTCTTTTCAGGTAATGTTTAGATTACATAGCTAGTTTCAGACAGGTGTTAGTCCATTCCTCTTCACTGGAGAGAAAAAATCCTTTCCTCCTTAGTCCATTCCTCTTCATTGGATTGAGCAATGACATGATGGTTTTCTTTTTTGTTGACAAACTGGACTTGTCAAACTTGTTGAATTTGTCCACATCCATTAATAACAGGCAGACACCAACCTGGGTGCAGTAGTTGAGGTGCAGCCTTGCCAGTGCCAGTTAAAGGGAATAAATAACTTCCCTTAATGTGTTGCTCATACTCTTGCTAATATGGACCCATATGTAATTTGTCCAATTTGTAATGCAAGCACACACACCACTGGCTCATTGCCTGGTTTCCACCCTATTTTCCAGGGGTTCTTATCAGCAGAACTGCTGTTCAGCCTGCTGTTTCCCAACCTCTACCAACACATGGGGTCATCTATATGAGAATAGTATCCCTTAAGAAGTGAGTGTACTCAGTGACAGGTTAGCTGGCACTATTGTAAAGGAAGGAGCTTCAAGCGTATGCTACAGGGAAGAATGTCACATGCTACCAGACAGTCATTTCCACCAGCAGAAAAATAGTTAAGTGAATGGACTTGGCAGAACTGGAAGTGAACAAACTCTTTTTGAAGCCTGGATTAAAGCCACATCCGTGCTCTGTGCCTGGGAATACGAAATGAGGCAAGTGCTACATCTGTAATAAAACTTTGAGAGAAGTGTAGCTAGGAAATGAGAAGTGGCTTCTACACTTACATCTGGCCTAAGCATCCTGGATTCTTTCTTAACAGTTGCCCTTCTAATGGTGGATTTTAAGAAGATTTAGAAATTTCAGAAATATTTATGTGAACTTTTGGGAGGCAGGTGTAGTTTCAGAAATTCTTGTCAGTATTTTTTTTTTTAGTTTTAGGTAAAATGCTGAAAGTTTTAAGAGACATTTGTGGAGGGGAGTAGAAAATTAAAACTTCTGTACAGTAATAAAATGTCAATAATAAGCTTGCTTTTCTTACTTACCTTTGGCATGGATCAGGAGAGACTCACAGTTTGCTGCTTTTTGACTGATATTGAATTTTTCATTTCTGGAAAGGTGTGGGCAATCAGGAAAAGCAGAATTAATTTAACTCTGTTCCAGAACAAAGCAAGTATTCCAATAGAAACAATTTCTCGATGCTGGCAGAGCAATCCAACTTCTTACAAACAGTTGCTCTTCACACTGAGAAGTCATTATGAAGTTATCTTGGATATGTTATTTTTTCAAAAAAAAAAGCTTGTCTAGTCATATAAGCCTCATGAACTTCACCAGGGTAACTTCCAGCTGATACAAGTGTGATTCAGGGAAGTAATTCTCACAAGAGCAGAACTTAATTAGCCATTTTCCAATAAATTCTCATTATCATTAGGTGTTTGTGTAATCTCATGCAAACTTGTCCTTTTCCTCTAAAATTAATAGCAGTTGTTAAAGTACATACTTGTATTTTTGAAACAAATGTAGTAAAGGAATGAGACTTTGCATCAGTACAGATAGATGGCATGTGCTATAGATGCCATTGGCAAAATACACGTATATAAGGGTTATGGATATGAATTGCTGAGTTTTCTACTTAAATGAGCTATTAATTATGATTTAATACAATTATCTAGATTTACAAACAAAAAAAAGGTTCCTATCATGTCTAAAAATAAGACTTTTCATTGTGGATAAAATTTTGGCGTGAAATACAACTCTTGTGCAGAACCCATTTTTTCACTACTAGAAAGACATTGGGGCGCTGAAGTGTGTCCACAGAAGGGCAAAAAATTTGGTGAAGGGTCTGGAGTCCTATGAGGAGCAGCTGAGGGAGCTGTGGTTGTTTAGCCTGGGGAAAAAGAAGCTCAGGGGTGACCTTATTGCTCTCTACAACTACCTGCAAGGAGGTTGTAGCCATGTGTGGGTCTGGCTCTCAGGTAACAAGTGATTGGATGAGAGGAAATGGCCTCTAGTTGCACCAGGGGAGGTGTAGATTGGATATTAAGAAAAAATTCTTCATGAAAAGGGTTTTTAAGCATTGGAAGAGGCTGTTCAGGGAATTAATTGAGTCACCATCCCTGGAGGTATTTAAAAGGTGTGTGGCTGTGGCATTTGGGGACATGGTTCAGCAGTGAACTTGGCAGTGCTGGGTTAACATTTGGACTCAACAATCTTAAAAGTCTATTCCAACCTAAACTATTCTATGAATAGATGACTCCTGACCTCTTGCATTAACAGAGGAACTTATTGGATATAGGGACTGGAAATTGTAGTCTTGAGATACTTCAGTTTGGCTTCAGATTCTGAAGTTTGACTTGGTATTGGTTACTTTAATTTTCCTAGTAAGTGAATTCCTGAGCCCATCAGGCAGCAATGTCTCAGCAGAAAGATGACTGCAGACAGCTTGAACAAAATGGAGTTCTATTTTGCATTATGTCTTCTGAAAAGTTTGCATTATACAGTTTGCTAAACGTGTTTCAGATACTGTGCTATTCTGAACACCTAATTATTGCTGTGTATTTTTAGCTTAAATTTTGGCTTAAAGCTGTGCAGGCTAGATGATAAAAAAATAATTATTCATCTATTAATCTAAAATAGATCAAAATTTTTAAAATGAAATTCCTAAAATGAATACTCTGTGTTTGTTTTGAGTATGCATGTTGATCTCAGGTTGTTCTGCTTAGTAAATAGAACACATATTGTGTATAACTGAATATTTCATAGATTCTTGTCTTCTGTATTTAGTTTTTTTCTGACAGCTATCAATACATGTAGTATTTTTCCCGAAACAGAAAAAGATGTGATAATGAACAATTTTGGTAGATGGTGTTGTTTCCTAGAACATCAGGAAAATCCTAGAACAAGGATTTTGGAAAACTACTCTGTATAACCTTGAGAAGTTTATACTTTAAAGGAAAAGTTATGACCTTTACATAGATTCTTGTGCCCAAGAGGAGACACCAGTGAAATTATTGCAGTACATGAGGCTTAAGATTTGGCAAAAGCCTTATGCTTTTCTATGCATCAGTGAGACTGGTAAGCAAGTAATCATACAAACAAAGGCTGTAGATTATAAGGAAGCCACAAAACTGAATGCAGCCTAAAAATAAACTTGGAGTTCAGCATAGATAATATGCTTTAAATGAAGAATGCAATGTTAAGCAAAATTAAAAGGCAGGCAAGGTCTCAGAGATTACATGTGTTATTGATGGAAAGAGGCCAGACTACCAACTACCAATTATATTGTATTGTCAGTGTAAAATGCTGAAATGTGCCAGGTTTCCAGACTTACAAATTTTTTTTTCAAATTCATTCAGCTCCTGCTTATTAGTTACTCGTGTCCTGCTCCATTCAACGAAGAGCACTCAACAGTGAGCTCTTTTGCAGCAGGGAGAAGGCAGAGAAAGCCCCTTACTCCTGACTGCTCAAATGGCTTTTTGGGTGATGCCAACTCTCTCATCCCTCCCGCAGAGGTCTCAGACCAGCCCCTCTTCCTGCCCTGCTGTAGGTGGGAAAGGGATGAAAACCAGGGGAAAGGGAGCCACTGCAGTTGGGAGTCCACACTGCTGGGCCTGAGGACAGCCCATGGACTCAGGTTTGCTCTTGGAGTGACAACAGCAGATATACACAAAATGACACATAAGCAAACAAAGTAACCCTCTTTCCCTCTTCCTCTGAAAGGGTCAGTGGCATCTGGGAGCTCAGGCAGCAGGTTAGTACAAAGGAGAAGCATGACTCCAGCCTCCTGTTTTTCCTGCTGGAGAGAGGGAGCTGCCTGCCCATACCTATGATTCCTCTGTGGTCTAATGTAAAGTACATTCTTAGGGGAGTTTCCTGAAAAACAAAGTAAATCCCAACAATTCTTACCATATGTGTGAATATCTATGGTAAATAACTGCTTGAGTTAATTTTTAACTGACTCGTGTAGTATTTGTTTTGGTAGGCACCTCTGAAAATTCTGATGAAATAGTTTTCCATCATTAATTTATATGTGATCTATAGAAAGGGTATATTTATGCTTAAGGAAGTTGGTCTCCTGCATTTAGTTGTTTTCTAGGAGGTTAATTTTTGTTCTATCTTATGATTCATGTGTGTTTTTTATTAATTTAATCTCAAGATTCTCAAGAAGAATAATTCTAAGGAAAAATAAATGCCTTTTAAAATTTTATTTTTTTTTGTCTCATGTTACCTTTTCAATGTTTCATAAAAAGTGCTTAATTTTTTGGGTTTTGCATGAACTTATTCAAGGAACTAAAAAATCTGCCTAAATTAGATTAATGACTTTTAATTTACCAAACTTTACAGTCCCTTTTGCAAAATTAGGCAATTTGAATTCCATGTTAAAAATTTAAATATCACTGTTCAGACCCCTTTAAATCACAATGATAAAAAAAGAGAAGTCAAAGTTCCTTTTTTTTCTCAATGGGTTTGAAACTCATGATATGCAGTGTCACCCTTCCCATCTATTTTAGAATCTGCAAAAGCTAAAATATTATAGCCATTTACAATGAAAATTAAATTTCCCATGACATCATTTACCTTTAGAAACAGGGCTTTTGAGAAAAAACCCCTACCATTATAGACCATGAAATGTGTCTGTAGGTTTGGTCACCATGAGACACATCCCATTATCATGAATCAAGATTTGATGATTGTAGACTCAGAAAATATGGATGAATTAACACGATGAGTTAACATTGCAGTTCTGTACACCCATGGCCACTGATTGCATTTGTTTCTAGTTCTGGAAAAAAATGGTAAATATATGTGTGTATCTTAAGCAATTTTTTCTGGATTTTACACCTAAGGCTGTCTTCTACTTTACATTTTACATGAGATAATAGTTCCTATCCAATGATATGAATGGCTTAAATGATTTATAATAGCTTGTTAAGGTGAGGTCATTTACTATAGGCTTAAACCCAGTGATTGAAAAGTCATTGAAAAAACATTTTGGAATCATTATTCTATGCAGTATTGTTAGATAAATGAAGATAAGCTAGATCAAGAAAGGATATTTGCATCTGTCTGGTGGAATTAGGTAAAAGTACACTTGAAAGAATGAATTGGATTTTTGTTTTCCTCCTCTTAGCCAGTTTATTGTTTAGTACCATGGGCTCTTGGATTGCTTATCCTGTGTTTCCAGCTGTTGTATTTGTAGCAAACATCTGGTCCCATCCTAAAGCAAAGTGACATCTCTTTGTAACAGCTGGACTGTGAGCTGAATGTTATCAGTGTTGAGCTTCCTTCCTAGAGTTTAGTTATAATGAAAAAGAAATAATTCTTGAATGTAACACTTCTGGAGCATCATAAATTAAATATATTTGTTTTACTACAGTATTTCTCCCTGTTTTGTAAAAATTATTGCAGTTTAGTGACTGTGAAGTATTTGTGGGCAAAAGTAAACAGCAACTAATAATCTCTTCTCTTCTGCAGAAAATTACATCAGCAGTTTGAGATGTATAAGGAGCAAGTGAAGAAGATGGGTGAAGAATCACAGCAGCACCAGGAGCAAAAGGGTGATGCCCCAACCTGTGGCATCTGCCACAAAACAAAATTTGCTGATGGCTGTGGCCATAACTGTTCATATTGCCAAACTAAATTCTGTGCACGCTGCGGGGGAAGAGTGTCTCTGCGCTCCAATAAGGTATGGAGTTATCAGAGTTTAAGGACAGGCTTCTCCTGAACTCAGTAGCTCTTATTCATGGCTTATGAATACAAAACACACAACTACTGAAACAGATTTCCTTTAATGATATCTACTTCAGGGGCTTTTAAGATATCTGTCCTCATTTCATCTTATTTCCAAGCACGTATGAATTTGTGATTATGGCTTTTAAGCTAATACATACCATTTTTTGACTACAAACTCATGCAAGTACATTTCTTTGACTGGAGGATGAGTCTCTGTTTGAGAAACAGATGTATATCTACTGATCTACTGATGCTAATATTAAGACATTGATTATTACAAAGTAGAGCAAGGATTTGTTTCTTTCCTGCTTACCTAGGCTCTTCTGTACAAGATTATTGTAAAATGAGTGTTCAAAAATTATATCTAATATAATATTGTGCTTTTAAAGATTTATTATCTATTATACATATCCATACATATTATGCATATTTATATGTGCATACATATGCAAATGTTAACCTATAGCTGGAAAATAGTTAAATGCACTAACATATGTTGTTCTGTATATGCTGGTGTTTATTGTATAACAAGTAGTAAACCAGCAATCTGAATTCTTAAAAAAGCTGAATGATAGAGTAAATAGTTTAGCACAACTGATGTAATCACAGAAAACTCTTCTGAGATAATTTTACTCAACATTTTAGATAAAATGTTCAGATCTGATACACAGAATCTTTCCCAGGTTTTGACAGATACTTGTGGAGGACACATGGCAATATTCAAGAAGTATTATGGTCGTCTTTTGTGAAAATACGTACTTTACAAACAATGCAATATTTTATTATTTTAATGTTTATGTAATATTTTATATAATTTATTTACATGAGTCAATTTTTTTCAGTAATATACTCATTGCAAATACCATGCAATAGGTAGATATTATCTTTTGTGAGGTAGGTGACAATAGTATGCATGTTACATATTTCTTTGCCTAAGATTGAAAAGTAGGTTTAAATAATGGACTGAAGTTTTTGATTAACAAAGTATAAAACAATAAAAAATATAAAAATGTGGTAATAATTCCTGATGATTAAAGTAACTGAGATTATATGTAAATGTCTCAAATTGCCTTGGTTTTCATTAAGATAATTTAAAAATGTTGCCTTCAGTAGGTTCACTTATTTTATTTGTTTTTTTTTAATAACTAAGTCATGTTGCTAGTAATGAGAGAGATAACAATTTCTGTATTAACTTCATCTGATTATAAAAGCCAGTTAGGACAGATATTTTAGTTATTATGCCTACATCCAAAGAAACATAGCATTGGGAAGAATGCTTCATTTCCTAATGAAACATTTTGATACACCATTTAGATTATCCTTGAGATGGATCATCTGAACTTGACAGATCTGTCTGACTTCTCTTGACAGATTTCCAATGAGATTGTTCCATAGAGTCTTAGGTAATTCCACTGCTTCACCATGCTCACCACAGATAGCTTTTCTTACTGTCTAACCTAAATCTGTCTTTCAGTAAATTGACTTCTCCATTCAGTCTGAGACTGTTCAGCAGTCCTTCTCGGCTGCCATTTTTTTCTATAACTTTTGCTAATTTAATGTGAGTCTTTCCTGTACCTCATTCATTTTTATTCTAGATAATTTATAGATATGGTGAACAGAGTATCTCTAGACTGATGTTCTGTGAGGCTGTGCTGGTGAAAACTTTCCCTTAAAAAACCCCTGAATATTTATTCTTATTTTTATCTTCTTGTCCTTTCATTAATCAAGTTTTCTCATGGATGAATTTATTCCTATTCCATGGCAGCTGAGATTCTTTAAAAGCCTGTAATCCCAACTGAGCAGTAGGAATAAATCCTATTTTCTCACTTTATCTGTGACTACTTGAAAGCATTCTAAGACATGTAACACATGTGAATTCCCTCTAGTAAAGCCATTCTGACTTTTCCACATTTTATCATAATTTATTCATATGCTTGCTAATTTTATTGTGTATTTGAGTTTCTAAAAATCTGTCCAATGCGGATGTCAAACTCATTTGTCTATTCTTCAATTGATATAATGTTGAAATTCCTTAAAAATATCTTGGTATTTTTGCCAACTTTTATGCTTCTTATCAATGAATGACTGTATTACAGTTAATAATTATTTTAGACTGGAGATGCTTTACACTAACAATCTTTTAATTTAAAAAAATTGTTAATTTTTTTTGTTGACTCACTTAATAGCTTCTCTTTCTGAAATACCAGTTCAAAGTGTCCTCCAGTTTATTCTGCATAAAACAATATTCTCGAGTAAATATCTTCCTAATCACTGTGAATATGAACAAAAAAGATCTAATTCAGAAAAACTCTGGCATTCTCCTATTAATGCCCTGTTTTATGCCTACACTGATTATTCTATTAAAACTATTTTGGTCTACAAGAATTCATTCTTATCTCTCTTCTGAATACAGCTTCAGTTTGTTGAAGGATGACTTCTAATAACTTCCTGTTTTAAATTTGCTTTTTTTGGTCTTTGTAGACATTTTTTGAC
>VXBB01005920.1:1640173-1668712 GCA_013399915.1 Illadopsis cleaveri
TATATATATATGTGCTTTGGACACAAGGTAATACTTACACTGTCTGAAGTGTTATTTGGTGGATCTGTTTGAGATCTTCATAATATCAACCTTCAAGCTAAACTCCAGCCTTTTAGTCCAGTTTCTGCTCCTAAATTGTTTAGTACAGACCAGTATTAGCAGCATGCACCTCAGATAATGGACAATTGCAAAGAATACTTCTCTTTCAAAGGTCTCAAGGCTGACTACTGCTTACAAGGTTCATGGCCATGAATAGAAGCAGGGAGTGGAAATGTTTTGACTGCTGTCAGAGCATTAGATTAGGATTCTCAAAATGTTTGGATGATTTATTCCTTTTTTCAGTTTCATTAAAGTGCCTTAAATATATAGGCATTAGCATTCGGTTCAAGCTGTAAAAAAATTATCATTATGTGGGAGTTCCTTCTAGCTCAAACAAATAAAAATTATAATGGTGGCACTTTTGCTTCTGTACAATGTATTATCTTGGTGAATGGTGTATTTAGGTAAATAGGGGCTTAAATTTCAAGGGAGTAAAAAACCTTGAACAGTCATCTTTTATGTTAATGAACAGTTTCAGATTGATTAAAACTGAAATAATAAATCATGTGAGAGCAAGCAGTAATTGTTTTTAGTAATAAGAGTACCACTGATATATAAAATGTACTCCTTTTCTTTAATCATATACTAATTTATATAGGGAAATGCACATGGAATGAGTCAGTAGACTGCAGAATGAGGTTTATGCAGGTGAGAAATCTAAATGCTAAAATGTTGGAAAAATACAGCCTCCAGACTGATATCACATTGTGTGCAGTGAATATAAATTTTAGCACCTCAGAATGACAGTTCACTAAACAAATCTTCCCCTTGTACAGAAAGGAAAAAATGCTTTTTTGAAAAGTTAACTTAATGCATGTTGAATACCTTCTTTCAGGATATTTGGCAACTTACTATCACTTGGAGCCACTGAAAAATCCTTCTTTCTTTGCCTTTTCTTTGCCTTTGAAGAACAAAAGTAAGAGATTTTCAGTTGTTTTGTAGGACCCAACAATATGGGAAACATGTAAGGTGTAAATAGGAAACTTCTCTCAGTTCCCCTGGTTCAGTGCAAGCTTTGCATTCTGATTATTTCCCTGGGGCTGTTTGATTTTGAAAAAACATCAAGTTCCCTTTGCTGAATGGTTCTAACTAACTGCAGTACTTGAAATGTGATCATCTGTATGAAGTTGCAACACAAAATTGTAGCCTACTTGTGGTATTGCATAATCCTTTTCATTCTGTTGAGAATTAGCAAGCACTGAAGAATTAGTCTGTCACAATCAGGTTTTGTAAGTCACTAGGATTTGGAATAAACTCCATGATTTATTATTGCATACAAGTAAGTTGTCTTTAGGAGATGTGGTTTGACTTTGCATGTCTCTACAAAAGACACATAACACTTCAAACATGAGGAAAGGATTCCTCTAAACAGTTTGTGTGGTTTTTCTTTTCAGTTTAATCCATGTAACACCTGTAAAAACTGATAACCTGCAACTGTATTCATGTCTCTGGAGAACAAGTATCTCTGAAAAAAAAGAAAGTCAGAGGGGAAATATACCAAAGACATTCCACTTCTTATTCAGAAGTTGTAAATTCACAATTGGAAGGTGTAAAAGTTACGCTTCCCATTAGAATGAGTTTCATATCTGTCTCCCCACGGATAGAATAGAATTTGTATTATCAGATATGTTGAAGACTTCCAATCTTAAATCTGGTCCTGATTATGTTGGAACGATGTTAATGCCATAGAAACATCTATGATAGTTAAGACATCTCTAAATGGTGATCATTTAGAAATTATCAACCACCCCCCCCCTCCATTTTATTTGAGGTGATCAACCTCTTTATTCTTTTGAAAGTTATACCCAAACTTACCTGGATTACAGTTCAGCTGGTGTACTTCATGGTCGTTAGTAGCTTTCCCCACTCCTTTCCTGGTGGAGTTTGGTTTCTCTTATGTGGCGCAGCTGTAACCTGGGATCAGCCTTGGGAAAAGAGCTGTGTGAGGATGATTTGTGATAAGCTCCCTTGGGAGCTGCACTCCTTTGCCTGGGAGCTGCTCAGTGCTCAGCCTTGGTCCCTGCCTCAGCCATGCAGCTGCCTGGGTGGTTCCCTCACTGTGCCAAATCTATAGGCTTGGCTTCCTGGATTGTCTCAGCTCTGCCTCATCACCATGGACCGTCTGGGGACCTGGATTCTTTGTTGACCCTGGCCCTATCCTTGGATTCCCCTTGGGTGCATGCTGTGGGACACAGGTCTGCAGGTGGGAGCATGGCCTGCCTCATGCCACCCTTTCTGCCTTCTCCTGGCCCTGGTTGAGCTGCTGACCCTGCTTCTGCCGGGACAGTACGGAAGTAGTGCTGTCCCAGCATAACCCTATAAACCTTCATCAAAACACATCTTCAAATTGTCGCATTTAATGCTAAGAGTAAAAAACCTTGCACAACTACCATTTTGAACCAGGAGATATTGCTCAGTCTGTAACGTTTACTTGCAAACTAATGCCTAGCAAAACTGATATTCAGAATCTGCATTTCTGTGTTGATTCTTTGGATTCTCTTGGTTGTTAAAAAACACCTGTGATTTTAATACAAGCTATGTGCATATGATGAGTCCCTTTAAATGACAACTGCACAAACTATTTCTGTTATTAATTTTATTTATTTGAAACTGTTTACATTTGATGGCTCTTTTGATCTCAATAAACAGAAAATGATGGTCTCAATTTCAACAGAGGCTACATTTTGAACTCTTCACTAATTCAAAGCTTTCACAAACCTTAGAGGTTGTTATGATCCTGATACAATGAAGAACTCACAATTTTACCCAGACTTATAATTTTAGGCAATTAAAGTGAAAAAAATACAGTCTTGAAGAGTAGCTTTGGCTCATGCAGTCAGAGGCAAGATTGACGTTGTAACAGATATTTTTTAAAAAGGATAAGGGATAAATACTGACTCATTCTAGTTTTACTTGTAGTATAGTATGGAATTCCACTAATTTTGCTAACATTTCTGTGTGTCTGAATACTCATGAAGATAAAGCCTTTCTCCCAAAAATCACTGTTAAAGTATACCTGCATTTTCATGTGGAACAGGACAAGTACAACTGTTCTTTGAAAACTGAATTGAATGATTTCTGTAATGTCTTTGCTATTGAAATTCCTGACTAGGCTGTCTTTCATATTGTCAGTCATGTCATTGCTTACTGTGTATTGCTATGAACTCATGAATGTTTGACAGTGTGTGTGGAAGAAGCTGAGAGGCTGGAGCCTGTCTTAGGTGTTTGGTAAAGTGTGATGGCATGTCTTAAACATCACGTATCTTTATATTTTGTAGCTTGTTTCTGAAAAGAGATTCTTCATCCTGGACATTATTCAACATAGGTGGATTGTGTGAATCAGGTCTTGGTTACTGTTATGATCAAAGTATGAATGACAGGATTTTGAATTACGCTTATGGATTATAATTCTCTTGGATAGTAGAGTGTAGTTCTTTAGAGCTGAGGATAAGGAATTGAGGCTCTAGGTGTTTCCATATAAAATGTCTATGAACACTACTTTCTTTTTTTACTGCAGTGGGACAGTAAACCATGCTAGGATAGTATGACACCACCTGGTACTGAGCAGAAAAATATGTCTCTGCACACGGAGTGATAATGCATGGATGTCCTGTGATTTAGATAGCTGCCTATGCTATTTACTATTTGTATAACTGAGAATATCACTAAAACCCATATCATTAAAATACTTTAATCTTTTTCTACTGAACATAGGATCATAGAATAAATTGGGTCAGATGGGACCTGTGGTGGTTTTTCCAGACCAATCTCCTGCTCCATGCAGGATTAACTTCAAAGTCAGATGAGATTTTTAGGAGCTTGTTCAACTGAATTGTAAAAACCTCCTAGGAGAGAGAATCCCTAACCCTATTGGACAACTTCTTTCAGTGATTAACAACTCTTGTGATTTTCTTTTTTTCTTACATGCAATACAGTCTCTGAATTGTTGCATTTTGTTTATTACCTGTGCATCTTCAAGAAAATTCTGTCTTTGTGTTTCCAATAGCTAAACTTCAAAGAGTTGAGGGATACAAATAGTTCCCGTTTTCCCACATCCTTCCCTATCCTAGCCTTCTTTAGGCTAAACAAGCCTATCTCCCTCAGCTTCTCCTTGTATATTGTTTGTTTTATTGCCTGACTGTCTTGTTTGGCCTCTGCTGTATTCTCTCCTGTTTGTTTGTAACTCTAGGATTGGAGGGAGCCTATGCCTTCTATAAGAGTTACATGTTATAAAGTTACATGCCATACAGGTATCAGAACAACAAATCTATAAAATTAATTGTCACCCTTTTTTGGTAAGCAACTGTATTCCCAGCACAGCCAATGCTTAACCAAGTGCCTAGATTTAGTCTCTGCATTGGCATGTGAAATTAAAGTACCAGATAAAACTCATCATTCTTCATTCACTAAAATAGGGAGTATTTTTGACTGAAGATATTTTGAATTTTTTTTCCAAAGTATTATACCATTTAAAATTTTAGACAGCTAAAAAACCAATTTCTTCAAGGTAAATAACCAATAGGAATGTTTGTGTTTAATATTGATGGGTATGAAAAAGAAAGTATATGTGTTGTAGGCCTGGCATGACATGCTGTAAACACTTGTTGCAAACTCTGTCTGCTTGTGCTTTATAACTCCAGGGTTTTAAAGATTTCTTGAGTGGCTAACATGCAATTTTGCCATTTGAATACCCTCTATTTGTCTGTAATAAACAAACATTCTTAATTTCACTGAACCCTTTGCAAGTGCAAAGCATTGATGAATGCTAATCATTCACACTACTGGGGTCCAAAGTGTGAGCTGAATGCTGCATCCTTTTGATGAGATGACCCATTTTTTTGTGAAGATAATTCAGGCATGACTCCCAAATTATTTTTATGAAAATAATTCCCTTTGAGCATTTTTGCACAATTTTTGTTATTATAAGATAGTCTCAATTTCACTCATGAAAGGTTCATGAAATTTCTCAAAATTACTTATTTTTCACTATACCTCTTTCACCAATAGGGAAAATAAGAAAGATATATATTACTTCCTTTGATATTAATTTGTTTATCTTACTAAAAAATTCTAGTACTTGCTTTCAAAATGAATGACTCTTTCCTTATTTGTTTGTTGTTTTTTTTTTTTTCCCTGTCCTTTCTTTCTTGCTTTCGTGGATATGAACTCCAGGAGGACAAAGTGGTTAGAGCCTTTTTTCTGTTTAAAGTTCTTTTATTTTATGGTAGACTTATTTCCTGCCCTACATTTGCTCTCATTTACACATCTGTCATTCCTACTGAAGGCAAGGGGAATTACTGTCATTAAAATGAAAGCAATGCTTGGCATAAAAGGCTTAACTGTTTTTCAAATAGCTTACTAATAACCTGTGAGTTGTTGTGAACAGTATGCATGATATTCCTCTCTGTTTGCAGCTTTTGTGAGCATGCCCCTGCCTTTCCTTTGCTTTTGCAATATATGTCCACAGCTTAAAAAAGTTAAATGTCATTTGTGTCATAGGTGTTTTTTGATGAAATTCATTTGTATTCTTACAGTAGTTGCATAAAGTATCATAATGATTTTTCCACTCTATCACTGATATGTATGCTCTCAACATTTTAGGTTGTAATTTTTTTTGGCATGGTAGTTCTCTTCTGATTGTCAATGACGATGCAATTGGATACCAGTAAATATTAAGAAAATATATCTATCCTAAACGTTTAGGAATATGCCAGCAATGTCATAGAGTTATCCACTAATATAAATTATTTTCTAAACTGGTTTGTAGGCTTTCCTAAAATATAGTGCACGTATTGTATTCAGCATAATGTTGAAATAATGTTAAACGTTATGCATGTCACTGACATTGTTTGTCTTGAAAATATTACACATACAGTAAATATTTTAATCTTTCATTTTAGCAAAGTTTAAAATAGTTGTATAAATTGTATAAATTTGGGAATAAGCCTGGGTATGTTTCATTATTTTACCAAATTAGTGTAATTTTTTTAAAAACAGAATTGAGAAAACTACATGAGCTAGTGTAAATCTGTTCTTCCATCAAACTCTCTGCTGTATTCTAAAGAACTAAAATTACAAAAGCAATTTGCCCTGTAAGGCTTGGCAAATAAGTTCCTGTATGAGATGGAGTAAAGAAATTCTTCAATGTTCATATACTTTTAGTTAATGTATACATAGAATGACTTTTTCTAGAATAAAATGTAATTTTTTCTTCCTGATAGAGGTGTCAAGGCTCACACTTGACTTGCACATATGGATAAGAAATGCTTTGCTTCACACAGAAGTTGTAGCCATGTGCTGTTGTTACCACGTAGGACATATGTTTAGTGCAGGACAAGAGACATTTGAGGTGGACCATCTACTGGTGCCCCAGTCTGTTGGAGGGTACACAGCTTTCTTTTGGCCTACACCATCAGAACTTTTCACAGTTAAAAGGCTGTGAAAGCTGTGAAGTAACAGCAGTTTTTAGAATACAGAGGTAGCTGTCAAATACAGAAAGCAGATAAAAAAAGAAACAATTTTCTCCTTGAAGAATGTATCCTTTCTGGATAATCTTGCAAGTAATTGATGCATGTTACCAGTATTTATTCCCACAGTCAGTCCAACAACTGAGGTCTGCGATATTACCTATGTTGGAGCCATGTCAAATACTTAATACGCCTGGAAAATAAAATTAAAAAAAAAACCATGTGAAGGAGGTCACAGTAATAAGATTATATTATTATCTAGCTTTACCATGTACGTGTGGTAAGGGGGAAAGGGACAGAAATTTCCCTAGCTAATCAACTAGCTAGATTTTTCCATGAATATGGACAGTGGCTCAAGTTGCTTTATGTAATGTCTGTTTCTGCTGATTTTGAAATAGATGTTTTAGAAGTTACAAAGGTAGAAAAAACAATGATTATATTAAGTCAACTTTTTCTCAGCTATAGACATTGTGAAGAAAGAACAGCAGTGGTATTTTTCTTTATATTTTAGTACTAACTGTAATGTTAAAAGCCCTGATGTATTGAATGGAGATACTATTAAAATAGGTAGCTTCGATAGAAACAGTATTTTTTTGTATGCTACAACACTTACCAGTAGATTAACACACTTAGTGAAGTCTTAATATTATTTTTCATCCTTCATTTTCTAGTGTTAATGTAGAAGGTCTGAATTCCAGTATTTCTTAGGAAGCCTATTCTTTTTTTCATAACCATAGAATGGCAAGTTCAATAGAAAATGCTCCTAGATAAAGCTGTAGATACTTGGTGACTGTTGATGGTTTGTTGATCCAATTAGAAAACATGACTTTGGAAAATGAGATGTATTCAAAGCATCAGGTCTGTAAAGAGTTAGAAACATATTTTAGTGTGTCCCCTGTAGAAATCTTACTATGTCGTTTGATAAACATTAGGATTGCAGGGGAAAGCTGGGACTGCACATGGAGTTGATTAATTGGGACAACCATACAGAAGTTTACTGATGCTATTAATGGTGATGGGGAATGGAATTAGATGTGGATCCTGATTGTATTTTAGTGTTGTACCATTAAACATGCACAGAAGGGAACTTATACTACACATCTTTCTATTCCAACTTGTGAGACCCTACCTCTAGTGCTGCATCCAGCTCTGGGGTTCTCAGAACAGGAAGGTCATGGACCTTGGGGTGAGTCCAGAGGAGGCCACCAAGATGATCAGAGGAAACAGAGCACCTATCCTATGAGGAAAGGCTGAGACAGTTCTTCAGGCTGAACAATCCCAAGAGAAGACTCTGGGAAGATTTTATTGCAGCCTTCCAGCACCTAAAGGAGTCCTATAAGGAAGATAAGGACAAAAATTTTTAGCAGGGCCTGCTGCAACAGGAAGAGGGGAGTGTGATTTTCAACTGAAGGAGGGTTGGTTTATATTAGAAATGAATGAGAGAAGGTTTTTACAGTGTGGGAGGTAAAATGCTGGAACAGGTCGACAAGAGGTGATGCAGTGGCGTTCTAAGCAACCCCATCAAATTGAAGATGTTCCTGCCCATGGCAGGGAGGTTGGACTAGATGAGCTTTAAAGGTCCATTCCATCCCAAACCATTCTATGTTTCTATTATATTAATATCACTTCAGCGTCTACAGCTCACTGTGCCTCTTCCCCTACAGAACATGGGAATGATTCATGAATGTCTCAGTCCTTCATTAGTCAGGTATATAAAAAAGTACTTTTACAAAACTGAGACACCAGTGTGCCAGAAAGGAATAATTTCAGATTAAAAAAGTTAGATCATATCTGAGAAAGAAGAAGCTGATGTTTTAAAATTGAAAAATTGTGTGAATTTTTTTCCAACTTCTGGATATTTTTTCTTTAAGAAAGAAAGGTATATTTAAAAAGATTTCCTGCATTTCTGTCACTAGTTTCCAGTCAAAATGTGACTGTGAGGTAGAGATTTCTTTGAGAAACCAGAATCAATTAAGGCTCATAAAAATAAAGTTGATTAAAAAAAAAAAATAGGATCACCTCCCTCTTACTTAGATTTTGACAATTACATTCCTAATCAAGTAACTTTATTGAAATGAGCAACACCATTAGCTAGAATAATGAAATTTTGTGACTATATCACTGAAAATCATGGAAAGTGTGATTAAACTGATGAGGACCTAGGAAGTGCAATACAGTTTGGGCAAAAATATGTCTTCATTTTAAATAGTAGGAAATGAAAAAAATAGTAGAATTTAAAAATTTTTACTGAATGTTATCCTCAATTTAAATGAAATTATAGACTTTGTACCTTTGCTTGGAGACCATGACTTTAAGGTAACCACTGATATTTTCGAGACAAGAAGTAAGCAACCTAATATGTTTTTGGAAAGAGCTGGCAGGAGAAAATGTGGTTCCTTCGCTTTGCTGGTCATTGTCTGGCTTTTTAAACATGATAAAATTCCAGTGGAGTGTTTTCTTATGGACATTTGTGGTTTAAATACATTGGTTCATAGTTGTTAAGTGTTTGTTTTCAAGTGATGAGTTTTGTCGTGACATGAAGTCAGCAGTGGCATGGCCCTCAGAGCTTCTGATACTTTTTCAGTTCATTAATCTCTTTCAGTGGATTCAGGAACTTGTTTTTAGGGAATCTGTTTCAAACTGCTACAGATCAAACAGTTTTCACCAAAACTGTTCATAATTTTGTACAGGATAAACCTGAGGAGGAATGCAAGGGAACTTGCTTTTTTGTTCTGTCTTTATTTCCTGTACAAGGAAATAAAATATCTGACACTTCATTTGAAGTATGTCTTCTACCTTTCCGATGTTATTAATTTTGAAATACTTAAGACAGAGACAAACAGCTTATCTTTAAAAATCTATTCTGAAACCTCTACTAGTCCTAAGAATTTTTTTTCTGAAACAATTCTATATAAAATTACAGTAGAAAAGATAAAAAGCATTTATCATAGGGCATTATTCTCCATCCCTTTATCTTACTGTAGTTAAAACTGCCTATTCCCCAGTTTTTCTTCACCATGTTCCAAAGTAATCAACATTGTTATTCCAGTCAGGAGAGACCTAGGTGTTGATGATAATGTTTTCTGTCACTTTTTGTGAAAATTTCACTGTTAAAAAAGAGAGGAAGTTTTTCTCATTTTACTTCTGCCATTCTGAAGATGTCCTGGGCCCTACCAAGTTCCCTATTATTTCTAAACCATCAGTGTTGTAGGTCTGTACCTCCACAGCACTTGACAACTTTCTCATCTGGAATTGAACAAATGTGAGAAATATTTGTAGAAGCCATAGGTTGCTTCTCCTTCCTCTGCCTTCTTGCTATTGGAAAATATCTGGGGAAACTCTTACCCTGTTCTTGACACTTGAGTCAAGCTGATTTTGTGTGTTATGAGGAAACACACTCAGAGTCTCATCAAGATTTTCATGGCCTGTATATGCTCTGTGTGGGTTTTTTTAACAAGGAAATTTGTTAATTTCCAGATCACTGAAATTTGGAAAAAATCCCTTTTTTGGAAAGAGTCTCCCAAAAACAATAGAATATTTCCTATACTTGGAATACCTCTGACGAAAGTCTCCTACTGTATAGTATTGTTTTCTGAGATACCTCTTTTCTGTGGGAAGCTTAATGGTTTTCCTCAGCTCTGGAGTATTGTCTTTCAGATTGGGATCTCTAAGAGTCATTCAGAGAGTTAGCAGTTTAGATCTTCCTGAATTCACTTGGGCCACTTGTCCAAGCCTGTTCTCTGATCCTGTTTCTCACATATCCATTTCTCTAAGCTGCTCTCCTTTATCTTACTGCATTCAGACTGCACTCTTGTTTCCTTGATCTCTAACAGAAAGCACATGCAGTAGCAGAAGGTGAACAAACTTGGTTGAAACTGGATTGCTAAACATATTTCAATACTAGGTTGCTCCTTTTGCCTGTCAAAATTATCCTGCAATCAAGTCACCTCCTCTACTCAAAATATGTTACCCAACTTAACTTTCAATGTTTTCAAGACTGTCATAATGTGACATGTTAGAATGTAGTCAGTATACATAAGTTTTTAAATCTGCAAGTAGCAGAGTTAAACTTGCCTGAAAGCCTCGTGAAGACTATACATAGTAAATACCTCCTATTAATGGTTAAATTGGCATACAAATGTTTTCTCTAAATTAGATCTCATGTGTTGTTAACTTTTAGGGCCTTACTGTCATACCAAAATACACTGTCAGTTGGCCATCACAGTCGAAGAACAGGGAGATTACACTGCATTCTAGTCCATAGTCCAACTTTATATTAGCTTCTTTGAGTTGTTGGACATGTTGGGGGACTTTTGTGTCTTCACTGCAATGTCCATTGGTGTATTTTCTCATGCACAGATCATTGGCTTATCCTCCACAATGTTCAAGGAAAGGGGAATGTCTTCCTAGGAATTGCCAATCTCCTTTACCATCTTCTGCTTGAAATTTAATTGAAAAATAAAAACAAAGCAACTTCTTCACATGTGTAGCTTCAAAATGGTCTTAGCTGTTTCAATCCAATGGCTACATGGGGTTTTAGGTCCATGTCAGGAGACTTTTCTTTTGTTATCTGTGCTCCATGCTTAAAGAACACACTCAGATATGTTTCTTGCTTAAGAATGTACAGAAAACTGACTATGAAAATGAGTCTGAGATTCTTTTTACAGTCATATTTGTACTTCTCTATTAGATGAGCAAGGGTTTATATGCCCAAAGCTTGTATAGTTCTTTTCACCAACAACAGTCAGTGTGAAAGACACTAGTTCTTCCTATAAACCTTGTCCTTTACATACACACTATGGTGGTGTAATTTTACAGTACAGAAATTAGAAGTAGCTGGTTTGGTTTTAGATGGTACTGAATTTCTGAAAAGCACTAGAGGTGATTTAGAGAGAGTCTAGTGAAATTAGAGTGACCAATTTTTGTTTTGCTAGCTGTTTTCCCCATCCTGATAGCACTAGAAATCTATCTTTTAACTTCAAATTATTCAAAATAGATTGGTTTTCCATTGAAATTCTTCTTCAAGCTATCCCAAAATAATCTTGTCCTAAAACATGTATGGAACATTGCTCTAACATTGCTATAACCATAAAAACTATAGCACATCAATAAATTTTCACTTTTGTTCAAATTAATAGAGCAAGAGCAATTACAAATAGCAATTCTGGAACCAGAAGATGAAACAGTTCTTGACCAGTAAGTTTTATTTGCCACCTGTTGCAATATTCAGAAACATTACCATGTGCTATTAAGTTCCAGGTGTAGACCTTTATCAAAGGTACCTCTGCAAATTCCTCATTTCAGTCCCAGGTGTGTAACAGCACACCTAGGACTCTTTGGACACAGTTAGACATTATGGCGTAGCAGGGAATGGTATAAATGTTTAATTATCTAGATTCAGCTTCAGTGGCTGGAAACCAGTGCCTATATATATAAATAATGAAGACATTGCTAGTAATAGAGTAAAGCAGCAAACCTCCCAAGGTGTTTTTTCCCCCTCAGCTGTTTACTTAGAACTTTATTTAGCTAGTGTCTTCAAGGAACAGTTTAGTGGTAGGTTGAGGAATTAAATGAAAAAGGCCTTGCATCTGGGTTAATATCTGTTTGCTCTTTAGATCTGCTGTGTGAAAAAACGAATTTGCATGGCCAGCATCTGTTGATATATGAAATTTTGTATGCACAGGCAAGACAGTTATTCAGCTTAATATGAGTGCACTTA
Source organism: Illadopsis cleaveri (assembly GCA_013399915.1). Lineage (NCBI taxonomy): Eukaryota > Metazoa > Chordata > Aves > Passeriformes > Timaliidae > Illadopsis > Illadopsis cleaveri. The sequence goes on from VXBB01005920.1 coordinate 1,652,459, forward strand.
CGTAGACAGTTTTAGCAGATGTTGAACTTCAGTGCATCCAAGGAAAAATTTAAATAAATCTGAAAAAACCTGTGTTTAAACAAGATGTCACCTATGAACTATAAACAGGGTATTCAAAAATTAAAACTTCCTTGGCTTGAATTATTATAAAGATGCCTTCATTCAGCATCAAGAAGATCTACGGAAAAGCCTGGATTTCAGGTAGCTAATTCAATTTCGGTCAATTTGTGTGTGTTACTGTTTGTGGCTTTTTGAGAATTAGTTTCCTGTAGTTCACAAGCCCTTCTTAGCATTTTGTATCTTCAAGAAATAAAATAACAATGGTTTGTAAGCCAAATACATATTAAAAGGATTTCTGTTTCCTATTTCACAAAATAAATCCCTGCAATGTTTTAATGCTGATAGAATCCAGATGTATCTTTATTAATTTAAGTGGGAATCTGAGTAATTTTTTTTTACTATGTATACATGTACCTCCCACTTATCTTTAAATGTTTAAAGTTGGTCAGTGTTAATCACTAGTGTTCATTTCACTTGTTCATCTTTCAGTGTAATTGCTACATAACTTCAGAGTCATGACCTGTTAATTGAGGTGTTCTTGCTGTCAGATACTTGGTCATGTGATTATGAAAGATGATGTTTATTGCTGTTAAAGATTTGGATTTCTTACCTTTTTGGGTAGGCAAAGTATGGGATCTTTCTACGAGATTAGAATAGTTTAACCTTGACATTGAAGATAGGGTTTAAATGCCTATTTCTCCCAGTGTGTTCATTTGCCTAGTATCTTTGCATTCAATATTAGTTAATTTTTAGATTATAACACCATGACGAGTATATATTTTTTAACAAATTTTGCTCTGTAGGTGTGAAGCAAATTCCTCCTACTTTGCTTCAAATTATTTTTTGGTTTTATCTAATTCTTGTTTGACTTCTATTTTTTATTGACATCATTGTGTGTGGCCAAAGAAAACTTTTCATGCAGTGAATGTCTGGCCTCAGTAACTTGGGAGGAGCATAATTGTTTACATTGTTCTTAACGTTGTATAGCAAAAAGTGAAAATTAGTTCAAAATTTAGCCTATAGATTCAGACACTGATCTCAAGTACTCATTAAAAATGTCTAGAAAGCTATATTTTATTCAAGAGAAAGTGCTTTAGTAATATTGACCATGTTGCAAAAGATTTTTTTGGTCATAATTTATGTTTCCAGAGTCCTTCTAGGTTAATATGATTGTTTCTGTTTTATAGCTTATTCATCTCTTTATCTTAACAGGCTATTTGTAAAAGACTTTGAAATAAAATAACTATGATCCTAGAATGTTAGACTTCTGTAATTTTATTGTATCATAAGCTTAAAAAGCTGCTATGGATATATTTAGTATTATGAATGGCATTCTGATACCATAGGTATCATAGGTAAGGGTTTGTTCACACCTCAAGTCCACCAAATGGCTGCCTGCTGGGCAAGGCCCTTACTCAAAAGAGAACGTGCACCAGTTACACTTAGCAGTTAGGGAAGAAAAAGAGGGCTTTATCAGAGAGAAGTAGACCACCATCTTCACTTTCCGTGGCCTTAAGTGTGGCTTAGGTCTGGTCCAGAATTGAGAATTAAAACACCTATAACATCACCTTCTGAGAAGATTAAAAATTCTTTCATAAAGAAACCATTGTGTCAGGATTTTTCTCAACAAAGGTGCCTGTTTAACCACTTTCCTTTCTAAAGCCTCAAACGTTTAGTCTAGCCCATTTATATAGGCTGCACATGGTGTCTTCACAGAGCTGACTTGCTTCCTTCAACATTGTCTGTAGCGAATATTGAAAAAATGAAAGGAGAAGCAGAAGCCACATGGAGATGTATCAATAGCAAGATTCAGTGCTTTAACAGGGTAAATTGATAGGAGCTTTCCAGCTGTGAGATGGAATGTAAGACTACACAGCCTATTTAGAAAGAATTCCCAACAAACTACATGCTCCTTTTTAGGCAAATTCTGTGCCCTTTCTAAGGCACAGACATAGTTTCCGGGATATACTTCTAGAAAGCCTTTTATTCTTGTGAATGCTTCAAATACTGATGCCAAGTTTTTCAGGACAAAATTCTTTTTATAATTCAGTAATATTCTTTGAAGTATACTACTTAGTTGTTAGCTGCAAATTGAAATTGTAGTGTAGGTTCTTCTTTGAAAAGAAATTCAGTTATTGATGCTCTTCGCGACACTTTGTCCATGACTTCTTTGCTGTTCTTGCTTCATCTGGAGTCTCATATTAAGAGTTTGGAAGAACATGAAGGACTTCTTAAAGTATGACTGCTTTGGACTGTCAGTTCACATACACAGAATATGTGAAGGGTTCGATCATGATATATTTAACTTTTCCTGCAAGAGGAAATGATGCAAAAGAACTGTGAAGCAGGAAGTGGTCATTAAACTGTAAACACAATTATCTGAGTGAATTTGAAATAGAACTAAGTTTAGGGAAGGTGATAATTCTCACTAATAACACTTTCAAAGCTTGCTAATTTATAGTAGCAGAGAAGGGGAAGCATTCACCTAGCTGCCACTGCTGAAGTAGCAGAAGGACTTGCATATGTGGAATTTGTAGCTATTTTAAAGTAAGAAATAATTATGGAAGTACATAAACATGTCAATATATATAAAGTAGAAGAATAGGCAGTTAACGATATTTGCTTCCTAACAAAGGGGACTATTTGACATTGGATTAAAATAAAAGAAGAAGAAAGAGCTTTATTTCGTTGTTCCTTTTTTTCTTTTGTAAAATATAATTGCTCTCTCTAGCATATTGATAGGCTTATATACATGACAGTGTAAGGTGTCACTAGGTCTGTTGGATTTTTACCCTTAGTCTATTCTGTTTTGAAATTCATGAAACAAACATACTGACATACATATAATTTTTATTTTGTTGTTAGATTTTCTTACTATTCTGTCAGGGTTAACTATGGCTGCATCTATTGCAGGCATAAGATGTGCAGCTGTTGTAGTATGGAACTCAATGTAGGTTTCCAGGCTGGATATCACAGCACTGAGAATGGTGGAGGGAGGTGACTGTCCCATTGTACCATGAGCTGGTGTGGCCTCACTGAGTGCTGTGTGCAGTTTGGGGTACCACACTATACCAGGGACATCAGACTGTTAGAGTGAGTCCAGGGGAAGGAGATTAAAGTGGTGAAAATTCTCAAGGGCAAGACTTAGGAGTAGTGGCTGAGGTCACGTGGTTTGTCCTGATTGGAGAAGCGAGGCAGAGGGGTGACCTCATTGCAGTCTAGAACTTCCTCACAGGCATAGGGAGGTGGGCTGGGGAGCTTCAGATTGGAATTAGGAAAAGGTTCTTCACCCAGAGGGTGGTTGGTCAGTGGAACAGTCACCCCAGAGAACTGGACGTGGCACCAAGCCTGTTCCAGGAGCATCAAGATAATGCTCATAGTGATATGGGTCAGTTGTAGGCAGTCCTTTGAGGACCAGGGAGTTAGAGTCCATGCTCCTTATGGATCCCTTCCAGCTCAACATATTCTATGATTCCATATGTTTTACGTTTTTTCTGAGGGCTGTGCTGCTGTGACTACATTGTTAGAGCCGAGGCAGCTAGTTCATGTAAAGTTGAAGAATGTTTATGTAGGATTCAATACAGCACTAACTACATGATAAGCATCTCAATTTTTCTATTACCATTATGTTATATTTCATTAGAGTTGGATCTTTTATTTTTCTCAGACAATTTCAGTAATGAATAATGACACAGATGATGTAAATGGTATAATTCGGTTGATTTCAATTTAGTGCCATCTGCATACAGACCCCAGGCTTATTGTAATCCTGTCACATTTCCTCCCTTTTGGCCCCTTGTTGATGTTAATATTATGTCTTACATTTATAAATAACTTGTGAACACTTAGTGCCATTCATCTTCAGACAGTTTACAAGTGTTAATTAATGAATATGCTCAGCACCTCTGGGCTGTAGATCATTTGGTATTTTTATTAGCTGGTCCCTTAATGAAGCTGTGACATTAGGACAGATTTTTGAACACAAAGAGGCATAAATAACATCTAATTGAGACTTTCAGGAAACAAAAGTCTCAAAACAAAATCACTTTATGAATACTACTTAACATTGCCTTTGAGAGTAAAAGTCTTGGTAAAATCAAACAACTTGGAAGTGTCATTTGGATCATTTCTAGGTCCCAAATTTGGTGAAAACAAATATTTATTATAATATTAGCTCATAATAACTGTTATTAAAATATTTAAGAAAATATTATAATAATATTTTGTTTAACCCCCTTTAATATTTTCAGACATTCAATATTTGTGTAAAAGCTGTTAATGTTATTGACTTGGCTAGAAAAAATCTGAAAATTAGTAATTCTCATGCCTATTGGTATTTCCTTATTGCAATCAAAACTGCCTAATTGTTTTTTTTACCAAAAATTTGTCTTTTCTCCATCACAAATTTCTAATGCATGAGCTAAGTTGCTTTAACAACAGTCTTTACAGAGAGAATTATTTTTGAAGGAATTAAGGGAACAAATAGGCAAAAACAATTGGACTGAGGAATTCAAGTAACTTGTTTTTGTGCAGGGATGGCTAAGGATCAGTGTAAAAAAACCAACCTTCTTTGCAGAAGCTTAAATTATAGTAGATCAACAGAAATTACTGGTTAAACTGAAACAATGAGGATTAATTGAAATAGAGAGTAAAGCTGTAATCAACTTCCTAGTTGATTTCCTCAAGCCTTGGTACTGGGGAGGACCTTTAATATTTTCACTAGTGGCCTTGGCATAGAGAAGAAGAAAGCTGTAATTAAATACATTGGTTACACAAAGTTGGATACTTATCAGCAGAGGGGAGCAATGGGATACTGCACAATAGAGAACGAGATGACCTTCTGAACTCCTGTAGTGAAAATGAGTGTGATAAAATACCACTAAGTGTTTAAGAACTAATAAGGCTTTCTTCTCTTGTCTACAGACCAGAGACTCCTGTATGTCTCAGTCTTGATCAACAGTCCTGAATTCTGCTTTTCATAGCAGGGTAACTGAGTCCAAGCTGCTTATTAGGAGCAGTTTTTGCTCCATGTTGTTCTCCTACACTGTGAGCTGGCATTGTCTGGGAGATGCTGGTTAGCAAAGGCCTGACTGTGCCAGGAAGCACAAGAATTAGCAAGCAATCCTGGGCCAGCAGCTGGCCCTGTGACAGGGTTATGTCTTGCTAGTATAGGCATAGTCTCAAAGAGCAAAATCTATTTGGCCTTGAAAAATGAAAGCAGAGAGGGTATGTGATTGGTGACTATAAAAACATCAGGCAGCAGACACTGAGGTGAGAAAGGAGCTATTTACACTTAATGACAATACTGGTACAAGAATAAATAGCAATGAACTAGTTTGGAATATATGAGCACTGGAAATTGAAAGGCATTCTTTCCATTGTAGCTGTAGGACTTGGAAAAGCATTTTGACAGATTTTAGGCTCATTATTTATAGTTAATTTTAAGAAAGTTTATTATGTTATGAAGTAAAAAAAAATATATTTTCTTTGAAACAGCAGGCAACTGGAAGCAATTCATGAGGTTTCTTCCTATTCAGTATACTTAATGAGCTTAAGTTTCCTAACAAAAGTGCAGGAACTGTGTGCTCAGTTCTTTTGCTTTTCTGAGACTGTTAAAAATCTGAAAATTTGGTAAAGTGTGTAGATTGGTCAACAGTACATTCTCAGTATATTAAGTAATTATTCAAAATTCCAAGGTTCAAGACATCCTTTGTGAACCATGTTGTAAACTCCGTTCTCTTAGAGCAGGTTTATTTCATGCCAAACCCAGTGCACTGATTTAATAAACCCTCATGGCCCGCTGGAGTACTGCGTAGGTTTATGAGTCCCATTTCGGAAGCAGTGCAGCTGTATTTGTTGGGAGACAATACTGACCAGTTTGTACTATGCCTAAAGTACACCCAGTGTCTCAATAGTCATTTTCACACCATTCTAGTTCTTTACGGAATCATGAAAGCTCATGAAGAGCTAAGTATGGTCAATATGGCACTGTGTCGGAATTATGCACTGTCTTCATTGCCATGGACTGGACAGTTTTGAGTTGTGCCTGTGCCATAATGAAAAATCCCAAATTATTGCCTTTACAGATCTTGAAGAATATCAGATATTTTATACATGAACTTCTTTTTATACAATATACTTTAGGAAGGATGTGCTTTGGCTTATATTAACCCAGCTAAATTTGTGTTCTAACTGTTTCTAGTCTTACTGTGCATGTAGAGGGGTTAAAAAAAAGTATGAACAAAATTACTAGTATATGTCTTAAGGACAGTGAAAGAGTGGTACAAAAGAGATACACTTCCCATTAGGATAAGGCCACCATTAGTACAAAAGAGTGTACCTTTTAAAAATTGTAGTCACATAATTTTCTCTTCTGCTTGAAAGATAGTGTCATGTATATACTGTATCATATGCATGCACAAGAAGTTATATGCTTATTTCACTCTGACTTGGTTGTTTATGGCCATTATTACTTTTCATGCATGATGTGTCCATTCACTAGGAATTCAAGAGCAAATGTAATCACTCCCCCAGTACAAATAATTTTTGTAGTGCAAATACACATATTCCTTAAAATATATGTAAAGGTGTTTGTCTCATACTCGTATTATAAAATTTCACACTTTTCTTGGCTAGTATTGGAATTCTTGTGATATTTAATACAATTTTTTGGGGATAGATATCTGTTTGTCATTACAGATATAAGACAAATAAACATTAGAGCAGTTTTGGCATTCAGTCAAACTGATTGTAACATGAAAGTCAGTACCATAGCACAGACTAGTGGCATAGCAAAATATTGAAAAAACAGGTAATCTTTATCAACTTTTTTAAAAGTCACAAATTCCGAGATTAACTTTGTTTGTGTAATGTATTTCACTGACTAAATGCATTAATGTAACAGAAGGAAATGAGAAGGGGACTTGTCTGTACAGTCAGAACAGTAAAATGAAATGGATGACTTTCTGTTCATTAAAGTCATAACCAGACTCTGCTGCTTACAATGTATGAGCATAAAGATTTATTCGATTCACTCCAAAACAATGCTTTTTTGTCTTTAAAATAGATCTTAGCAGCTGCAAAAGATGCATCTGTATTCTGGACCCAAACCTCTAGAATTATGTCTCTATAGAGAAATTGTACAGACATTGTGAAAGCCTCTGTGTTTTCCAAAAATATGAATGTTGGCTATGGATAGCACATGCTATATATGTTTTCCACAGTCACATACACTTTCATTAAAAAGGAATGTTAACCCAGAAATTTTTAAAGGAAACATTTAAAAATTTTCCCTCAGTAGTAGTGGAAATCAGTACTCTTGGCTGTAAGAGAGAACATAGACTTCAGATGGGGAGAGCAAAAGGGAATTACTGGTTTTTTAATGCAAACATGAGACGTGTTTTGGTAGTTTATAGAACCAAGTAGATACGATTTTATGTTTTAGCTAACTTCTAGAAGTCTTCTAGTCTGATTTGAGGAAGATTGAATTCTAAGTAATAAGTAGGATACTGAAAATTCTTACTTCTGACAGGGACAACTAATATCATTTTACTGGGAAATTTCGAGATATCTTAATGTATTCTGAAAAAAACCCCAATAACCAGTAAAGCAGTTCCATCTCATTTTCTGGGGAGATGATGTTCAAATAGGCAAAATGAGGAAAGATTAGCAGAAACAGGGACTAGAGGTAAGGAAGATACTACTGACCCTTACTGATACTGGGTCTATACTCCCTGAAGATGCGCAGATTTGCTACAGTAAATTGTAGTTTCTGTGACTGCACAGAGGAAGGTGACTCATGTTACTTAGTGCCAGTGCTAATTTGGCAGTGTCTATTTCACATTGGCATGTGGACTCTTTTGGGTGGTATCCACTGACAGGATAACGAGCGCCAGCCACAAACTAAGATGTGAGAAGTTCCACCTCAACATGAGGAAGAACTTACTAGCACTGAGAGTGGCAGAACACTGGTACAGGCTGCCCAGGGGTGTCGCTCCCTCTCTGGACACATTCCAAACCCTCCTGGACAAGTTGCTGTGCCCCCTGCTCCAGATGACCCTGCCTTGGCAGAGGGGTTGGACTGGATGATCTCCATAGGTCCCTTCCAACCCTAATGATTCTGGGAACCCGTCATCAATGTAGTGACTAATGAAGAGATGTACTACATCCCTGAAGCAACTTCCTTGGTACAGGGTGGCTTCAAACATTGCACTGCTCCATGATGTAGTGAAGTTTTGTACCAATGACAAATTAGGGGGGAAGAAAAAAAGGACTAGCGTTATGTGTTTGTAATCATGATTAGTTACCTTGATGACCCAAGTAGAGTTTTTCTACTCTTCCTTTTGTCTCCTCCTTCCTTTCAGTGCTGTAGTCTTGTTACCTTGTATAATTTTTAAAGAATTGTATCCTTCATGAGATATGAGAGCCAAAAACCAAACAAAAACATATGAAATTTGCTTAAGATTACTAGCAGCAATGCAGCAGTTAACATAATGCTAATATATATTAGACGCTTCTGCCAAGCAGGTGAACTCTAGTAGATTTGGTGAAATACTATGGAAGACTTCCAGTACAATTTTTCACCTCAGCACACCTGTAATTCGAAGCAATGTTCTAAAGGCTGATGAGGATGTGGTGTAATTATTTCTTAGGTTGTAGTGTCAAAGATATCAAACTCAAGCTTATGAGTAATCAAATATACTGAGCCTTTTAATCTAATCTTAAATAAAATAAGGTTTCCAGTTTCTTCTCAGGATTTAGTGTTAGACCATCTATAACTATACTTACAGGAACAATAAATGGTGTTTTTTAAGGTAGCTGCCTTTTCACGTGATCTATCTGAAAATACTAAAATGAATGGCATACTATATCCTTTTATTAAATTGTGTTTTGTTTTCACTTGAAATATCTGCAGATGTAATTTCTTGATAAATATATTTCTCGTTTATTGAATTTAAAGTGGTATGTCAAATATGTTTTGAAGAATTTTATCTAAGAACAAAAAAATTTAATGTCTTTTTTAGGACAATGCTAAGAAGTGATTTTTTGTGCATTATTTATTTCTGATATGTAGTTGTGAAATTGCTGATTACTGCAGAATTTGTTTTATGGGCCCATGTAAAAATAAGTGCTAATAATAGGTGATAAAAGCTTCTGGGCAGGGTTAGAAGTGGGAGCATATTATGAATAATCTTGCCAAAAAAAGTGAAGAAATGAAAAATGAGTTAGAATTTATTAGTTTGCTGTATAGAACTAACCTTTAAGAATGGAAAGCAGATGGAAGGTTTAAGGTAAATCTGTCTAATTCAAATTTGGAAAACTTCTTTTCAGTGTTGTATATAAAAAGGAAATTATCTTTGAAAAAATGGATATACGGGGTAATATGAAAATGTCAAGTATGTTTAGTGCATTCTTTTCAGCATGAGAAGTTGATTTGAACTGAACTTCAGCAATGCCTGTTGTATGCACTAGGTGGTGTTTCAGCCTTTCCTATGAAAAAGCACATCCCGATCCAGTGCCACTAGCACCTGGGATTCTAGTTTTGAACTAGTATTTACCTTTGGAGAGGAGATTTTTTTTCCCATATTTTCCTTTTCAAATTGGCAGTGTTCTTGTGTGGAGGATTGACACCCACAAATTGCAACACTGATTTTTGTGTACAAAATGCGCTCATGACTGTTTTTAGGAAGATGGTTAGGAGAGTTGCGAATGGGTGTAGTAGTGTGCCTACCCTGGAGTGCAGATTTCTGATATACGGCATTAGTCCTTCTTTATTTCTGTTTTAGAAGGGAAGTCTGGAGATTTTCTCCTCGCAGGTTTATCAAAATGCATGTATTGAGCATGCAGTCCACTCATGTGGTCTTTGCTTCTCTGCAGTGCTGCTGTCACAGTCCCAGTAAACGCTCTGTCCTGGCAGGGACTTGGCAGGGACAGTCCTGCTCTGCATGTGTGTGAGCTGCTGGGCACTGTGTCCCAGGCCCCTGGGGGCAGAAGGAGAAATCCTGTCCAGGAACATGCCACCTTCCCGTCTGTGCTCTTATGACACCACCTTACAAGTGTGTCTGTCATTTAATTGAGAGGTCTGTGCTATAAATTACCAGTAGTTTTTAAATTGCAAGAATGCTTCTACATGCTGCCATAAGATGGGGAAGGAAATTTTGCCCAGTACTATTTGAGGGCTTGTAATTTTTGTGCTCACTGAAAGCACAAACATTTCTGTCCGTGTGACAGTTCCCATTCTTCTCACTGTGTGTGATTATTTGAAGCTAAAATTATGTTAGGGTTAACACTGTGAAATCCTGCATGTTGAAGTTATGTTGGCAATAAGGCTTTATCGGAAGTGTGACCTGTAATTATCATTAAACGCTCATAGAAATGCAGGAAAAAAATTCTGCAAAATTCATAAATGCATTTTAAATGCCATGTGTTTGATTTTTTTTTCCAATCTGAAATACCCTAAATAAACTTTTCAGGAATCAGCTTAGGTTAAGAGTACTCTCCCTGATTCCACTTTTAGAGGAGGTGATAGGAAATCATATTAATTCAAAGGAAACTCTTATTCTATTGGGTATAAGAGAATAATCCTGGTCATCCTGGAGTCCACTGTCTGGGGACAAACAAAAATTATCACTGTCAGCCAAGGAAGAAGTTGCCCAAGTGGTTTGATTGTAGCATCTAGTTTTTGTGATATTTTAACATCTACTAAGAGAAGTGAAAATAACAAATGAGAACTTCTGGAGATTTTATCTCATTGTCATTCAAATTGTTATATATTTGTATATTTACATAATTGTTTCACATCTTATCCTTTCATTGCTCTGACACATACATGGAAAGTTTAGAACTACTTTCAGCTGTGTACAGACCTAGTAGAAATATCAAAGCCTTTTAACTGCTATTGATTAAAGAGGGCAAAAATGCTTCTTGGGTTCTGAAATTTCATGTTGGTGATTTCTCATGTACTTTCTAACTTAATTAGCAAAGGTAAAAAGACGTGTTCTTAAATTTGTTTTTGAATTATGTCCCTGAAGGCCTGAAGCATACACAGTTTTGACCTTTAAATGTCCTCTAAGGACATCTAACGTACCTCAGAGAGCAAACTGCTACTTGGGGAGCCTTTTTTGCCCTCACTGCTTTGGTAGTTTGTTCTGTCTTGCTGATGTTAGCAGACATGAGTTCTCACAAATGATATCAGCTCTACAGAAAGATAAAAAGGAAGTTTACTAGGATGGGGCATACCACCACCATTAAATGGGCAAATGACACCTCCTTTTCCTTCCACAGCTCAACAGTTTGTGAATAAGACAATTGGTGACTTTAGTTTGAGTAGAACCTTGCATCCAAGTAACCTTCTATATGAAGCTCTCACTGGAAGATTTTTTGTGAGACTTGACTAGAAAGCATGGCTCAAATTATCTATTAGAATGAAAGCATGATACAGATTGCAATTTCTGAAATCTTTTTGGAGGACTGAGCTAGATGTATTGTAGAGGTAGAAACTACATCTTCCATGTGATTCCATGGAGCTGTCTGCATTTAAAAGAGTGATGAATACTGATGCAAGCCTTTGCTTGTCCTATATTCTAAACCATTGAAAAAAGGCAGCTTGCTGTAGGATTTGAACTGGGGACATGATAACTGGATTGAAGGCTGAGCGTAGACATTCAAGGAATATATAGTAAAACTGGTACACTTTTGTCTGTGAACTTAGACAAAAATATAAAAAGGGGAGAGAAAGAAAAAGAAGCTAAAGTTCAAGAAAAATGAAGATTAGGAGTGAAGGATGAAACTTGCAGTGAATTAATACTATCTACAATCCAAATTTTAGGGTAACACAATAATCAGTTTGAATGGTCCAATGTGTTCCTGACTGATGTGTTGTATTTGATTCACTGCATTCTGATTTATTCTCATAATAACTGAATATTATTATGAAATTGACTTACAGGTAGTTCTGTTGTTGATTTCCTGAACTGCCATATGACTAAGGTGATCAGATACAAAAGCTTTAGAAAGAAGTACATTTTAGAATATTAAAAAAAATTCATTACTATATGCATAATAACACAACTGGGAAGCTGTAATAATTTTAATAATTTAGTAAGCATATAGTGAAAGCTAAATTGTAGGTGTGAAGAGAAACACAATCTTATACATTGCGTTATTTTAGTTATAAAACAGCTCTGATTTGAAATGCTCTGAAATTGAAATCACTTCTTGAAGTCAGTGTCTTCATGTAAGATTGGATATAGACTACCATGGAAGTAAATCAGCAGAGCATTTTGGAGAATTATAAAATTACTTGTTTGCAATAGCAGATGACCTTTTCTAAAGTTCCTTACTCTTAGTGACAGAATTAAAATGGAATAAAAGTTTAATGATTTTTTAATTAATTTTTTCTATCATCCTCAAATTATTGTGTTAAAATTCAAAACTTACATTTATTACCATTGGAACCTCTGTATCAGAATCTTTTCATTTATAGTGCTACTATCTGTTGTTTTTCCTTTTATTACAAATAATGAAAAAAAAGACTAAAAATATTTTTGCTTGTATTTTTTCCCAAAACTAGTTACTCCAAGGTTGTATAGACATATTTTATCATATTGTAGCTAAGGTATTGTAATTTTAATAGAATTAAAACTATAGTCTTGCTGAAAACGTTGTATACAGTGTTTACAAGATTTTAACGGATTTTACATTTAAATGTGTCTGAACAGGTAATGTGGGTATGTAACTTGTGCCGAAAACAACAAGAAATCCTCACAAAATCAGGAGCCTGGTTCTATAACAGCGGATCACATGCACCACAGCAGCAGGACCAAGAAGGAATTAGAGCTCTGAGGAATGAGGAAGCACCTCAAGAGAAAAAAGCAAAACTGCAGGAGCATCCGCAGTACCAGGGACCACCAGGTGACATATCCACACAAGCTTTGGACAAAAACAGATCTCAAGGGCTCACAAGACAAGACTCAATTAAGAATGGTTCAACAGTAAAGCATCATGTAACAAGTGACACATCAGACAGGTAAGAAAGTATTTAATTATTATCCTGATAAGATCTGATGAATTTATGCTACAAATTTGATTTTATCTTTTAAAATTTTGTCTTATTTTTATTCTGTAGCCTATAAAATACGTACTGAGCATTTTGAAGCAGCACTGAGACTGTTTGTTGGTTTCAGATGGTCATAGCCAGTGTGTGCTCTTCATTGCTTCTCACTGAAAAAATGTGGGACATGAGAGTCACAGTGTGACAATTTGTCCATGTGCTTGCAAGCTCGTCATTGTGCTGTGCAGAATTTTACCGTATTTCTTTTATGCAGTAACTTTATAGCAAATCCAAAATAGGACTCAAAAAGGCAGATTAATGGAAAACAGCATCTGTTCAGACTACTGAATTAAAACATCTGGTTGTACTTGCAGTCTATAGTATTGAGGACAGTGAAATCTTTGTGTAATGACCTGAGCCTTTTCATGGTTTCTCAGTTTCTTGCTGTTAGTTACTGTCATTAGTATAAATATTTTTTCATTCCCTGGTTTATGTTAACATTACTGGCATTGTTTGAAACTGTGACTCTATCACTGCTAATGTAGTAAGACTTGGTTTAGTCAGAGGTTGGAGCAGGAACTTCTATCCCTTTTTCTTGATGTGATTATACCAAAGGCACCTTTTGAAAGAAAACTCTCAACCTCAGTGGCTAGGTTTCATGGGAGCACAAAAATAAAAATGGTTTAATTGAATAAATTTAATTTTTTCATAAACAACACAGGTATAGAACTTTAAATATGGGAAGGGTAAAATGAGAGGATGCTCAGGTGTTTCCATAGAAATGATATCCTCACACACGTGTGAGAGACCTCCAGCTGCCTTGGAATTTGGCAGCCAGAGCAGTATAATCTGGCAGCATTTTTTCTGCTGCCCAGATATGACCTCATTACAGCATTTATTCTGAGAGCTTGAAACAAGTTAGATGTATATAGTATCTTTTACATTTACTATACTAAAATATTTTTCCTTTTTCATCACCTCTTGTATTCCTGCATGTTTTATTTCCTATTTTTGGTCTTACATTAGAACAAATTGAATGTAATTAATCCAACCTTTTTTTTTGTTTAACTTATTCTGACTATTTGTCAGAGCTGTTTGCTCTGATAATGGCTGTTGGGTTCAGTACTTAGTTGTCCTCAGTGCTCCTAAGTTACATGTGTAGACTCTGAAAAACTCAACTGGCACCCTAACTCGACACCAGGGAGCAGGAGACATAGACTGATTCTTTTGTGGTTATTTTTTTCCCCTTAATTTTGCCAGGAAATTGATATAATAGATAATGTGATAATAAAAAAATCCCAAATTCTTATTTCCAGCAGCAATTTAACTCTTAAAGTGTTTTTATATTATATGCATGCAGAAATATGGAGGGAGAGAGTGATATATAAATAAATATATAATTGATATATGCAATATGCATTTACCCTGAGTAGAGTTAAATGATAAACATGGACAGTATAGAGTAATATTTTCCAACAGGAAGCATGTAGGCTTTGTGCCTGAAATTGGAACTATTTTGCTGATTGTGATCACTTCTACTTGATATATTATTTAAGTTCAGATAGTTTTTTCAGTCATTAGTCTCTTCATGTTTTATTTGGATAATAATACTGATGTTCCCTAATTAACATATGCAAGTATTCTTAGAACATGATTTATATTATATACTACTGAAGGATAGAGGGTCTTCTGAATAATTTTATTCCCTAATGTTCCTCACAAAGACTGGACCCAGTGAAAAAATTCCTCCATGATGCCCATTCAAAGTCTTACTGGTCCAGTGTGCTTTTAAAGGATAATATTGACAGCTCTGAGAAAGACTACCCCAGAATTCAATGATGGGGAGAGACTTTAAGTTTGGATCTCTGTGTGCTGTGGTGCCATTGCTATTCTCATCAATAATACCAGGAAGGCTTACAATTTGTGTTGTTTTTGGCTGGGGTAGAGTTAATTTTCTTCGCAGATGGCTGGTATGGGGCTATGATTTGGATTTGTGCTGAACACAGGGTTGAAAATATGGAGATGTTTTTGCTATGGCTGAGCAGGACTTACACAGAGCCAAGGCCTCTTCTATTTCATGCCGCCCTGGTGAGAAAGTTGGGGCTGCATGGGAGGTTGGGAGGAGACTCAACACCTGTCCTGAACTGGGACAGGTGACCCAAACTGACCAAAGGGATATTCCAGTCCATATAACATCATGCTCAGTAAATAAAGTTAGGTGAAGAGGAGGAAGGAAGAACATTTTCTATTCTTAAACTAGACATCTGCAGAAACTGAGCTACTAACTAGTATGTTAGACCGTTTGTCTACATGAAGGAATTTTTTGTAAAAACTCTGCCATTCAAAATGTCCAACATAAAAAGGAAATAGACAAAAACGTCTCAAGTATTTAGAAGTGGTTGTTGCTTGCCTTGCACAATCACAATAATGGAAGTAAGTAGAAAGTGAGAAGTATATTTTCCATCTTTTTCATCCCAAGGACATTATTTTTAACACAAAAAATAATTTAGAAGCAATAACCAGTTGTGAAAAGAAAGGTATTGTTAAGACTCTGTACTTTTGGTTATAATTTGAATAGAAAGGTAAAATATATTCTTTTTGTTAAGGGTTTTCTAGCTCTTTTTGTAGCTTCCATGGGTGTTACAGCAATCGTTGCTTAGAAGTTCTTTAAATCAGGTATCATATATCTTATCTTGGTCATCTGGAGACACATTGGTCACAGAGTAAAGGGCAACATTCACTCCTTTAATCTCAAGATCATCAGTGTCCTTCCTGTCTCATTCCTTACTGTGTCTTTTCTGGTTGTGCTTTTTTGGTTTTCCATCCTTGAGTAGTACTCACCGTATTTTTTTCCCGTTTTCTTTACTAGTATTATTCTTCATTAAAATTTTATTGTTTCAACCATTTGACTAGTATTCTGTTTCCTTGATGTAAGCAACAGTCCCATTTGCAATTGATAGGTCAATTTAGACAGATAGATAGGTGCCTGATTATAGATCTTTGACTGATCTGTAATTTGTTGCCTGACGAACCCTGGGATGATTTTGGATTGCACATTCTCCAAGGATATTTCTTATATTAGGATTTCTTATATAGGATCCATTACAGAAAAAAGTAAAATGTAGTGGTTTAGGGCAAATCTG
>VXBB01005920.1:1668787-1747081 GCA_013399915.1 Illadopsis cleaveri
AAAGTTCAGAAGTAAATTGTACTTACCAAGAGCAGAACAGTTTTTCATTACTTTTTTTTCCCAGTTCATATAGTAGAATCATAGCATGACTTAGACAGCCAACTTAAAATCATCTAGATCCATCCCATCTGCCATGGGCAAGGACACCTTGCACTGGACTACTGTTCAAAGCCCCATCCAGCCTGGCCTTGAACATTTCCAAAGATGAGGCTATCCACAGCTTTTCTGGACAACATGTTCCTGTGCCTCACTAGCCTCACAGTAAATATCTTCTTCCACATATCTTGCCTTAATCTACCTTCTTTCAGTTTAAATTCTTTACCACAATCTGGCCTTTTACTGCTTTTTATATAGTAAATCTGTGGGTAAGGCAAGGGCAGCAGGCACATGTATATGATTCACTAAATGACCATGGTGTATTTGACGTTGTTTGAAGTGAGACTAATGTAATTTGTATCACATGGAGGTTT
This sequence comes from Illadopsis cleaveri, assembly GCA_013399915.1. Lineage (NCBI taxonomy): Eukaryota > Metazoa > Chordata > Aves > Passeriformes > Timaliidae > Illadopsis > Illadopsis cleaveri. The sequence goes on from VXBB01005920.1 coordinate 1,669,258, forward strand.
CAAGCTAAGCACAGTTGAACTGTAATCATATGTAGTGGTTTTCACAGACTTAACCTTGTGTGCAGGTTGTATGAGTGTTGATGCAGTGTAACACTAGATTCCCTGAAAACAGCAAAATGATGTGAATCCAAGAAATGCGAAATATTATTTTATGTAATCCATAGACTCAGAAGGTCTATTCTGAGGTCTGCTGAGCACAGATGGTAGATTTATAGCTGCAGTTCTTTGATTTGCAAACTCACGTTAATTCTGGATTAGGCAAAGGGGTCTGATTTTATTTTATTTTCATTAAGATCTAGCATGTAGTTTATTGTTCCCAAGATCTACACTACTTATCATACAATATGTGTTTTATTTCTAGCAGGAAAATCATTTGAACAGACATAATTTTTTTTTTCAGTCATTCTGCAGCAGGCAATCAGCTTGTGAAATGGTTGGTTTCTTCATTCCGAAGGCCGTGTTTATAATGTCCTATTAAAATGTGTACTACATCCTAAAACTAAAATCTGGGAAACAAGGAACATAATGCTGATAAGAATCTTTTTTATTTGTCATTTTCTTTGCCTGAATTGTTAGATCTTTATCCACTGTTGCCATACTTAGCTTTTAAAATAATTATTTTTCTTATTCTCAGTAGGATCCATTGTAAAGCCGCTTCAGTAAATTTCCACATATGAACTCAGTGTTTTAAGCTGTAAATATTTTGTTACATTCCAGAGATGTTGCTTCACAAACCTCTATTCTGTACACATACATAGCTCTCTAAAAGTAGTAAACGACTCATGCATCTTCCCAAAGCAAGGTTATGATGACACAGCTATTAATATATATCGGAAATGGTGTTATGTAGTTCAGGTAGATGTGAATTTTTCAGGGGTTTAAAAATTTATTATTTCCTCTAATCTGTATTTTATGAATCCAAAATGTTCTTCAAAATTTGAAAACGATGACTTTAATTTTACAACATATATTTTTCATGCATTATATTAGTGGAAGAAAAACATCCCTAAGGGTATTTTTCATGAGATTCAATGAAGAAAAAGAAAGGGAAAATATTGTGAGAATATTAATTTTCATGTGTCATGAGTCAATTTATTCCAGCTACATCTATCAGAGGGTGAGCCTTGTCACTAGAAGAGAATTGGTTCTTGGTATAGGAAAAGATCATGATCTGTAAGCTCATGATCTGAAGGAAGACTAATAAATAAAGCTGCCTGAACCCTTTGGAGATTAACTGTAAGGATATGAGATTAAATCATAAAAACCAGAACGAAAACAACAAATTGAGAGAGTGAGCAGCTGCAGAGTTGCACAACAGCGGTATTTATTTTCCAGGCCAGCAGACACAGTAAAGATATATCCTACTTCCCTCTTCCTTGTTTTCTCTTTCAGAGATACATATGTATTTGGTGGTTTATTTTCTATCAAGCCTCTTACTTTGGAAAAAAAAGAGGATTTTTAGGGTGGTTTCCACACACTATATAGGAGGGTTGGACAACACATTTTATTCTGAGCATGAAATGCAAACGAGGCTACTTGGGTCTGCAGATGCTGGATTTGTGCATGCATTCTTTATGAAATGTATACATGTGCTTCCCACATATAAAGGTTTTATTCTGTTGCATTACCAATGGCAGTAGCATTGAAAGTGGTTTCCTATGTCCCTTTCCTTCCATTCTTGGGAGGAATGCCAGTATGAGCTGGCAGCGTAGGATCTGTCTTTTGGGACTGCAGTTGGGGATGTCAGGGTGTGAAGAGAGGAAAAAAGAGACCAAAACAAGAGAGAAAAGGAGGAGAGAGGAAAAAGCAGGCATAAGTGAGACAAGAAACATGAAAGAGCAGCATGAAATAAAAAATGAAAATGTGTGTCCATCTGTTTCATGTTTATATATTTTTAAAATGATTCTTCTTTAATTGCTGGATCATGAACAACTGACACTGAGAACAATACTGATGGTAGTTTATTGCAATTTAAAATATGACAGTGTAACATTAAAGTCAGTCAATTATATTTCTTTTGGAAAAGCTGCAAACTGCTGGTTTCTTGAGATTATAGCTATTTTTCTGCTACAACAGTTATGACACATCACTGTAGTGCAACTTCTGGTTTTGATTGTTTCTATTTCTGAGTACCTGAGTTGATAGATTTCTAGGCCAGAAGTGTTAAAACCCCTTTACTTCGGCCCATGGAGATTAAGCATATTTGAAAGCAAAGTATTTTACCTGATTCTGAAGTAAAATAGAGGTATTTTAACTTTTTAACCTATTTTTATACCTGCTGACATTTAAAGACAGTGAGAAATATAAAATAATTGTGTAGAGACAGTATTTAAATTGTGTTGGTATTCAAGAGTCAGATTGATAAAGCTGTGTGCAGATTTGCTCATGCTCAGAAAGCGGCGTCTCTAAACCTTTTTAAATTTTTTATGTAAGGCATGAAAACATGAATTCTTTTTCATTTTTTTGACCACCACAGTAGCAAAACCCCCGAAATTGTTGATAAGCATAATTATATTCTTCCACTTAATGAATAAATTTAATACTCCATACAAGAAATTTGCAGGTTGACTTTAAAGTTGAATCAGTATTCTTTTCCATGCATGACTGCAAAGGCCTCACAGTGACTTTCCCTGGTGCTAGAACAGGATGCAAATGGCTTTAGAGGTACCTTACAGTATTTTTAACATATTAACTAAAGATTTGAGTTTTACAGGATTTGAACTGCATCTTAATAAGGTTTTATATTCATCTTCCTACTCCCATTCCAGCATTTTTTACCACATTAATAGTCCTTAGAGCTGTAAAGTAAAACCAATGTCAATCTGAAAACTAGTCTCAGTAGTTTTGCTTTTGTTTCTTGTGCTTTCAATTCATTGTATGCTGTCTATGATTCTTGAGATAATAGTTAAGAACAAATAAATTAGTTTTTTCTTCATAGAACTGCTCTTTGAATTATTTAATTCATCTACACATGGGATTGAGGGTGTGGATCAGCATTTCATGGCTGTTCCAGTTTTCAGGTAGAAACTGAAGTTAAGTTTATCTGCAGTCTCAATCTCAAATGACATTAAAAAACATTCAAATAATAACCATGGTCAGAGGAAGCAATAGAAATTTATTGGAAGAGAGTCAGAGGAAGTGCAGTATTTAATTATTGAGAAGAAGTGCCTTGAGTCCAAGAAAGTCAGTAATCCTTTAGTGCAGAAATTTTAATGAAATAATTAGGCACTTATGACAAGGATTAAGCTACACCCGCTTATGAAGATGAGTAAGGATTTTGATACCATCTGTAATGCAAGGTCTCAGTAAGGAGTTCCTGAATGATGTTTACATTGTCCATTAACAGTCCAGACTACAATGTGTACGCTTTGTTTCTACCTGTCATTATTAGGTTGCAATGGGTTGTACCATATTCATTCTGTTCTAACTTCTGGAAAAGAGGCGGAGGTTTTTCTCTCCATTACCTTTGCAGAACTGTCTGTTTTCTGAGAAATGAGACTCCTTGTATGGGTCTTTGTCTCCTAATATTGGTTTTGTGGATCTCCTGCTCACATGAAGTGTCAACTCTGACGCAACATTCAGGACATGCAGCCACACTGTGACTTCTGTGGGGTTTTTCTGAGCTGTGCATTGCTTCCCTTCCTCCTCTTTTATTTTCTCTGACTATGATTTATTAAAAGATACCTTTTATGATTATTTTAAGGTGAGTCTTTATCTAGCGGTAGAACCTCTATCGAGTAGCATTGGGCCTCTGACCAAAGGCAGCTACAATTTTGCATTCTTTTTTTTGAGAAAGATAATCTTTGTAAAAGAGAAGAGGAAAATTCTAGAACAGTAGCAGAACTAACCTACCTTAATAAACAGTCTAAAACTACCATGTTCCTTTTCAAATACTAGAGTGTTTTAATTAAGAACATAACAAAAATATTTAAGTCCAGCTTTAAGTGACAATGTTAACTCAGCTGCAATCATTCTCCACAGTGAGCTAATCTCATGTACATTTTAGGACATTTCATTTTCACAGTTTGCAATAGAGAGCCGTTTCAAAAATAATTCCATTACAACATGATGTTTTTATTTTGCTTACTGTTGCTGATTATTTTATTTGTTTCTCAATTGACATTTTTTGCATGCTGCTTATTGAAAGCTATCACTTACTGTTTGATTCTTCTCAGTCTTGAGCTCAGGGAAGTCTGGATATTCAGTGCTGATATGGTATCTTTGAAGGGAATTTGGCCTTCCATTGCAATGTTACATTTACAGTTATATCTTTACCTGTGCTAAAACATTGTTAATAACTTAAATCTGTAAGCACAGATAGCATCTGTATTAGAGTATTGAACATTTTTATTAAGTATTGACAGCAGCTAAGATGTATGACACTAAATGTAGTTTCGCTTTTAACTAAACTGATCCTGTAAAAAAGCAATATCAGAAAAAAAAATGAGGGTAGCAGCATTTATAAATTATTTTTTTAAATTAATGAGGCCAATACCTTTCTGAGTTGAGCATGTCTTGAAGTGCAGTTTTGTTGACCTTACATAAACTTGGGTGCTATAGCTCAGTGTGTGCTCATAATCCTTAGTTGTACTGTCCTCTGTTCTTTGCAGGCTAAGATCTCTTAAAAAGTATAAATAACAGATTTTTTAATATTGCACATTTTAAAAGAAATGGTGTGCAAGAGTGAATAAGATACATCTGTGGAGTGTAACTGATGGAAACTGCTAACGTTTGGTAGGGAACTGTTATTGTTTCTAGCAGCCAAGTAATTCTGGGATCTGTAGGAAGCGATTAAATGAATGGCTTTTTGTTTTCATATTTTTTACCATAGCTATATAGACTGAAAAAAAAGTGAGACTGCGTAGTTGTTACTGGTGCAAATTCTTTGGCTTTTCCTGCGTGGCTCTAGAAGTCACAAATGATAAAGAAATCACTTCTGTAGTGCAATTTAGTTGTCACTTATCTTTTACCTGGTAAGATTAAAAATGTTAGTAACTGTCATCTATTTTATTAAGTCAGATTTGAGGAAAAAGTGTAGCAAAAATGAATGTAATAGGATCAGGGCGACCATATTTTCATAATTCAAAGTTACATTGTTAAGCAATACAATTTTCCTTCTACCTTGTCTTTAGCATGGTTTTCCTGTTTCTTTTTCCACCCCTTCTTCAAGCCAAATTGTTTCATCTCTTTGCCTTCTCTGGAATGTCCTTATGGAATTATTTAATTAGTTATTTGATTACCTAATTTCTTTTGTCTATCACTATCTCTTTTTCACTGGTGTGAGAAACAAAACAAAACTCTGGCTAGACATTGAAAGTGCTTTCTGAGATATAGCCTTGATCTTTTTTCACCTAAAGACGGACACTCTTCTTCTCTAAGCCATTTCTTTTACTTTCCTCTTGAAGCAGTTCACTTCTTTTCCTCACTTTAAAACCAATAATTCTGCAACCATTCCTACGTGTCCTTTCAGTTTTGTGGTGAACTAATTGGATACTTCTCTCCCAGGCTTCGGGAAATCTTAATTTTGTGCCTTAAATAAAAGGAACTCCCTACATTCTTCGCTAACCAGAATGAAGACAGCCACAGACATTTTTAAGGGCATAGTAGCATCAAAGTATTGCAGTGCTATGTCATTTCAAGTTAAGTAGGAAATGTAGGTGACTTGAAGTCAGTGACTCTTAAAGTGGAGTTCTAAAATCCAAGATAATATCTCTATATGATATGCATTTGGTTGTGTATACGTGTGACTTGTTCTGACTCCCTGCACTGTTATACATGCAGCTCTGTGCCCTGTAATCATGCCCTGGTGTTTTTAGAAAATGACATCAGCAAGTGCCTGGTTCTGCAGCACTGAGGTTCCTGAAAATGTTATTAGGGACTTCAGAAAGTGTATCATCATAGAATATCAAGAGGTTAAGTTGCTCCAAACAGAGTTTTCCAAATTTCTGGTCCACTGTTTTGTCAGCTGGTATTATATGCTTGAATTGGCCCCTAGATGTAATCTATCTGCCTAAGCAAGTTTGTTATGCAGCTTGTAGCAGGACAAACCATGAACTTTGCTGCAGAAACCCCATTTTCTTTGTAAAAAGAAAATGGCAAGAAAAACAGTTCTTATGGTAAGGTTGTTATAGAAAGAAATGCATTTTAGCTGCAAGATGTTACATTTGTAATGACTTTGTGAAAATTCTGGACTTTAAATGAGTCCTTGATGATAATTTAAAAAAACTTTTAAAATGCCTAGCAAGGCCAAGGAGATTAAGCAAAAATCATCTGATTTGCTTTATAATGCCAAATAAATTGGTAAGCTTCAGAAGGACATTGCATTCTAAAGTTCCAAATCAGTGCACAAACCTGTTTTTTTTTTTTTTTAAGAAGTAGATTAATTTTAATTGAATCTTTTTGACTCTGGCATGAGGTGCTGGGCTGACAAAAAATTACCTGCTTCAGTTGCATCTTTATGCTGCAGTTAGAACCGTGAAAAATAGTTAAGCTAGAAGAGGAATCACAATTAGTTCAACAATCTCAATCCTTGAATGTAAGAAATTTGACAACTCAAAGGTTAGTTCAGTAATTCCACCTCCTCACTAGGATGAGATAATTGCATTTTATTCCTAAAATGGACATGGAGTGATTAATCTTCCTGTACCATTTATTAACAGGGTTTAGAACAAAAAAGTATTCTTGAAAGAAACCAAATTTAACTTGTATATGAATTTCTTATAAAACTATGTATATTTGGGGTGCTTCTTTTATGTCAAGTACATGCAATGAAGATTGAAAAATTGACTTTCATTTACTAATATCAATATATACATATATCAATATGTGAAGCAAGAAATTTGAACTCTTGAATAAAGTAAAATTGAAGTAAAGTATAATTTAACTTCTACTCAGCAAATTATTAATGCAGGCATTCTTTCCAAAATTAGAATATCAATTCTAAAGACCCTGAGAACCAGAGTAAGAAGAAAAAGAGGAAGATATGTCACTTAAATAATGTAAAAGATAGGAATATTTTGTAGATGGGACTCAAACACTTGAGCTTTGGATATTAAGGACAGTACTAAGGGTGTCTCAACTTCTCCAAAAAGTAATTTGGGCGGTGATAAACTGCATTGCAATAATGACAGATACACTAACATAGATCTGTATAATTTTCACCTACTTTACTTCTTTGCTCCTCCTTCAAGTAATTAAGAGCACATATAAGAATGTTCATGTCCTTTTGGTAGACTTTCCCCAAAAGCTGTCAGTTGTTTTTGGTGTTAAGCCTGGTAAAGCTAACCAAACCAGGAGAGTTTGCTCAAGACAAGGATTTGAAATTTCACTCTCATCTGTATGTGGCATACAGATATTTCTTTCAGATGCACTTTTTTTCTGTCTGAAAATGAGATTTATTTAGAAATTTATTCTGTGATATGTCACCAAATATCATGAAGCCTTACAGTTACAGCAGTCAATTATGAAATTAACTGCCTTCCCAAGTGGCCAATGATGCCTTTATTCCACTAAAATAGAACTCCTGTATTAAATGGAAATCTTTCCAAAGTAAAATATTTACACAGCCTTAATGCTTATAAAATCCAGGCTCCATGACACCGTCAAAGGAAATGAATTCCAGAAGTGTGTGATCATCAGGAAAATATTCTTCTGGTATTCCAATCAGCTGAATATAGGAGCAACCCAGGAGACCATAAATCTCATAATGACATGAAAGGAAGATAAATTAATCTCTTTGAACTCATCCCCAAGATCTGGAAGACTCAAATTTTTAACCAGTGGACTGAACAGCAAAAATTAATAAACAATCTGGTGCATAGATGTGTTGTCAGCTTCTGTTAAACTAAATGAAAAGACTGATTTTAATCTTACTGCTGTTTGGAGAATGATCTTTTAGTTTACATATATATTAGTCCTTGTTTCCATCTCAGACCACCAGGACACATTGTCACCTGACACCAGTTTGGACCTTTAAGGACCAAATCAGTCATCGGAAAAAAAGTGAAAAAAAGTAATTTCTAAAATTATTTAAACTCCCAAATTCATTGTGAATTAGAGCCAATTTCTGCAATGTATAACCACCATGGACTTCAAGATCAATGCAATTGTTATTTTCTTTACATAACAAAGAAAGTTATGGTCAGCCTGCTTACCAAAAAAGCGCTTGTGTAAAGGATGTCATAACTGTGGTAACTGTGTCTTTCATGAAGAAAACATTATCTCTTTATCTGAGTGTATATATTGGAAAAATTTCTGTGTTGGGAGTATTTATGTAGTTGGTAATCATTGTTGGACTGTTGTAGGATTTATTTTTTGCTTACTGTTTGCTTAAATTTTTATAACTTGGTGAATAAGGGATATAAGTACAAACTGCCTGTGAGCACTGAAGAGATCAACTTGCATCTTGAATATCTTATCCTGAAATGGAGAGGAAAAACAGATATCTGCAAACTGTTAGTGAGTGTATTTTCAGGTTCTGTTATTAGTATTTTACATTAATCTTGCATAATACTTCTTTAGTTGTATTTTAAATCACCTTTTGTTTTTTTGAAAGATGGAAACCAATCACTTTTTAAGAAGGTGAAGAACAGAAATGTCTTTTGTAGCAGATGAAGTTTTCAGTGCACTGTTTCAAAAATCAATCAAATCTCTGTTCTAGGCCAGTAGTTATTGTCTAGTGAGACACATCTCATTGGTGAACCATCCAGAACTGCAAATGAAGCATAAAGCAGGATTCATGTACTATAATGAGGTGCAAGGAAATATCAATTGATTGTAAGTCAGCTGAAGGTAAAATTGGTCGAAATATACTATTCCAAACCACACGTTCTACAAGGTGCAGCCTCTACTGAATATTGAGCGTTTTGTATCCTTGTGTATTACAGGTGCTTCTCTACCTCTTCAGCAAGTGTACAGAAAATTGAATGTTCCTGTTGGATAAAGGAGCTATTCCTTTAGCCAGGGGAAAAAAGTCTCACTCAGTCTAACTCTGATTCTTCCACCTTGATAGTATTCCTTTAATACTTTGAGAAATATTATTTAAATATTATATGCTACGTGTATGGATATGGAAAAATGTATATATTCATACTAAAAGGTTGGGATGCCTACCCATTTCAGTAAGCTATCAGAACTCTAGGAAAGCAGAGAATTGATTTTGACCCAGAGTTTCCAGAAATTTATATTGTGGAGATGTATTTCTCCTGTAGGAAGCTGACCTGCCCTGCAGAAATGAAAAAAAATTAGTAGCATTTATGAATTATTTTAGTACAAAATAGAATCATGCTCTTGCAGATTGAAGAATTGATCTGTGCATTTATTAGACAAATAGATTGGTTTTCTTGTTTGCCAAATGCAATTTCTGCCTCAGTAGCTCTTTATATAAATTATGTCTTAGGTCAGGATAGTGGTTTAAAAACCCCATATGCCTGGATTTGAAGGCTTCATTTTTTTATGTGGTATCTGCCATCAATAGGAGTTTTGCTGGAAACCGTGAAGATTCCTAAAATACCTGTGTTATATGTGGGGAAAATGCATGAGCTGGAAAAAGGGAGAGAATGCACGCACCTGGATTTTTTTTCAGATATGGTGTCAGAACACAACTAAGGCAGGAACTGGAAAATGTTCTCAGATCTAGCAATAGAAATACAAACACAGATTTATATTCCTACCTCCTAAATAAAGTAATTAGACAAGCATAAGAACACTTCATTAAATCTATTTTTGGGTGCTCATGCAATTTTGGGTCACATGATCTTTTTCCCCTACATATTCTTCTTTCTTTCTGTTAATTATACAGGAAGAAGAAGGTGGCTAGCTTTCCAAACTGCACTCCTTAGTCATCTACATTTAGGTGGGATGAATCTGGGTGTCGTTGTTATTAAGGTCAAACAATCTAAATTCAACCTCTAAATTTGCCTAAAATCAGTAACATCTTCATTTTTAACCATAGACTTCCCTGAGCAAGGAATACTTAAAAATGACCAGAACTGGCAAGTGAGGTAGAACAAGGCACTAGAATTTTATTGCAGACCAAGCAAGTTGTATATGTTGTGTAATATTCAGAAGGAAAAAGATAAGAGAAATAATTAAAATTATGTATTTTATGTAATTATTTGCAACTATTCTATGCCTTGTCATATTTAAATAAAATTTCCTGTATTTCCTTTCAGCTAATGTATTAAAGAGAATTCCACAGAGAGGTTTGAGAAGCCATAATCTATACTGAGCTAAGGAAATTAAACAATAAGTCAAAGTTATTAATGTTAAAGATAGCTTACAAATAATTATACTGAGAGGTATACCCAGTTGTGAGGCATACTTATTCATGTCAAGAATTAGTAATGTTGTGGTATAGTCTATCATAATAAATAACTAAAGGTTTTCAAATTATAATTTTCCTTTTTCCTTTGTCTAATTAGTTTAGTTTTTTTCCCATCTTACTCAGCCTCAAATGCGCAATTTGTGTGTGGTCAGTGCCAGTTTTTGTATGTGTCCATACCGGCCCTAACAGTAGGATTTCCCAAGTGAACATATGGCACATTTCCTAGTATCTGTATAAGGAACAAAGTTAGACCTACCATTGTGTTATCTGAGTTTTTAAAAGTGTAGAATTATTTTATCGGTAAAAGTATTTATTGTAAGTGATCTGACATTTAACTTTCACAAATCTTTGTTTTTTCATTTCATAGATTTAGAATTTCGTTAAAAAGAAACTGATAAAAAATATAAAATATCAGCTTCCAAGTATTTTATTTGCATAATATATTTTTCCTAAGTAGTAAGTTTGCAGGCAAATATCATGTTTAACTTGCTTGCCACTTTTTAGGAAGTTTTAAAGCCATCCTGATCAGTGGATAATGATTATTTTTTTCATTTACTCAGACCATGATGAGATGCAGGGAAATAAGTTACTTAGTGTCCTCACACAACTCAGCGCATCTAATTAAGGGCAGCTGGCACTTTTCTACTTAGGAAGTCCAAAGCTGATCTGGAATTTCCTGTCAAGACTTGGCTTTTTGGGCTGATGTACTTTTTACTCCTTGACTTCCTTGAGAATCTATAGATGTCAAGGTTAGTTTTGTCTTTTGTTAAAAAGTAGACTGTTGTTTACCATTTTCCCCTGTGTGTTGAAGACATACGTACCTAGAATTTTCGGAGATGGGAATATCCAGATACCTATAAAGGTGCTAAAGGTAAACTGACATCTTATTTTATCCTCAATTTAAGGAAGTTAATGAGAGCATCCTCGTTACCATTTTGAGTATTGTTGTACTTGCTGGGTGAGTTCGTGACTGAGGAACAGTGTACAGACTGCTTCCACTGGCACTAGAGCAGTTCCAATATTTGGAAACGTGCTAGAGGCATAGTGTTGAACTGCGTTTTTGGGCCTTAATCCAGAGACTGTTGGCATGCAGTGTTATCCCTGATTTCACTGGAATTAGGCTACTTAAACACTTGATGCTACAAGGAATGTATTTCAACAGACTTTGGAACAGCGAAGTTCTAGTATCCTACGCAACAAGGGATCCACACCTCTTGTGTGAACCACTGACATTACTCTTACCTGCAACCTTAATCACATCACTTAAGCTTCATATCCTAAAGTATTTACTAGAGAATATGCTTACAGGGTTTGTGATAATTAACTTTTTTTTGAAGCTTATTCTAAGGATAAATTCTTATTATTTCATTGTTTGATATTACTGCTGATGGAACAGGAGATAAACTTTCGCGAGTCCTTTGTGCATAGGATGCCACTAACAGCAAGTCTGATGGAAAATGAAGAAGAGGGAGTTAAATACAACTGGGAGGCAGTTTCATGAGCTCCAGAATCAGTACAGCCTATAATGATATCTCATGTTTTTCTATCCTAATTTTTCTGTGATGTGGTGGAAGATCGCAATAACTTAAGCATCTTTTCCTATCACTTTTGATAATTTTGCCAAAGTTCAGATTGGCAGTGTTGTGGCTGTTTGTGACCATACTCTGACTGTCTTTCTGCTGTGAAAGTCAATGAGTAATTACTCTCAGTTCTACTCACTCTTCCTCTATGCACACTGACTTGGGTCTTTCTCCCTAAGCCCTATGAAATTACACAGTCTCCTCAAGCGTATTAGTCATGATGATGGATAGTAATATAGAGGAAAAAAGGGTTAAAAAGATTGTCCAGATTTCTAAGTCTCATCTATTGGCCTAAACAGTGTATCTTATACTAAAGGGGGAGTATAGATTAATTTAAATGGTTACATGGGAGAAATATGAAGAAAGACGCTGAAAAGAATTAAATAAATGGAATGAAATGCCTCAAAAAAGAAACAAAGAAATGTGAGTATAAAACACAAGAAAAAACTCCCAATATTTTATGGTGTAAGATGGGGGTTGAATTTACTTTCTTCTACATTACTGCACTTTGGTAGTGGATATTTTCTGTAACAAGGTTTGGTCTCTTAGCTGGAATTTCAGTATCTTCCATTGTAGATCTGTGACCTGACTACCAAGGATTAAAATCAGTATCACTTTTCCATTCTTGATTAATGTTTAACTCAGTGAATTAAATAGTTCTTTCAATATTTAATTATTTTACGGGACAGAGAACAGTGTCAACAGCAAAGACCTATTCCCTTAGGAATTACCAGGGGGATGTGGATAAGAGCTTTGTGGGCATATTATAGGAAGCCAGTAGAGAAACCTGGGACTCAGTTTTCCATGCTTCCTAACACTGTTCTATTGCCCAACTACCTGTAATAAGAAGAATGGTGCATTTTGAATGACTGCTCAGGCGCCAGCAGAACAAGAAGATTCATTTTTACAGTTCTTGGACAGAGACTGATGCTTCCCTGTAGACTGGATTTAGGTACTTTTATCCTTTTGGACTTGAGGCTTTATCAGTATCCCTTTCTTAATTATTTCCTATAGTAGGTATTCAGAATACTGGCTTCTATGACTCCTGTTGTTATATGTTTAAATTTACAGTTGTAGATTTTGCATTAGTTGCTAACCTTCTCCTGTGAAACTGAACTTTTGAACATTGATGTGATGAAATACAAATGGGTGTGTGTGCTTTATCCCAAAAGAAAGTGTGCTTGCATTTCACTTACAGTAGTGAAGTGAAAATGCCCATCCTTGAATGGAATTTCCAATAGTCCTTAAAATCATATCCCACCTTGGAACATCAGTTTGCTAACCCAACAGGAGTAGTCTTACCAACAGTAATAATACAACATATCTAATGTCCAGGGCCACCATTGTTAACTCACCTGTTTGAAAAGAATTTCTTCAGAAGCTTTTTCTTTTCATAATGAATGTCAGTCAAAGATTTTTAATATGAGTATTTAACTAAATGCTTTGATAAGGGCATATTGGAGAGATAATACCGGTATTTATGTGCTATTAATTACAAAATTTTATGTAGTGTCTAGGTGGAAAAAAAAGTATACATTATACTTTCTGTACATTTAAAATATCCCACTTCTATCCCCAAACTCCAAGTGACTCAGATCTTCAATTTTCTTCTGCGTTTCCATCAAACTATACTGACATACTATCCAGTAGATTAGAATGGAATTGAATCCAAAATTGTTCTTGATAGTATCTTTTATCATAGAAAAATCTTTGTCTTATAAGCTGTAATGTATGGCTTTAATAAGTTTATATGACTCTACCTTGTTTAAACTACAACGTCCTGTGAAATCTTTTTTATATGCCTATAATGAAAAGTGATGCATGTAAGTAATGTTTGAGATAACATAATTATTCATATTGTCAGCTTTTTGTTCAATAGATTTACGTTTTTGAAATCTAGAATCAATTCAAGGTAGTTTAATCTTATGATTGAAAGAGAAAGAAACATTTTATATAATTCTGAAAATGCTCATATTTGGGAGCTTTTTAGATAACTTTTCATCTTAAAAACTTGTATCTGGTGGACTTTTGTTAAGATTCAGTTTTGCTACAGAGAGAGGTATCTGTATGGACCTCAGTGTAGCTTGGCTTAATGGATCCAATGATTCTTTCTCAGGCTTGTCATTTCATTTTGAAATAGGCTGTCAACCATGTTAAGACTATCTAGTACTCTGCAATATCTTTGAAGTGCTTGGTCTTCATTTCCATGAAATTCTCAATAAAATTGGTGTGGAAATGAAATGTATTATTTTTAAACCACAAATAGCAAGAGCGTGTACATATATATTTTTGCAAGTATAAATACACTAAATACCATAATAAAGATCACTGTCAAAATTATTTTATTGAGGCCCTCAAAGGATAGAAAATGCTAGAAACAGATGTGCTTGAGCAGTGCTTGGCTTACCTGGTGCTTATTAAGTACACAATTAGGGGTGTTCCAAAAAAAAAAGAAACCTGTGCATATCAATAAGACACCTTTTTCTTCTGATATGGGTATTGGAGAGTGTAGAGTCAGAGCCCTGAAGAACAGAAAAGGAGATCTCACATTAAATATCAAATAGGCAGGAAATGAATCCCTGTTTTTTCCAACATTCTTATGTGAAGCTTTGTATTTGGGAATGCTGAGGGTATAATTTCCTGAACGTTAGGAATTACGCTAAATCACTGCCCTTCCAAACAGAATTTTTTTAATATAAGAAACAGTGACACATTTGAAGGTCCATAACAGCATTGAAATGAGGTAAATAGTACCTGTACCATTTTGTTCTCAAACAATATCAAAGTACAGAAAATAAATTTCATGTGTGGTTCTACTGACTTCTTTTGATTGTCAGTTTCATTCTGGTTCTCAAAGGATGGATACTTCAGTGGGCAGAGCCCACTCTGCTCATGCTCCTTCATTCCATTCCCATCAGACTCTTCTTGTTAGGTCTCCTTAGTTCCATGATTCTTCTCAGATGAAGGATGAAATTTTGGAAAAGGTAGAAGTACCTAAAAAGAAAAGTTAGTAGGAAGTCCATGTAATAGGGTCAATGCACAACTCTAGGCCGCATAATAAATACAGGAAACAGTTGTTTGTTGGCTACAGGTTCTCTTGGAGTGCGTTAGAAGGGTCAGGAAAAAATAGAAGTTCTTTTTCATTCTGTTCCATTCATTTTTTAAAATAAATAATATTATTTTAAATCAACAGTATATTCAATTTTGATAAAAATTCCAGATGTCTGAAAAAAAATGTGTTTACACAAACCCCATTTCATTATAGCTGAATTTTCTACTAGCAGCAACTATTAAGTATTTGCCTTTAAAAGTATTCTTTTATTTCCCTATGAAGCATTTTACATGCCTGAGTATCTGTGGAGTACTTTTTATTCCTTACTCCAAAATACAATTAAAATTTAGAAGTTTTAAATGGGTATTTTGTCTGTAGTTTTAGGACAATTAAAAAAAAAAAAGAAAAAAAAATAGAGTGTATGTCCTAACTTCCATTTTAAATATCTAAGAATGAAGACATAGAAAGATGAATGTCAAATGTTCAGAACTTGATTGCAACTACAGGAGCATTTTGGCTGGGATGCTTGTTCATAAGGCACACAACAAAAGGGTAATTTACTTGAAATATATGATAAAATCCTGGTCTTATACCTACTCCATAGCCACCATTGCCTCTGAACTGTTAAGTGGTGCATATTATACTGATTGGAATGACTTGAACTATTGTGACAGAACAACTCTGTTTCTTGGAGCGGATAAGAAAATTTGGGGTTTTTTGGATGGAATGAATGTAAAGGCAAATTTTCTTGCATTCGAAACATGAATTATCTGTAATATAGGTGATTACCAAGTATTACTTTTTCATTTTGTTATAGCAAGATAGCTACAAATATCCATCAGTTCCTACTTCAGGATCTCAAAAGTTACCAGATTTGACAGACATAGAGCCTATTACTTTTATCACAAATTGTAATGAATTGCTCAAATACAAATGCTTCCATAATTCACAATATGCTATGGACAGAAAAACAGATATTAAAAACTATTTTGGGTAGTACTTTGTAGGGTTTCACATGAGTTTTGCAAGCAGATTCATTAGAAGATATTTTCATGATTTGTTTTTTTTAATATTTAACATGGGTGGTAGTGGGAAGTCGCATAGATATCTTTTTTACTGGGGGCCAGGAGATGAATTTGTTCCCATTTCTTTTTTCTTTTAAAATCTGTGTTGTAGCTGCCATCCTTCTGGCCAAAGAAGCCTGGATGGCTTCTTCCTTCTGAGCACATCAACACACTTGAATTAGCTGGAAAGATGCTTATTCCCACATCATCTGAGATACAAATTGCTTTCAGTGGAAGAGCTTTAATAATGGACCTCATTTTATGTTGGTTTATTTGGAGATTTTGTAATTAGTGCTAAGATGTTAAAAGCTGTGTATAGAAAATGAGATACTGTAAAGAAAATACTTTTAATTGTTATTTTTTAATCTGACAGTGATAAAATATTCTTCTATACTGTTATGTAATGTCATCCTCTAGCACAAGCATTGAAAGAAAAGAAGAAATGGTTTTTAGTCCGGGATACGTATTTTCTGTACATTTCATGGTATTTGCAGTGCATACTATGTTGCAAAATCTCACTCTGTTCTGTTAGACCACCGATTCTGCTTCTTGCTCTTACATATCTGATACTTATGTGTACCAGTACACAGGCTCCTAAAATACTGGGTTTTCCTGGAAGTGGATGGGTTTGGAGCACCCTAAGAAGTGATTGATTTTTCTCGGTTCTATCATGGCTGATTCAGTGCAATAAACTTTCAAAAGATACTGAAGACGTTTCATTTTGAAATGCAGCGCTTATATATAATGCAGCCATTCCTTTTAGTAATTGTTCAAATTTGCATGATAAATCATTGCCTTGATGCTGTATGTACAGTCCCTGACAGAGTGGCTACGTATAGAATGTATACTGCTTGCTTCAGCCATGAATTGATACTACATTTAAATGTTTGCGCTAAAAACCTGTTATCTCAGATACAGTATAGCTTTTCAGATATGAGACAAAAGATCTATTGTTACAGTCTCAGTGCTACATGTTGTTTATTATGTGCAGAATTTTTTTTAGAGTGGTCTTTCTGTCCTTTAGAATTGCCTTTACTTTAAAAAAAATTAAGAATTCTACATACATGGTCACGGATATTAGTCATTTTTACAGGGGAGGGAAGGAGGAGGGGTAGATGCAGAAATCCTCCTCCTCTTAGACAGTAGTAACAGTGTGAGGATGCCTTGTCCTCCTTTTTTTTACTTCTGAGATTTTATTGCTGGCAGCCAGATGTGCTGAAACTCCTGACGACAGCATCTATTCACTGCGTGTTTTTAATAGGCTTAGAGAAATATGAGTAGAGTACATGAAAGCAGCTCAGCTTCACACTTCAGCTGGGAATGCCCAAAAAGCTTACTGCTGTTTAGAATTCTTGCTACAGTCAGGAGAAAGCCGCTCGGGTACTAAATCTTCTACGACTGAATTAGAAGAATAATGACTGTACAATTAACTATCAGCCCCTGCTCATTTAGGCACAGTTTTTACAGAGATCAGGAGAAATATGGAACTTGATTGGCATATTTGTATTTGATGGTGTGTACAAAATAGATGACTTTTAAGACAGGTGGTGAAGCAAAATAGAAGGGAAAGAAAGAGAGAAAATGCAATTTGAAACACTGCGCCAGGTCTGCAATTCTGTTTTATCTCATTTTCATGGGGTTTTCTCATCCCCTCCAAATATTTTACAAAATGATCTTTTTGGACAAACGTTGAACAACACTAGGTAAGTAGAAATTAAATATACTTGCTTTATCATTTCTATTTTTATGCTGATGGCAATCTGTCTGCATGCTTTTCAGTAGGGTACTTTTATAACTGCACTCCTAGATATTAATATTTTTATGGTAGCAGTGAGTCTGTTAGTGTTCTTATGTTTTATGTAAAGATTTACATGAGAACTCAATCTGTAGAAATAAAGCCAGCAAAGATAGAATAAAATATTTAAGATGGTTATGTATCTTTCAAGTACATTAGCTGCCATTAGAAGCTAGCATTATTAGCTGTAATCCTTAAAGCATATTAAATATTCATAAACAAATTTGTCAGAGAAAATGATTTCTATGTGGATATGGCAGTGAAAAGATTAAATGCTCAGAGATGTGTCTGTTTAACCATACATAATTTATTGGAAGATGCAAATTAGTAGTCCTGCATACCTTTTGCAAAATAGAAAGCAGTTCCTTATTTTTAGAAGGTTTAGATCCTCTGTGTGTGATGCTTTTCAATAATGTTTTTAACTGGCCAAATTATAGTTGATTAGTGGATGCTTTGCACCAGGTCAGTCAGCTCTGTAGGCTATCCTTTAGTGAATAGCTGTTGTTTTGTGGGAATTAGAAATGATAGGGTGAAGTTGTTGTTTATTGGTGTGAGACAGTTTTTGAATTGGTTTCTTAGGGATTTTGGAGGGGTAAAATGAATTAATAATGCCACATTTCTATGTCATTATTCAGTAAACATTTTCTAGTACTGATGTTTAGAACTTTTTCATACTGCTATTAAATATTAAACATAAATATTAATAATTTCATCTAAGGGAGTGGACGTGCAGGTCAGAAAGAAAAAGAATCCTGTAGTTTTTTATAAAGATAGTGCACTGATGGAAACATTCTGGAAAAAGGGTGGAAGTAATAGGCAGAGACTATATCCAGCATTTTAATCTTCTCTGTCTCTGTGGGAGAATTCTCTTTTAAATGGAATATTATTTCTTAAATGCAGGGATATTGGCACTTTATACTTCAGAAAATGGTTATAATTTTATTTTCCAGAATTTTGTGGTAAGGGTTCTCTCCCTTACTGCTGATATTTCCTTTTAAAATATTTAAATATTTATTTAATGTTACTGTTCACAAGTTTTGTTGTCTTGGTTATGAATTTCTAATAAGGTATGTAGAATTATCTAGGTAGTTTTAGCAGTCATAATCACTGTTATGAATTAAGGTATTTTTAGGTATATATGAAATCTGTATTCAATAAGCTTTTTCTTAAATCCCTTTGGTGTACTGAGAAATATTTAGAGCTCCACAAAATGGAGTAATAATTTACGTGTTATCAGCTGTGATTGTAAAACTGTGCATATTTCCAAGTGCATAGCTTCAGGCCTGCAGCAACCAACGAAGCCCTTAGCAACTGTTCTAATCAGCTACCATCCCAGTCCTGATTCCCTGGATCTGCTTTTGCAGATCAGAGTACATGTTTTTTGTAGATCAAGGTACAAGCTTTTTGTTAATTTTTTTACAGATACATGTGCATGGTGCTTTTCAGTGTTTATTTTGCTTGTGAGACTTGGACAAAATCTGCATATAATATCAAATCAAAAGACAGAGTTATTTTATTCATTTGCTGTGCCTTAGATTAGGAGTATATTTATTCTAAAAGACTGACAAGAAAGGATTGTTAGGAAACTGACCCTCCTACCTAGTATGGGCTGTTTTACTTAGGATGAGAATGTTTCTTTATTTATAAGGAGCAATGTCGTGTTTTCTTAGGTATCAATGTGCATTGTGCATTTTTTAAAAAATATGCAGCAGTAATTATGAGAGACTAATTCATGCTTTCTCTGTCTTCAGATAATAAAGTTAGGTGAAAGTATTTTAAGGTTATTGAGTAAAAAGATTCCCTCTTCCAAATGACTATTTGTATTTTAAATCTGATCTTGATAAAAGAAGTTATCTATTAGTAACTAAAAAATCTCACTGGCATTTATTTCAGAGGGTAGACCTTTGATTGTCTGACTGATTTTAAAAAATCTGTTCTTTTCTTTTTTAATTAAATGAATGTAGTATATCATTTAGGTAGATTTTTCACTTAAAGCTTTGCACGATAAATGTGAGGCATTTGCTAAAAACTAATTGTTCATGCATTAAGAGTTTATGCTTCAGAACTGTGGTGTACCTCCAGCATGTAACTGTCTGCTTTGATGAGGTATAATGTGGTCTATCTCTTTAGTCTTCAAAGTTATATATTTTGTCCTTTGATGCTCCTTTCTCTTTTGAATATGCTTTTTTCTGTTTTTACATCTAAAAAGTACAAGTCAGAGTCCAGAAAGATAACGGCTGACATTATACACAGAGTGATTAACTGCTACTGCCACAAAGTAATAATGTGAAGAAAACAGGTTAATGCATACAAATTGTACAGTAATGAAGTGTAAAACAAAGTCATAGGAAAGGAGGTAGTATACAGATAGTTTTCATTGAATATACATTCCTCCTAAGTTTCATATCATCTGTTCTTGGAGTTCTTGTTCTTCAGTTCTTCAGAAAGTTTAGATATGCTGAGATTTTGTTGAAGTAAAGATAGAGATCTTGGACTTTGCTTTCTGATACTATGCTAAACATTGACAGGAACATATATTAAACTTTTTTTTATCATTTCCCATAAAAACTTTACATGAGTTGGGTTTTTATTTGCATAATTTTTTGGATTTGCAGTGGCTGATGTGAGAGGACCCAAATGATATTAAGCTCCTTGTGAGTTAGATTGATTTTAGCACTCAAATGGGTTTAGGTATCTCCACCCAGCAGCTTCTAATGGAGGAATATTGCTGCTGAGTTCTCATTTGCCAGCCACAGGGCAGCGCTTTCCTGTGAGATGCTGCTGTGAGTGTAAAAGAGGGAGCTGGTTTGCTGGGCCTCCCTCCTCTTCCTGCACAGCTCTGTCTGACATTACCAACTCCAGCCAGCTGAAGCAGTAAAGCTATCATTTTACCTCAAAATTGTGTTTCACTTGTGTTGGGGATTGTGGTGCTATTTCCTGGGTATAAAAGTTGTTTTTTATTGAAAAATTATTAAAATTACTTAATGTTGGGAAACCGTAAGAATTGTTTTGCACATTGAGCATTTGCAAATAGCTAGTTTATGGAATAAATTCTTCATGTGTCCAGAAAAGAAATCAAGAGACCTTTTATGAAAACACACTATGTGCTTACATTACAATCAGATTTTACAGCAGCATCTAAAGGAGGTTTGCTTTTTTTGCAATCTAAAATTTGTCTGATTACTTTCAGTGAAATGCTGTTCTTTCAAATGACAAAAGACAATGAAATCTAAAATATATTTTAAATCTTTAAGTAATTAAATAAGCTGGATTTTCAGATTGCCATTCTTCATTTAGTGTTTAGTATACAAATACTGTGCTGTTGGATGCTCTATTTGTGGCAACATGCTTTGAGAAGTCACAATTGCTTTGGGCAGTATTCAGATTAACACATTACTGCATAATGGCAAGCATCTTTTCTGACTAAAATGGATACAAAGTGTACAGAGGACTATCTGTCCAATTTTGCTATTGCAGTTTATATTAGAAGCTTTTCTCAGAAAATGGAAAGCGGTCAATTTACTTAAACTTGGTTTCTCACATGACATATTGTTAGGATTTTTTTACAGTTCCGTGAAAGTGAGTTTAGTGTCTAGCTTGGCCACACAGGGGCATAAGATAACTAATATATTGAGACTAAAACCAGTACAAAGATTGTTGACCAAACTCTGCATACAATGGAGACTTAGGAATTGTCTCATTTTGAAATTAGACACACCTAGTTAAAAAAAAAAAAAAATTCATTAAATTAAACTCCAGTGTTTTTGAGGACTCTTAAGAGTTTTCACTTTTGAAATTCCTTGGTACCATCTTTTACATAAATACACTGATTTAAAAAGATTACTAAAATGCCAAAATAAATTACCTAGTTGGCAAAACTAGACATTTACACTGAAAGTATCATTTTAGCAGAAACATATGATTTCTTTTCATTATTTAATTTTGTTTTCTTTCCTCAATATATCTAGTAGCTCTTTACCAAAGCTCCATTTTATAAATGAAGCCATCAAATGATGACAAGAACTACTGTCACAGACAATTGTTATTTTTTATGGTGTTAATAATCTTTACTTTGATATTGAAGGAAAAAGATATTTTTCTTTTCCTTGTTGGGAAAAAAAAATTGTCAGAATATTTCTGTAGAGTAGATTTTTTTTCCTGACTATATTGGTTCAGCATAGCAAGAGGTTTGCTAATGTTCTAAGACAATGTTGCATGTACAAACATTACTAGTCTAAGAGCCAAGAAAAGCACTGTAATGGTGTTAGAACTGACAGTATATGGTCCATATTCTGTGATGCAATACTGCTTAATACTGTAATTGAAACTGCCTCTCCTCGCTTTTCAAAACTGGCTTGTCTGTAGCTACCTAAATTTAGTTTTTTTGGGATTTTCACATCTTCTCCTTTTTACCTCCATACTAGATTAATAGAATCCTATTTTAATTACATTCCCGAAATTTGTACCTGATGTGCTTTCTCAACTAAAAAATACATAATGTTGGTAAATACTTGTATTTGTATTTTTACCATGTTGTTTTTCCTCAATGTATTAGACATACCAAAGCTATTTCCTCCCCTTCTTCTTAACTATCTGTGTCTTGCCTGAGACACAATCAGAATTCTAAAACTAAGCTAATTCTTAGATCTCTGTATTACTGTAGGAAGATTGTCCATATCATCCTGTATCTTATTTTCTTCCTAAAATTAGAGAAATAAGCCATATTCAGATGAATCCCTGTGTGCGTATATATCTATATATATGTGAACTTCTCTACACACAAAGGGAAGACTGGCAGCTGGGACAGCAAGTTGAGTATAAAAGGCAGAGAGAAACATGTAGCTGTGTATTTGGTTTTTTCTGCACCTTTGTCAAACGTTCCTCACAGAGCACTCTTATGTTCTCTTTGAACTGCAAATAAGTGTATCTAACTCCATCTATCCTTTGGCTCTTGGTTAGCTTCTTTGGGACAGAGTGGGACAAGTAAGATGATTTTTCTTCTTCTTGTATTTCCTTTCGAAGAAGCAACTGAACGTACTAACTTGCCCCAAAGCTATTTCTTTTTCAGAGGAAGTTCTGTATTCCATCTCATCTTAGTGGCTGTTGGATTTTGGGTTTGCTTTTAAGTCCCTATTTCTAGGAAAAAAACATCCCTGTAACATTCTGTTACAGATATTTTCAGAGAGAGAAAAGTAAAAGATTTCCTTACAGAACCATTTTTTTCCCATCTCTTCCAGCTCTGGGGAGAGATACCTTCTGTTACTTCCACCTCAGTTGCTACAGATTTAATAAGGTGACATATGTTTCCTCCATGAATCTCACAGAGCTGTGGATATTTGCAGCCATAACAGGTTTCTCTCTATTCTCATTGTGCATCAACTGCTGTTATCTGATGATGGCAATAAAATCCTAGCTGGCATATGATCCTAACCTCCCATCAGGACGAAAAAAGAGGATGGATCAGGGGTGGATAATTTGTCTCAATTCAGCTAGTATGTTAAATTCAGAAATAACCCTAAATTTAGAAATGATTAAATATGCTTCAAAACTTGGGTTTTTTTCCTCACCTGGATGAGAGCAACAGAAATCTAAGGTATAATTGAGTTACCAAGTACAACTTTTTGAAGAGAACATGTAAAAAAATCTTTTTCTATTCTTGAATAACTCAGATGATTCCTGTCATTTCTCAGAACAGCCCAATAAGATGTGGATATTATCTTCTTTTTCTGGAAAAAGAAAAGGCAGAGATCATGATATTAAAAATGACTATGATGTTGTATAGTTGAGACATTTATGAGACTTGTTCAATGGCAAGAGCCCAGTATTTTATAGAAACTGCATGTTCCAACATCCAGAAATCAAGGTTGCTAGTCTTGAGTAGATAATAGGTGTATTTGAGGACAGATTGAGCTGTGATGACTACAACAATAACTAGCCCCATGTATCATATTTACTCTTCTTCAGGGTGCTGTCACTCTGATAAAACTGGTGTGGGTGCTAAGCAAACCTGGTCCATCCTGCCTCAGCTGGGAGTTTATTTTTTGTATTGGTGTGCAGCAAAGTCAATACCTCAGACTGTTTCCTGTAGCTCATCAGACTTATATGCATAAATATTTCATTTTTCCCAACTGTGTGGTCAGAAGTTCCTAATGAGCATCTTCAGCAGTCCTTCTTTGCTCGTTACCAAGTATGTTAAAAAAATCACAGAATATTCTGAGTTGGAAGGGACCCACAAGGATCATAAAATTCCAACTCCTGGCCCTGCTCAGCACCATCCCCACGAGTCACACCATGTGCCCAAGAGCACAAATGTGCCCAAATACTCCTTGAATGTGCCAGGCTGATGCTGTGACCACTTCCCCAGGGAGCTGTGCCAGTGCCCAGCCACCCTCTGGGTGAAGAACCTTTTTGTGATATCCAGCCTAAACATCCCCTGACACAACTTCAGGTTATTTCCTCAAGGTCCTGTCACTGGGACTACAGAGCAGGGATCAGTGTCTGCCCCTCCTCTTCCTCTCATGAGGAAGTTGCAGACTGCAATGAGGTCTGCCCTCAGTCTCCTCTTTTTGAACAGACCAAGTGACCTCAGCCTCTCCTCATATGGCTTCCCCTCAAGGCCCTTCACCATCTTTATTGCCCTCCTTTGGATGCTAAGAGCTTAATCTTTCTTATATTGTCGGGTCCAAAACTGCACACAGGTTAACAGGACTCATGTAGCCTTCACCTTCTTTACACTTCTTTATCCTTTTATCTTTTTTCCTTTTGGGTTAGTAATCACATGCACATTTATGGTACAGAATGCCTACTAATGGCACTATCCCTTTACCAGGTCAGGAACAGTAATTATACTGCATTGTAGAAACATGGGGCTTTGAAAAGCAAAACTTTCCTTATCAGAAAAAAGCTATGTCTTCGCTTTGTTCCTTGATTGAGAAGTTTTGCTGCTATTCCTGCCACAGTTATTATTTACTGAAGCAGTGGAATGAAGACCACTTCTGTTGATGTGGGTTTGGACATTTCTTCATTATTTCTTTTTTATTTGTTCATTCGGGTGTAGTATGATTATGGTAGAAAAAGAACTAAAAGGGAAATCAAACTTTTTAAAATCTGTAATATCACATCTTACAGATGGACAGAATAGCACAAATAACATTGGGATGTTTGGCTGCGTAGGTCAGGTTAAGCTGGGGAGAATGGAAGGGAGTACTGCAGTTACCCAGCTCCTTTCCTGTCAGGTGCCATGGGACTGTCCTACCAGTTACTAACTATGGACCCATCGTCCCTTTACATTTTTCAGGAATATACTCTTGATTTTGCACTATAAAGGCTGAGTGAAGACTAGAAAACACTGTGTTTCAAAGTGGTTCAAGAAAGATTGGTGTTGGGCCTCAAATGGTTTACAGGGTTCTGAGAAAAGAATAAATGAATTTATATTGACCCTTGAAAAATTGTGAAATCTCAGATGAGTTTTGCAGGTAATGGCATGAGATAAAAGGCTTGAAGCAAAAAGTGGTATTTCAAGTCCTTGACTTCACTCCAGCATATGCTTTGCAATAGGGAGACAAAGTCAGCCTTCTGAAAGTTGCTTTTTGGGTTCTGCTTTCTTGTTCTGAACCTGACAAGGAATAATTATGAAATAGGGAAATGAAATAAAAATGTTATGTATTGGAGAAATTGGTCCCAAAGTTGCCTAAATTTGAAAGAGATTAGAGATTGAAATGCTGAAACATTAGTTTTGTTTGTTTTATAATAAGAATGAAGTTGGATGTATTGCAAGTCAGAGGGAATTTGCATGGTGTCTTCATTTATAAGAATGAAATATGTCTTGATTAATACACTTTATCCTTGCTGCAATATTTGACTCATCTTTCTGATTAAGATATACTTCCAATTTCCCATCTTCTGATATTCAAGACAATTTTTATCATGAAACTTCATCAATATTCTTAATAAATAAGTAAAAACTTGTCTCTTAGAAAATAGTAGTCACATATATTATAATAGGAACAATAACCTGTGTTGAAGGTATACAGAACTAAGTTGACAAGCAAGTAACGCAATTATAATTGCTTTAAGATAGTTTTCATTATTAACCTATAAGATAGGACATATAGTCACAGAGAAATGCTCTAAACCAAGAAGTTTAGTCTGTGGTTTAACAACTGTGCACCAAATATAAGACCTTTTGGCATGTGTTATGTACGTATATTTGTCGTAAATAAAACATCATTTAAATAGTAAATAAATAGTAGAATAATGAAATAAGAATATTTCTTGGAAATTTTAGTATTTTTTTCTCTACATAAGATGTTCAAAATATTTTTAAAGTGACTGAAGGAGATGATGAATAAAACATTACTAGAAGATGGAACCTCAGAATTTCAGGAAGATTTTACACTACAATTATTGATTTATTCTTATCCTACAAAATATATTTTCTAGTATAGATGTACAAAATTAAAATATCTTTGCCTGAAACAGGTTGTTTAAAACCCTTCCTCCTCTCTTACCTTCTCCTATTCTATACTCCAATGTTTCTCTTTACATTTCTTGGTTTTCCTAATATTATATTTCAGGTTGTTGCTCCCGTCTCTTCAGGTTGCACTCAGAACAAGTGCATTTTGTGTGGATTTGAGGACCCCAGGGGTAGTCAGCCTTTCATTCACTTAAGGATATTCATTTTTTCCCTGCTAATGGTGGCATTTTTCTGCTACAAAATTA
Source organism: Illadopsis cleaveri (assembly GCA_013399915.1). Taxonomy (NCBI): domain Eukaryota; kingdom Metazoa; phylum Chordata; class Aves; order Passeriformes; family Timaliidae; genus Illadopsis; species Illadopsis cleaveri. Next base: position 1,695,794 of record VXBB01005920.1, read on the forward strand.
CAAGAACCCTGAGTGTTTTAGAGGAACCTCAATTTTTATAGCTCTTCTGTATCACAGTGACTAACACAGTTCAATCATTATTCAAATTAACCCACAGTAAAATCTCCTAAGTGCCCTGCTTGCAAGAACTCTTCCAGTGAGACATGCTTTGTCTACCTGTCATACTTTGAAAGTTTTTGAAAAGTATCAGGGAGAACAGAAAAGATTTTAAAATGCAGGAAGGATTGCAATATAAAAAACTGAATAATTCAAATTATGTATGTCCACAAAAGCTTGCTTGTGCTTAATATGTATCTTTCATGTTAAAGTTGTTCATTTGTTAGACACAGCATAATCAGGATGTATAAGGACTACCTGCAATCATAATTCAAATCTCCCTTTTTTAAAATAAAACATGAGAAGAAAGTATTGTGTTGTTCAGTCAAAGAACCTGGCAAGTACAGAGGTCTGAATTCTACACTCGCCACTGTCAGCATGTCTTTTGTAGTGCCGGAAAGATCACGTGAACTTCACAGCTGGAGTTTCCAGGAATATATGTCTTATTTAATACCTCATGTGCATCTATGAATATTAATTTGTAAATATTTGCAGAAGTCTTATGATCATGGGTTTGTAAGTATACACAAATGAAAGTACAAATTAATTTTTCCCTTTTTTTTGGAATGTAGGTACATCTCTAGACATTAGAACATGTGGCAGAGTAACTTAAGTACCTTAGAGATACACCAAGATTTTGTGCCTTGCCCTTCATTTGCACCCTTAGTCTTAGCAGCTGCAAATTATTTCAATTACTAACTAGATTCTTTCCTTAGGTACTGCCAGCTACACAGCTGATGTGTCGTCCCTAAAGTGAGACTTTTTCTTGAGACAGGTCTTTCAGAATTTTTTAATTGTAATATTGAACATTATTCATATAAAAATAAAGCAAATGTATTCACAAAGAAATTCTTAACAATTGTGAGGATGCACAGTAAGCATGTTAAAATTGTAGAGTCAGAACCCTTTAGGTTGGAAAAAGCCTTTAAGGTCATCAAGTGCAACTGTTAACGCAGGACTGCCAAGTCCACCACTAAATCATGTTCCTAAAAGATAATAATAACATGATATAAAATTTATTATATCACATGTAATATATGACTCGCATATTAATATTATAAACATTGCAATGTAATATACTATATAATGTAAAGTGTAATGGACACACTAAAAAATTGGGTAACCATACAAGATGCTTGGGGATTATGCTCACAAGATTGAAGTAGTGTACACAAAGACCCTGTTCTCCTGTAGAGACAAACACTTGCTTTTAATTATTAATTAATAATTATTTATTTGTTTATAATTCTACACCGAATTTTGTGTGGCTTCATGAGAGATGTGGCTTTGTCGACATGGTGACAAAACTGCAAATCTACATTTTTGTGGATTTTATTATTACTTCCATGCAACTAATGCAAAGGGATTTTTACTGGATTTAGGTCTTTTGATGTAATCCACTATGAGTAAGTCTGTATCTTGGAGTTCATGGCTGAATATAGAGATAAACCCATTTCCTACTTACCTTTAGTTGGGAAAATTTTAGAATAATCACTGGTGTCTAAATGTTGTCTCAAAAATCACTTTTTTCATGGAAATTATGCAAAATACATCACTTGTATTTCATTTTGATCACATATGGGTGATAACTGAACTCATGGCATATAGAAAAGTGTCTGTTGCATATATTCACCTTTGATTGGAGCAAGTGGATATTGAAACCAGAGCTTAGATCAGATTGAGAACTAATCTTAAGTCTACTGCTCCTTCAGCTGAAGTGAGATGAGCTAACTAAAGGGAAGAAAGAAAAATATATCTTTTAATATGTCTTTGGCAGGAAATCAGCTTTACTTGAATTCTGGGAGTTTCATTATAACAATTCCAAATTTGGAGTGATGTAGTATTGATGTGATATGGTTTTGTCTCCAGAAAGTAATGTTAACTTGAATGAAAATGTGTAGAAAAAGTAGACTGAAATGTAAGGAGCGCAACAGGGCAGAGATAAGGTAGGAAACAGAGTTTATTGTATAGAACTATTCCCTGAGTTTCAGTTATTTCTGTCTCTTGCCTATCTATATTATTTTATTTTTCTGCTTCAGTGAAAAAATTGTGCAAAATAATAGAATATCTCATTAAATCCTATGCCATGTTTCCCTCATGCAATGCAAGACTTAAACTATGGCAATAGAGCAGAATATTTCATTATCTCCATGTGCCTAAATAAGACATTACAGAAACGAATTTCTTTCCTTATTACTTTATATGGGGTTGAATCTGAATTTATTACATAAGCGCACTTAATTAAAAGTCCAGTGTCTTTCTTTGCTCATAACACTACCTAAAACCAAATAACTTACCTAGGTTTAAAATTTTAAAATGATTTTGCACTAATGGCCGTTGGTGGATTTTTTTTGCTTTCCAGAAGAGAATGCACTACTTTAAGTTATAGAACCAAAACCAAGAGAAAGTAACATGTTCTCAGCCTAATAAATTAATTTCAGATTTTTTATCAGCACTGCACTGGATTAGTCTGTGTACTGAGCAGATCTGGAAAGAAAATTTTATTTTCTACTGTTTGGACAGGTTTTTTACTTCATTACTTCATGCAGTGTTATTTTAGAGCATGCTTTAGCAAAGACTGAACTAGATACATTAAATAAAGAAATGCTACAATCATTAATCTGAATGCAGTTTATATTGATTGCAAATTGACTAATGCTAGCATGAATCTGACATTATGTTAGTATACCTATATACATCTACAGAAAAAAACCCCACAACATAGTAAGGACCTTTGCATATAGACCTAGACTTTGCCTGTACTTAAAACTTGTTGTGAAGTCCAATTTAGAAGCATTACTAAACTGGAAAAAGGGGGTTCTGAGAGCTGCTGTGATGGAGAATAATGTCAGTATCACAGCAGAAGTCTGTATTAACTGCAGTGAAAGCCTAGCTTCCATTTCACATGATTATATTTTCTGTCTGTGATACACTTTGTGCTGATTAGCTGTACTTTCTCCTGCAGAGCTGCTGCATTTTATTTGTGCTATATAATCATGTATAATAAATAAGGCAGTTTGAATATTTAACCAGGAATGATACTACATTTATGGAGGTATCCATATATTATCATGAATTAATTATGGTTCCATAGTTAATATAATTTTTTTTTTTCCTTCAAAGGAGAATATTTAACTTTGTTTCTTGTATGAAGAAAAAACAATCTCAGGTATTCCTAAGATTCTCTTGGGAAAGATAGATTTATCTCAATATCTTGAAATCTCATCTTTGATCCTGTAAAATAGTATTTTAGATATGTATAAACTGGGTCTCATTTTTTTTTGAACTCTGTGCAAACAGTACAAGGGATAAGGCATTAGGATAACTTTTCCCAGTTTCTTTGTAACTATATGATCTGCTAACTAAAAACGACTGCAGCTTGGTAATGCTACTTTCCCTGAATAATTATGGATCTTGATCAGTTAATTAAGATTTTTTTTTTCACTCTGGTGGTTAATTTTGGTATAAGTTATTGGTGGCCAGCCAGGGGTCTGTTGGTCTGACCCAGAATGCCCCAACCTTCCCAGAGAGAGAGGTCTTGCAAGAGACAACCTTCTAGGGGTCCTGGGCATTCCTCTGGCTGCCAGGTAACCTCAACAAGGTGGGCACAGCCTGTGGCTGCAGATGATGAGCTTTTAGCAGTGATTTCAGCTCTTAGCAGTGACTTCAGCTCTGCTTTGTGGGATTATCCCAGGCCAACGCAGAGACAGAGAGACAAGAGCGCTGTGTGATGATTCCACAGGGTAGCCTTTATTATCCAGCTAAAGGATAGCTGTGAAGGGGGCCAGGGATGACAGCTCCCTCTGAATTGGGCAGAAGCTGGGGTATTTATGGGGGAAAGCAAGGGTGGTACCAAAGGGGAAACACCAATGGGTTAGAAAGAATCTACATGGGTATCCAGAGCATGATGGCATCTCACCATGACCAGGGAGAACAGCCTCATCTAAGGGGTATCTCTCCTAGGGAGGGTTGGGATGAGCTAATTACATTCCATTCAAGGGACATCCCTCCAGGGGAGAGGCTTGGCAAGCTTATCTGCCTCCACAACAAGTTTTATATTGAGAAATAATTTATTTGTTAAAAGAGGATTTGATATCTATTGTTACAGAATGATAGAATGGCTCAGATTGGAAGGGACCTTAAAGATCATCCAGTTCCAACTCCCCTACCATGGGCAGGGACACCTTCCACTAGACCAGGTTGCTCAATGCCTCATCCAACCTGACCTAAATATTGTTATCCTCAGGAATATAATACAGCAAAGTAGGTGTACATTTTGCCACAAAATCAGTATGTCTCCCAAGTAGCCTTATATTCTTCTGTAAACTGTCTTTCTAAATGTTTATGAAAGTTTTGACTAGAACTAGTTGGAAAAAGGAACTTTGTATTTGAACTCTTAGAGATGAACATATGTTTATTGCATATCACTCAGAAACTGAGCTTCAGATAATATGGAGAACTTTTTAGAAACAACAGTGAACTAATAAACATCATTTGTAGCATGGCAACTTAATGTTTTCCACAAAAAGTCCACAGATGCCTGCTGGGGCTGACCATGACTGGTGGGTTATCAACTAAATAAAATATTTTGAAGACTATCTTAGGTTTTGTGTAGTATTTCTAGCTCTTAAATATAAGGGGTAACAGCCTGTCCTACAAATCTCTGAGATCCTGGTATTTGGATCACTGTGCATAATTCCAGACAAGCCTTTTTAGCAAATCTGGATTTCAGAAAAAGCATAAGGTAAAAAATTTCAGAAGAGAAGAGTGAAGAAAGATGGAAATAGATCCAGGTTGGTTTAGCCAGCATTTAAAAGAGATAGACTAGCAGCAGCTATATGTAGTGATTACTTAAACCACAAAAAAGGGGAAGATTTATTTGGGAGATTTTAAAAAAAGACAAGAATGTGGTGTAAAGAGTGGAAGGCTTCAACCGAATGCCCATGCAAATTTCTTAACCTACCACAATATATAATTCATCCCATAGGAAATGGTATAAGCCTTGAATTAGATTGGGTAAATTCTAGAAAATGTACTGTGGGGAAAGATCTTTCATTGTCATGGAAACAAACTAGATGATCTAATAAACGTTTTCCATCTCTAGCTGTGTTCTATTTCTGCCATTCACATTCTGATGAATTTAGAAAATGGAGGGATTTTTGATTATTTTCACTGTCTGGCATTACAGTATAGTATACAACAGCTGAGATTTAAGTGCTATCTCAGGAAGTTTATATTTCATTAAGTAGGAATTATTGTTTACAAAACATAAATGCCTAACTAAAACACATAGACTGAATCTCATTATTAACAGAGCAAATACTGCTACTATTGTTCCAGTTTTTTCTGCATCATGTGATCCTCACTTCTGTTATATTTGTCTAATTGTGCTGTCTCAGTCCAATGCAAGGCAAGTCAAATAACTGAAATTAATATGAATTACGTTTATTTTTCCTTTATGTAAATTATCCCTTTGAGAAGAAAGATCTTGTTTTCACAAAAATGTGTGTACTATGTTTGTATGTTACCTTTTGCACAAGATTTTATAAAGTAAACAATTTGCTTGTAGGATTCTCTAAAGAATAATATTGCAGTTGAAATACGTGTTTCTTCCCATAAGGTTAAAAATTAATTTGACCTAGGACCAATCTAATGCTCTTTCTTCCAAAGAGGCAACTGTCACCTGATCATACCAATTGTTAAGACAGCATCAGCAGATGTGTTTGCTTAAATTCCAATTATATATTTAGTCTGTCTTCACACAACTCAATTCAAAATGCAATATCTATATAAAGAAGTAGTAAAAAAATCCAGGGACAGAATGTAGAGGTTGTGAAGGCATTCTTAATGCTTGCTACACTTATCTGCAGTTTCTAAATTTTCAGCAGAAAGGTTTTACCCTTTGCATTGCTAAAATAATTTTCAGTTATATAAACTTTATGACTCAGACAGTGTATTTACTAACACATGAGATGGAGCTTATATTAAAAGTTTAAAATCTAGAAGGAATATTTCAAAAGCTAGCACTGCACTTGGGAGGCTAGTATCAGGTACCAAGAAGGAAATGAGGCTTTTGTCCCACCTGACTTCACATGATCCTTGGAAGCACCATGGGGCTCCAGTGAAATCAGCAGAGAGACATCAATATCTTAGGGCAGAACCATGTGACGTGTTTTAGGCAGCCACATTAATTTAAGTGTGCAGCTGACCTGAAGAGGTGAGGCAGTAGAACGTTCATTGTTTTGGGGAGCTCATTTACAGAGGGATGTGAGTGCAAAGGATGCAATTACTATTCCTTGAAAATGTCCTTGGTGCCCAGATCCCCACTTCATGTTCCTGGCTCACATTGCTGTCTAGCATTTTACACACTGAAAATAATTAACCAATTAATGGCAATTATTATGAAACTCAGAGTATTATGAGAAAAAGAGTGTGACACAAATATTAATTATCAAATATTAATATGACCATTAGATGCACCCAGATTTTGAATCAGTTGTCTAAATGAGGTCAGTGTATCCTTCTTATAGGGATTTGAGTGGTTATTTTGGCATTGTAATGCGTGGAAATATTTAATGATAATATAAAATCTAAAGAAAACTCAAGCTGTTTAAGAATAAATATTCGTTTATAGCATTAATAATTTCTTTATTTTTCCTTAGGCAAAGCAGTTCCTTCTACTTAGATTTTAAGATTCATACAGAGAAAAGAAATCATGTCTCAAATAATGTGATAGAGAAATGCTATTCTTTTCCTTAGTAATTGATATGTAGTGTCTATTAAAAACCCCTCTAGCTACTATGGTCATTGATAAGAGCAATGGTGCTGCTTAGAGAGTAAACATTAAAACTTGATTATGTAAAAGTTAAATGAAATACAGAATGTAGGATTAATTAAATTCATATTACCACAGCCTGAGTCTGAAAATTAAAATGCTGACTGAGGCTACTCAAATGTATCTATTGAAATACAAAAAAATCTTTGAATGTTCTTTTAATGGGGGGTCTAAGCCTGCAGCAACTTTTATCCTTGTTATCTTTGATACCAGTGGAACTTTTCAGAAGGTAAATTTATCAAATGATTCACAGCAAACACCATTTAATGTGGTTTGCCAACAATGAGCTCTATACTGTAATACTTGCCATAGAAGCAGATGATTTTCAAATCAGCTACTTATCAGAGTAGTAACTCTCTGTTGTTTTTTCAAACACCTTCACTGTTTAACACCATTCAACTTGCTGCACTTTACAGAGACCGATTTCTAAACTGAAAACTTCAAATATAATCTTGCACAAAAAATTCTCAGAAAATACTTCAGACTCATAAAAAATCATCATATTCCCCATGAGGGTACATTTTAAAACAGTCTATTTCAGCTTATTTGAATTTCTCTTAAATCTGTTCTGCATCCATGATAGCCTAAGGATAACTACAGTGCTGCCTACCTTTGCTTTCCTTATGGCTGTCAACAGCAGCTGGTGCAACGGAAGACTGAAATGAAAAAGAATCAGCATAAAATGTAATCACATTTTCCAGGATATTAATTTAGGCTCTGTGCACCAAAAGAAAAAATAATAATACTAATTCATTAAAAATAATAAAAAATGGTTGTCACATATTTATTTGTCTAAGAAGATGTTTGCATTGATTCTGATTGTGTCTAAAGAATAGCCACAGGAGAAAAATGTAATATAAGTGCTTAAAATAAAAGTTGTCATTGTCTGTTTAGTTCTGTTTTAACTTCATTTCATTTCCTGTGCTACAGTATCCAGAAATTTCTCTTTTCCTTTTTCTATAAAGTAGAGGCCACATAAAATTTAATTGAATAGCTCTGAAACACTGTACAGAGACAATCACAATTAATTCACTCAACCAAAATGCATACTTCACCAAATGCTTCAGAACACGTATCCAACTGCACTGTCAGACTGTCTGGTTCCAGATAAGTTTTCTGTTCAGTCATCCAGAGATGCAATGTCAGGCTGTAAATTATTGTAAAATTCCATCAAGGATATTTTTCAGGATATGTATACATATACGGGTAAACATATTTTAAAATAGATTTAATAATTCAAAAAATGTGACTATCCTAAAGAAGAATTACTATTTTTTTATATTTGGTGTACATTTTGGAAAATAAATATGTGTACATCTTGTAAATCAAACATATCATAGAAATCTGTGGATAAGTATGTAGGTAGTTTATATCTACACTGGCATCTGCATTTTTGGCACTCAATTTGCATAATTATTACAGTCCTGAGAAATTCCTGCCCGTTTTGCAATGGCTTGTCACATAACAAGTATGTAGTACTGTATGAGGTTCCTGAGTGAAGCCCCCCAATGCAGTAGGAGTGCTCAGAGGCAGAGGACACTCAGAGACGTGAAGACAGCACAAGGCACTCTGACTAAGAACAATCACCAACACTCACAGAACCCTCATAACACCTTAGTTATAAACACTCACAGAACCCTCATAACACCTTAGTTAGAGAGTGCTCAGCTGCAGCCTGGGATCATTTGTTCCCCTGTTAGTGAAAGAGCAAGGACATCCTAGAAGGTGACCACAGGCAAAGGCTCAAAGTTGAGAGACATCAAGCAAAGCACTCCAGGCAGTGGTCACTACTTCCTGGAAGCACCAAGGAGTGGGGGATGCTCCAGGCAATGGAAGCAGGACATGAGGGAATGAGAGTACAAACCAAAAATGCCAAAACATTCAAAGGATTTTTGCTGCTGGTGATATGGCCTGCTTAACTAGGGCCAAGAATCTGATGAAATGTTGGAGCAGAGGCCAATATTTGTTGGCTTAGATATCCCATATATTGCTTAGAGTATAACTATCCCATACTGCTTAGATTGCAGTGAGTCAGATTCCCAGATTCGTAAATCTTCTAATTTGCTATTTAAGAATGGTTAATGATTAACTTTGCATTTTATTTCCCACTTCATGAACTACTTAGGAAGCAATTGTCATTGTTCTCATATCTGAGTTCTTGCAAGGAAGCAAGGTTATTTTGTTTTCTCATCTTTGGCTTTGCAACCTTATCATAGTCAGATCCTTTTTTCTGCTTTTAAGATATGGTTTATTAGAAGGTGGGACAAACAGTTGCATGTATTTTTCTCTCCTATGTGTAATGGATATTTATGCACATATGTAACAAAATCTGGCAGCAGCACATTTAAAAACATATAATTATCTCTTAGAGTAAGAACAAATAAATGTTTCTATTTCAGTTCATTTCCTGTAAATGTAAAGCTTACAAAATTTCAAGCTAAAAAAATGTGTTGAAAGTAGGCTGTTGATGTAGATAGATCTCATGAAAGTGGAGAAAATAAAGGAATCTTTATAGGTTAATAGCAAGTGTATAATGAATAATTTATTGGTTTTTTGGTTTACTTTTATTTACTGTTTTATATACTCTCTCTTACGTAAAATATTGAGATTTTGATAACTGTAACAAGTGTTGATATGGACTGCATAGCATTTACTTGCTAAGCACATTAAGCAGTATGTTGTAGATATGTTCTTGTGGGAATTTAAAAATATGCATAATAATACATAATATACATATGATAATGGTACATAATATGCCAGGTCCCCACTGATGGACAGTTTGAAAGAACATATGAGTTAAAAAATTATCTTACCAAGATAAGTATTGTCCAGCTTTTTGACCAAATGGGCAGTGTTGTATCTTAAAAATATCAGCAGGCCACATACATAAATTGTGAGTAATTTAGTCTAATCATTATTTCTCCCTCCTTTCTAATCATTCTTTCTCCCTCTCTTCTACTCAAAAGAACTCAGAGGAATCTTAAACCATCAGTGGAGTCTTAAGCTAATAGTGGAATCTCCTTCTATGAATTCGCTTAGTTAAAGATGTTATCAGGGAAGTTTAAAGATACCTGCTAGACTTTAATCTACATCAATAGTAATTTCTGTGTAATCAGCAGCTTTTTTCCTATTTTCAGCTCTAGATGGTAGCACAATGAGTTAAGGTTCTAGCAACAGATACTGAAAAGTGACCTTCCTTCTGTTTTCTCCCGTTTAGTGGGTTAGCATCCAAGACTGTAGGGGTATGGTGGGATGGATGAAGGAATATTGGTCAGAATTGTTTGCATGAGATTGGTATTGATAATCTGACAAACAGGTTTGTTGTCAGAAGCAGTATGAGAGAGACAGATTGATACAAATACTTTCATTTAAATGAAATTGTTTATCTAAAATGCATTCTTGGACTGTAACAAAACATATTAATAACATAGATGAAGAGATTCAGTGCATCCTCAGTGAGTTTGCTGATGACATTAAGCTGACACTGATTGACACATGTGAAGAACAGGATCCAGCCAGAAGGACCTGAACAAGCTCAAGAAATGTCATGAGGTTTAACAAGATCAAGTAGGTGCTGGTTCTGCACCTGGATCAGGGCAACCCTGGTATCAGTCCAGGCTGGGGGATGAACAGATGGAGAGCAGCCCTGAACAGAAGGACTTGGGGGTTCTGGTGGATGAGAGTATGGACATGACCCAGCAGTGTGCACTTGCAGCCTAGAAAGCCAAATGTGTCCTGGACTGCATCAAAAGCAGTGTGGGCAGCAGGGCCAGGGAGGGGATTCTGCCCCTCTGCTCAGCTCTGCTCTGGTGAGACCCTATCTGCAGTGCTGCACTCAGGACAGGAAGGACATGGACCTGTTGGAATGAGTCCAGAGGAGGGACACCAAGTTGATTAGAGGGAACACCTCTCCTAGGAGGTTAGGTTAAGAGAGAATTGGGATTGTTCAGTCTGGAAAAAAGAAGGCTTCAGGATGATCTAATTGAGGCCATCCAGCAGTGAAGGAAATCTGCAAGAATGACAGACAGAGACTTTTTATGAGGGCATGGAGTGACAGGGCAAGGGGGAATGGCTTCAAGCTGAAAAGACAGTAGGTTTAGATTAGATATTAGGAAAAAATTTCTTTAATGTAAGGGGAATGAGGCACTGGAATACAATGCCCAGAGAGATTTTAGATGCCCCATCCCTGGAAGTGTTCAAGGCCAGGTTGGACAGAGCTCTGAAAAATCTGGTCTAATGAAATGTGTCCCTGCTTACAGCAGGGGCATTGGAACTAGATGATGTTTAATGTCACTTCCAGTCCAAAAAAATTCTATGAATCTATATTTTTGGGTTTTGATGCAGTAGCCTTTGAGATTTTCCTAAGGAGCAGAGAAGGAGTATGTGCTGTTATTATCAATTTTGTATTAACTATTTGTCCAGAGATTACAGATGCCAAGGTAAGCATTGGCAACAACAAAGCTGTATCATGCAAATATATCCTTTCATTTAAATGAAACTCTGTTCTCTATTTTTGCTGTTAGATGATTAATTTCTAGATTAGAAAGAATCTAGATATTGATATTTGGTCTAAACTGCTCTGGGAACATTTAATTGTAAAGATAAGTTAAGTGAAAAATGTCTAGGAAACTCTCTATTTTAAATAAAAGTATTTTAATAATAATACAGTAATAATAATGACCCAGTGTAAAAATTATTTTACTATTGCTTTGTCATCCATAAATAGATGATTAATTACCTAATAAATTGGTAGATTATTGTTGCATAAATTTGCTGAGCACTACTGTATTCACTGTAGCCTTGTACAATATTTTGGCTCTAAGATGCTCAAATCCTGACAGAAATAATTACTTACAAATTGTGGAGGAGAGTGATAAAGTAGTTCATCTTCCAGCATGGTATATTGTGAAACCAGTTAAATGATATCCAGCTGGCCTATAAACAGTGCAGACAACATAGTCAATGTGATAGATTAAATGAAGGGGAGAGAAAGGCAGGGCTGAGTCAGAAGGCTCTTTCCCATGGTTTTGGCATAGGAAGACGTCTCTCTGTGGTTATCATAAATGCAGTGCAAAAAATCTGTCACCTTCTCAGCAGTGTGTGACTTATTCTTATCATTATAGTTATTGTGCTAAGTTATTATGGTTACCGTGATTAAATCTTACATGTGAGAAAAGAGGATGCTCAAGTCAAGCATCCTTGAACTAGAGGTGAGGTATAGTTTGGAGTAAGAACATGAGTGTATGAAAAATTGAATGGATTACTAACATTTCAGGAAGTGCTCATAGGAATGTTGCAACCCCAAAGTTCACTTCTGATCGGGATAGAATTCAAGGAAAATTAGTTGTTTAGAATACCAATAAAGGAACAATAAAAGTTTCAATGGGTGAGTTTGACAATGGGTAATGGCTAGACGAGTCAGTACCTTTTTCTTGGTGGTGACTTTTGGCTTGTGTTTTATGACTTAGTTATTCATTTTGACAAAAGTCTGTTTTTCAGAGAGGTGTGAATATAAATCAAGTATGACCAGATTCACCCATGTGGGAGATAAGTGTGAAAAATATTAGTAAGATCATTACCTGTAGCCAGTTTTAGATTCAGTTCTTCCACAGGGATTTTCCCCCCTGGGAAGAGCTTAAGAAAGCTCTACAGTGGAGTTCAAAGTCTGGAAAACCTGCCTTAAAGTTTAAGAGGCTAAAGATGCAGCATATTTAAAGAAGGTAAAATATTCACTTGGCAATAGTTGATAAGTGTCTGCTCCCTGAAAAGTTTTCTTAGGTGCAACAAAATCCATTAGCTGCAAGGAAAGTAATATCTCAGACTAGAATAAGGTGGAAGTTTTGTTTTAGGATTCAGAGACTTGACATGAAAATATGCTAAATCACAACTGAATATCTTTCAGAAAATTATTTTTCAACTTTTCCAGGCAATTTATGATCTTGATGTAAGAAATCTTCTAGTCTTCATAATCTGAGAGAGCACAGAAGTTGATAAGAATAATTCCTTTACCATGTAATTTATATAGTAAACAAAAACCAAGCGGAGGATATAAACCAGCAAAAATTTATATCCTCAGAGATTTGAGACAAAAGAAGATAAGGAAGACTGTAGTAAATGTCAGCTTGTAAGTGTCTGGGTGGAGATAAAACTATGCTATATAGGAGCAGAGTGTGTAAATGTGCATAGCAGTAATGCAGTCTGCTTATGGACACACAGTGGTTCAAAGCTGGAAATAAGTCAGGCAGCATGGTCATCTTATTGATCTTTCCCCCCGCCCCCCCAGATACTCCTGTGTGAAATGGTCAAGTTTATTTCTTGTGAACATAATATTCTTTGTTTTCTTATTTTGTCTATATAGAACAATATCAAAAATAACATGAAAAAACAGCAATATTGAGCACAAAATGGTGAATATTATTTCACTTTTGAAGCAAAATTTTTGAATTTTTAAAATTATTTTGAATTTAACAGTTAATCTTGACAATAAAATCTTATACATCAGACTGTTATTTAATTTTTTCTCCTTAGACATTTGCTTTGTATGACATTCATTTTTTCCCAGTGAAACGGACTATTGGATTTCAGAAAATTTTGCTCTTCTTTCGACATCCTTAGTAACGCATTTTGTAGCTGCCAGCAGTCAAGAATGTATGTTTTAATTCAAGCAAATTTTCCATAGCAGACATTTCTAGTAATATTATCATACATTTTTCTTTAACACAAGCCTTAAGGCATCACTATCTTACCTGAAAATATTATTTTTTATCTTGTTTATTATTTAAATATGCACTACTGTATGTTTTGCATTGTATTTATTGCATGCCTTAAGTATAAATTTAGTAGTAGATATGGTTTTGGTGCATTTTAAGAAGCTTGTCCAGGTGGTGTGTGTTGCTGTTTCCTGTAGCTCCCATCAAAGTATTGATGATTATTCTCATCAATTTCTTTGCCCTTCTTCATCTCATAAATATTGAAGCACAATGGACTCATGATTTTATATTGTTCAGAAAATATTCATATTTCAAGCAACAGTTTTCATTACAATCCATCGTAGTCTATCCAAATCATTCCAATTCCAACAGGATTATTGTTAAAGAAGCACACTTCATCATTTGGTTTCCCTTTCCATGCATTAGATCATGTTACTATTTTTCTTAAATCAAGGAAGTACCTATTAGGAAATTTGTTTCTCTTTTGATAAACTAAATACACTGCATTGATGGAGTCTTTATTAAATGATGCATTCCCAGTGGTTGAACCATGCCTATCTGTACTTCCTGGAGTTCAATCATTAATGTGGACCTGATTTTCAAAGGCAGTAGCAATATAAATTTAATATAATGCATTTTCTTTAATCAATTAAATTCCCTCAGTTCTTAGTTTTAAATGCAAGGATTGTATCAGTCCCTCTTCTTTTTCTTGAAAATTGAAGTGGCCACTTTTCAGTTTGGAGCCTTCCATTCTAATGTTATGTCTTGCCTGTTTTATCTTGCTGTTAAGAGTTGCATTTTTAGCTCTTCTCCAACATGATTTTTGAAGCTATTTTTCCCTTTAGTCATTCAATTACAGTCATCCTGACAAGTCCAGGCCTATTTGGGAGATATGTAAATGTCAGTGTGTAAAAAACTGTTGGCACAACACCCCCAGTGCTTCAGGGTCTAGGAAATCACAGTTAACACATCACCTTGCTCATTGTGTAGCCCATTTAAAGCTACTATGTACAAACTTAAAAACTCTGTATCATTAAAAAATACAAGCCAATAACTTCTAACATTAGAGTAATGTTGGTACCGATGGAATGGGAAATATTGTGATCATACCACTTAATAGTACCTTATATCAATATATCATGTGACTTCCTTCCAAACCACAGGAGAGCAATACATGTCGGGTGTTTCTGTCTGGCAACTGAAAAAATTTCTATTTCATAACAAGACATGTATAATATTAGGATTCCTGTGCTCTTAATAAACTTGCAGAAATACTTCATGCCTTTCTAATCTCATCTGACAAGGGATTTTCCTTGTATATTTTTGGCTGCATTACTAGGTTTTTGATAACTTCTAATTTTATGTTAATTATTCTCATCATTCCCTCTTTTCTGTGTGTTATATTTGTGTAACTGCTTTCACCTACCATTGAAGTAAAGGAGAAGTGCTAAACTGTTCTTAAGAGTAATAGATCAGAATTTCAGCTTTTCAGTTCACTTTTTTTTCCATCATTAGATTTGGTTCCTGATTTGAAACTGTTTTCAGTTTTGGAGTACAGATTACTTTAAACCCCATTGTATTACAGACTAGGACATGACTGTCAATCAGATAACATATACAAAGCAATTGTCATCATTTGTACATAGGATGTTATTCAGGTTTAGTTCCTGTTTTTCGTCATCCTCTCTGGATGAGATCTGTCTTCTGTTGATGAAGTATTTTTTTCTCACTACTAACAGCTTTCTAAAATATTCTAGGGACATTTTGGCATTGATAGCCTGAGATGTCCAGTATGTGGCATGTTTGCTTATTCCAATGTTTCCCCATTATTGAAAAGGTTTTATTTTGTTGCTCTGTAGGTTATAGTCTGTGGTCTTAATGGTATTTGTCATTTACTCAGCTAGTGTGACTTGATGCTTTATAGACAGACTGAAACTCAACAACCATACATGAAAGTGGTGCAACTGATTGATGCCCTGTCACATGACACACAGTATATGCAGGATGATGCTCATGTGTGGCTGGGAAATTATAGCAAGCTTGTACTCTGTCTTTTGTTTTTATATGTTAAAACATTTGACATAATTTCACTGAAAGTTATTCAGAGAATGTACAACAGGTAAAGGAATTAAAGGAAAATAATTTAGAAAAGTAAATTATTGACATGAATTGTATGAAGAAATGAGTCTTTTTTGAGATGGTCCATTTATTCTTTAAATCCACACTTAGACAAATGTTCAGATCCAAAATATGATCAATAATGTCTTCAAAATTAGTCATCAGTTCTTAGTGTTCTGCAATCATCTGCAACCTATGAAGGGGTTGTGTGGCAGTTTCATTAATTCTAATATATCATTACCAGTGGCAGAAGCCCATCAGGCAATAATTAAACTTGTAACTTGACTTTAGAAGGCCGTATGGCATCCAGTAGTGCATCTATTTCTCACTGATTTTTAAAAGACTTTTTCATTCTATTCTATCAGCAGAGATCATCAGAGACTACATCTATCTCTTGAATATTTACTGCCCTCTCTCTTTGGACATGTTTGTTTGGCTTGCCCATTGAGCTGGATAGCCCTTAAAATAACTATGTGAACAAAATGGTTTCATTCTTTGGCAGTTTACTTCACTGACATCTTGAACAAGTTTAGAAGCTTTCCAAATATACCTACACTTTTCTACTAGTGAGAAAACCAGCCCTTTATCTGAAATGAAATTCAGTGGATTAAAATGGAAAGGCAAGCAGCGTTTTTTTCTCCAAAACACTGTTCCTTTGCACAATTATTACTTAAAGCTGCCTTCTTATAGCCATAATAGTATCTGGCAGATATTTTGCAAGACTGAAGTTAGTAGTGTTTTACTACTTGCCACAGGACATATAAACAAAATGTCCCTCAGGTCACTTTCCTACTTCCCTAGTATTAGCACACTTTCAAGTCAAAGAGCCTATTTTTCTTTCTGTCCTTTTCCTTTGGGCTCCTGCCTACTCAGGAAAAAAGCCAACAAAGCAGCCACCCACCAACCTTTGCATGCCCCTAATATGAAAAAGAATCCTTTTAGAGAGAGAGAGAGGGGGAGAGACAGAGAGAGGAAAGACCTTTAAAAACTTAAATGGAATGTGTGTACCCTATGGGGAAAAGTGCAAAGGTGATTCCATTTAAAGTTTTCCAAATCAATGAGATCATGTAATGAAACTTGCTAGAACACTTACATTCTTACTGTATAAAGAGCTCAGCCAACCAGGGATATGGTCACATTTATTCAAGACCCATTCAATATTGCAGCCTATAAAACAGTTCTTTGTAGACAAATTCACCCATTTACTAAATACACTTTGATTCAGTAGTACAGTCTTTGTTTGGATGAGAACTCTTTGGCTCTTCTCAGCTGGGTTGTGCTGCTAATTAGTGTCTTACCTTCAGACATGTATAAAGGTTCTCAAAGGAGATCATATACCTTCAAATACAACATAGGGTGAAAGGTACTGTAGTTGAGTCCAATTGCTTTCATTGCTGTTTAGGATGAAAACTGATGTTTTTGAAATGTTTACAAAATACGGCATTCTACAAAGCACTGCTTTTTTCTGTTTGTCTTAGCTTTTCTTTTTACACTTTTCTTTTTACACTTAAAAAAAAAATGAGACATTAGCATGAGATTTCAAGGAGAGGGAATGAATGACCAAGAGCTTTACCAGTATCATATATTTTTGAAAGCACTCATAGATAAGAACATCGAATGACCTTAGAAGTAGACAATACTTTATGTTCTAGAGAAAGAATAAATAAATCCCTGGCAATGTGACATACCTAAAATTCATTCTTGACCTCAATTACATCCATTAGGCTATCCATGTAAGGGTAAAGAAGATGCAACAATAAGACAGCTGAGATATTTTTTTTCATACCATCTGGAGCATGCTTGTCCTCCTCTCAAAAATCTGTTGCTAGATAGAGCCAAATTCTCACACATCAGTGAAAAGTAAAGTCTAGCAGAACTAAAATCAAATGATGCTTCTTGGAAACAAGAATGAGATCACTGAATGCCATGAAGTGCAGAACTAGTTAATTAAGATGGTGGAACAAGCAGGATCCAAGCCTTGTTCTACAACATTTCCTTATGAATGTTAAGCAGACTTCTATATGTCTAAAACTGAAGTTCGTATTTGTATATCTTGGTCAGATGATACTTTATTTAAAAGTACTGTTTCTGTTGTAAAACAATGCATATTTCATGCGTGTATTACTCTATTTGGAATACAATCAGAGAAAAATAATTCTTCGATGATTAGGTTACATTTCAGTTTTTAGTCTTAGTTTATTCATGACTGATATGTATGTATTTCGATTTCTTACAGCATTATCCTGTTGCTAAAGTTGTTCCATCCTCTCAATATGTATCCTTAATTGGATACATAGAGTCGTAATATTCCCTCTTGACTTTCATTTTGCATAGCTAGATAAGCCAAACTACTTTTGTAATAGTTTTTAGTGAAATTCTCCATTTTCTCCGCCATTCCAGTAGGTCTTTATGACTTACTTTTTTTTGAAGGTGACTCAAAGTATACAAGGTAGTCTAACCAAAGACTTACAGTGCATAATACAATGTTACCAATGCTTCTTTCTGTTGCCAGAAGTAACTTTCTGATTAATCCTAGAAGCATGATTCTCTTTGGTATCTGGAAACTCTCAATTTTGGCTGATAAACATGAATCATTCTGGACTGCACATTTCTGTGTTTAGTTTCTGCCAGACATCATATAACTTTATAAAACAACACTTGCACAACCAAGTTTTATGACTAAGTCAAGCAAAACTGAAGTTTAAAGATTCAGTTCAGGTTGGTTGTAAAATCAGAGGTTTGGAATTTTTTCTTCTGTTCCCAAGAATGGATGTCATAAGCCTTCATTTTGGTATCTTTAGGATTCACGGTCCTCTGTGACTGAAAGAACTACTTAAACTTACTTAAAAAGTTATATGTTTGCTTTTTAAATGAGAGAGCTGAGATTCCTTTTTTTTTTTTCTTTTTCTTTTTTTTTTTTTCCTGCTAAATACATAGATCATCTAAGTAATATTCAACTTGCATGAATTTTTTAAGAAGCAATGAGTTCATCTTTTAATAGAGGGTAAAACATGGTCAACTACACAGAACTCACCATCTGATATTCTGTGACAAAAAATTTTTTAGATATGTTGGAAAGCAAACATACTTGGAGAATAAAGAAAAACTAGTTCCCCTTATAACTGTGCACCTACTCTAATGCTATAGGACTATGATGTATAATGATAATGTAAAAGTCTGGTTCCTTTTGCCTGTTAAAGCACCATCTTTATATTTTCTTTTCCCATTCTTTGACTTTTTCATGATGTAAGGGAGGCCATTTGGGTCACAGATTTCTGTACTTCAGTGACTTGTCTCTGACAGTGATGAGCAACAGATGTTTGAGGAGGAATATGAGCAGCAGTGAAAGTGTAGAACACCTTAGCTGCCAAAAAAATCAGGGACTTTTTGAGGCATTGTTATACATGGATGGTGTCTGGTAGATCTGTTCTCACATTTTGAAACAAATTTCTTATTCCATTTAGAGTTTTAACATCCACAGACTACTACTACAACATGTGAATTACATAATTTCACTTTGTGAAATAAAATTGTTTCCTTTTTGCTAGTTTTGAAATCTGTAATTTGACAGTTTCATCTGGTATCTTCAGTTTTGTGAGATGCTGTGTTTTCTGTTTATCTTTTTCTTTTTATACACGATTTTATGAACTGAAATCTTCCATCAGCCTACAGTTTCTTTTCAACATTTCAAAGCATTATTTCTATGCTTTTGACTATTAACCAGTAAGAGGATATTTCAGAAAGATGACCACAATGTCTCAGGCTTTTGAGTAGATAATGGCTTATTTATGGTTTTGTATAAGTTAAATCTGCTTAGGTTTATTTGTGCCCTTTCATGATATTTAACATTTAGTATTATAAGCCAACTTATTATCCAAACATTATTGTGAGATCTCGGATGGCAATGTGTAATCTGATCACATAATCCATTTTCGTTCAAGTATGTTGAGATTAATATTATGTGAATTAAATATCCTGATGATGCTAAATGAGAGAAGTTGCTAACACCTGAGTTGAAGAAAAGAGGTGAAATAGGATGGCTTCTAGAAAAATACCATCTATAATGAAATTAATGTGATGAAATACAGCTTTAAAAATGCAAGTGACTGTCTTGTGCAGGAACATAAGAAAGTGTTTTGCCTAAATTCGAATATGTGAGTCATCAAGTAGCCTGCTCAGAGTACAATTTAGATGACACATTTTCTTTGACAGCTAAAGAATTTTTGGTCTGTTCTCATCTGTCCCATATCCTATCTCACACATTCCCAGCTCTAAAGACAAAATTTACCATCCTTTTGGACATATGTGCTGCAAGTGCTCATTCATAGCTCCTTCAGGTTAGGTGGTGCATCCTTGAGCAGAATGCTGGACCACTTCCTATGGAATTTTAGATAATAAAGAGTAGTTGAGTCAAAGTGAAAGCATAGATATGAGGGACTCTGTACTTTCTGTGCTCTCAGTAGGGGTTCTCCTGCATGGTTCTGCTGCACCATGGCTTTCTATTCCATTTTTTGTTATTGATACTGGGTCATGGTAAAAAGAATATCTGTAAATAAAAGTCAGAGATAATGTGTTAGTCTGCTTATACGTTACTGGACTTCTATTTATTTTCATGCAATTACTCTATAAACAGAATTTTTGTTTATATAGCTCTTCCTCATACATCTAAACTCCATAGTAGTGCTTAGGGATAATTTGTTAGTTATGCAGTTGTACTTTATACAGAGACTTTCTTTCCTTTAAAAAACGTTTGGATTAGAGATACTTTGCTAGTTGTTCAGACTTCTATTTTTACCCTCAATGCCCTTAAACACCCATACCAACTGTCTTTGAAGGCTGTGTAATTAGCTCCCATAGGCAAATTGAGCTTTTGTTTGAAGCTTCATTTAGGAGAAAAATCCCATGTGAACCATTGTTTTTTAATTTCGTTTTCCAGACTGAGTTAAGAACTTCTATACATATAATGCTTACACAGCTAAAATAGGCATCTCTTACCTCCTCTTGTTACTTGCCTTTTTTTCCCTTTGCCTAATGACAAGCTCCTCATAGTTATACCTCTTAAGTAAACCTGTCAAAATGGTCCTTGCTTGCTGAACTGTTATTTTTGGGAAGTAAATTTTTAAATGAGAACACACTGTAAATTAATTAGTTCATCATGTTTTCTGCTTGGTAAGGTATTCTTGTAGCCTCTGGCTTGAATGGGTTATTTCTACATAGGAGAAGATAGCTTTAGAAGAAAAGTATAATTTTGTCTTTTTTTACTTTTTGGTTGCAGAGTAATTCTTTTTTACTTGGCAATTCCGAGTATAAAGCATAAAAGATACTAAGAATATTTTATGAAGACATTTTACTTCACATTATTTTTGAATACTGAATGGTTGAATAGGTTTTCTATGTGGGGCACAAGTATGCTAATATTAATGGAACAGAATATAGAATATAGCAAAGCATAATATTGCATACAGTATAATATTCCATTACCAAAAAGGTGAGGATTATTCCGTAATGGTATAAAAAGAGGAATTTTAGTTAAGTTTTTAGTGTTTGGGGTTTTTATCCATCTGTAAATTGCTTTAGACTGAATTAATACAGCAACTTGAATGAACAAAATGTAAATGCTAAAATTTTAGCTGAAGCTGACGTTATTTTGAGATGAATAGCTGACTAAGGTTGCAGTGAACTGTGAAAGCACAATTGAGAATGCCAAGAATGATCAGAATGCAAAATATTTCAGATTTCATTATACTGCAACTACAAGTTTTTCTTTATTTGGAGTGCCTGGATTATTCGCCCAGCTATTCTGAATATACTGTATTTAAATTAGACTGTACATTACTGAAACATCCTTTTGTCTCTGAACAAAATTGAACTGTATTACCAGAATGTTCATGTAACATATATGAAATTTGTCATTGAATCACACACCTGTTCCCAGTAAATGACTTAAGGACTGCTGTACATGCTGCAAGTGCCACTAGAAATTGAGTATGCATTTGTCTTTAAGAAATAATTTGCTCTTAAAATATTCTTATTCCTTTTTTAGTGTTCTTATGAAAGCCTTTAGTTTCCAGCAGTTTTATTTAATTTTGACACTAGGTCCATTTTTTTCTTTTTTTTCTTTTTTCTTTAATGGGCCCTAAATATATATTATTCTAGGTTCCACAGCTTTTATGATGAAGGTTAAAAATTACAGTTCTCTGTTTTGATCTTAGCATAAAAATGAACTACTGTGGAGATATAATTTTCATTTTGGCTGTAGATTCCCATAAAAATGTGAACTACCTTTGATATAATATCTTTTTTTTTTTTACTGTGAAGGTCTACAGGCAAATAATATTGGAGTATTTTTTGATTGAGGATGAGAAAAGGAATGTTTATCTAAGCTGTTTCACAGCTTGCTGAGTATTTGCACTTCTAATCCTTATACCTGCTGGGTGTAAAATTAGCTGCTTACATAACTTCCCATTTTATCTTTCAAAATCTAAAAAAAAATTTAAATTTGGATTCAAAGGTCTTTGTATGAAAGCAAGCTTCCATGTAGTCCTTTTGGAACTAGAGTAGTACCATAATTTCCCAGCGTGAGAGTGTGTTGAAACTGGGGAAGAAGCTGCTGCAGTTTGATTGAAGGGTGAAAAGTAAGTAGAAGTTTAAAAATTTAAAAACCATGATCAAAGTGATTCGACTTGATGTACATTAGATGATACAAAATTTTCCTTAGTAAATTTTCAAAGTATTTCCTCTTACTAAATAACTTGAATAAAGAGAAAAAAAAGGTGATTGAGGATGCTTATTAAGGAGGAGATACAGGAAATTAGATTTTTGATATAGCTCTGAGTGTTATTTGCTATAATCTCAGAAAATAATAGTCATAGGTGGCAATGCAAAAATGGTTCCTTAATAATCATGTGAGACTTTCGAGTGTACACTTAAGTGTGCACTTTGTTTAGGGGACATGATTTTCTTGTCTTACCAGCTGAGAATGTCTTAGTGAGGAAATGTAGGAGTTCAGATCTCAGAGTAAAAACACAGACTCTATTGAAATAGAATCCACTCACATAAAAACCTCTTCTTCTTCCCTGCACTGTTTGATATGTGTGTTTTACACAGCCCTGCATTTTGACCTTGCAAACATGAGCTGGTTGGTCTGTCAGCTCACACTGATTCTTAAACTCAGTAAAATACCCTAATGAAGGGATCCAAGTTCAGACCCTGCTAGGGAATGGGGTTTTCAAGACTGACTGCAAAAGTTCCCTACTCAAATCAGTTGGTAATGAACAGTGCCTGAATGTCTCTCAGAAAAAGAATGAATATATATTTCCCTAGCACTTAAGAAAATTGTTATACTCACCAGCATGTTAATAGAGCTTTTCTGAATTGGCTGGAACAGTACTGTTGGATTGGTTATTATATTTGGGATAATAATATAGTACTTCAACAAACTATTTCAAAACACATCTGGCAGGAAAATTGCACATCTAAATGCATTATCTAAAACCATTGACTATTAAAGTTTATTTCTTTGTTTTTCTTGGGCAGGTCAGTCTAACACAACAGACTGCAGAAATGTCTTCTCCACTGAACAAAAATTTAGAATTCCTTGTAAAATTTGATGCAATAGGCTTCACTTAATTTTATCTAAACTGGTATCAATAAATTGTCACAGTAATATGGATTGATTCATGAGGCATTGATACACCTTAGGAATATGTGTTTTTCTAGTATTCAAGGCAATGTGGGCTCACAGCCCAGAAAGCCAGTCCTGTTCTGGCCTGCTTCAAAAGAAGTGTGGTTGAGAGAGGTGCTCCTGCTCTTCTACTCTGCTCTCATGAGACCCCACCTGGAGTACTGTGTCCAGCTCTGGGTCCTCAGCAAAAGAAACACAGAAACCTGTTCCAGAGGAGAGCCAGAAAGGCAGTCAGTGCTCTGCAGCTTGCATGGGGGAAAGAAAAAAAAGAAAAAAAGAGAAAAAAAAGAAAAAAAAAAAAAAAAAAAAAAAAAAAAAAAAAAAAACCCCCAGGGGGAAAAAAAATTTTTAAAAGATTATCCATCACAATGCATTTTGANTTATCAGAAAGTGTAGTAATAATGAGAGTCAATGTTTTTAAACTGAAGGAGGGTAGATTAAGATAAAACAAAAAGAAAGGAAAAATTGTAGGGAGGGTGCTGAGGCACTGGCACAGGTTGTCAAGAGTTGTGGATGCCCCATCTCTGGATGTGTTCAAGGCCAGGCTGAATGGGATTCTGAGCAGCCTGGTCTGGTGGAAGATGTCTATGATCCTATGATTAAGTTTCTATGTTATTTAAAACTCTGTAACCTATATAGAATACTAATTTTGACTAAGTAAAATGGAATTGTTCTTATATTTGTCAGTAGAGCCTGGAGATACTCATAATTCAGGGTTAGAATCTGAAAAATTGACTGAATAATGCAAAGTAATTTTATTAAATATCAACTCAAAAGTCAGAACCTTCCAGAAACATTATTGATTAAGTTATCAGTACTCCATTTGTTTTCAGTTTACAAAACATCTTTAGGGCTTAGGGCCTTTTCCCAGTAAAATTTTATGAAATTTTGATTAAAATATATAAAAGGATATTTGCCTGTTCAGAAGTTATGAATTACGTTCTTGTTAATATGAACTAAAATGATATATTTTAAATTTAAAAACTTTTGCTCAAGACACATCAATCCTACAACAAATGTTTTATTAGTCCTTTGTTGTTTTCTGACATTTAAATTATTCCATGAAAGCACTTATTAGAATAAATTCAAAGCTCTCTGGGTTATTTTGTAAAAGTTCTTTGATACTGTTTTGGACAATAAGCCAAAACCAGCTGAGGCATTATGAGTGAGAAGGGCCTTGCTTTCAGAGCCTGCTTTAAACCTGGTGAGGTCTCTGTCAATTCTCTTTTTATCCCAAAGTTCACATTGGACACTTGGAGGGCAATGTTGTCATCCTGGCTGTCAGTTATTCACAGAAAGAAAAGAATATTCATGCCAGATGGTCTCATCCTTTTTATCAGATATGTAATGGTGATAGACAGCATGTGAGTTGGGCAGCAAGATGAGAAACAAGACAGAAGCAAGAAATATAGATGTCAAACATATACTTTAAATCTTTCTTCTTGTAGAACGATATAAGACATACCAATGCAGGGGAGGTATCCTTTGTGTGTTAAAAAGAAACATAGATGTTAATTCTGGGCTTTACAACATAAATAGGAGCAACACTAGGATAATAGTGATCCAAAAATACACTATATTTTCCTCAACTTTAATTCTTGCTCTACAAGAGATTTTATGGTTTTCTAAGACTCTTAATTCAGCTTGAAAAAATTCAAAGAAATATCAAAGAAGGAAAAAAAGAAGGCTTCAGGGAGACCTGACTGCAGGCTTCAATATATAAATGGACTTAAAAGAAAGATGGAAGAAAGACCTTTTTTCAGGGCTTGCAGTGACAAGACACAATGGTTTTAAACCTTAAAATGGTAGATTGGACTAAAAGAAAAAAAATTATGATGGTGATTAGGCACTGGAACAGGTTGAACAGAGAAATTGTGGATGTCTCTGGAAGTGTTCAAGGCCAGAGTAGGTGGGGCCTTGAGCAACCTGGTCTAGTGGAAGGTGTCCCTGCTCATGGCAGGAGGATTGGAACTAGAAGGTCTTTAAGATCTCTTCTTACCCAAACATTTCTATGTTTCTATGAAATGCTCCCTGTTCTAATAGTAAGTAATTTACTTATGCAATTTTTGTTTCTCAGTGAAAACACCATCAAAAGGAGGCCAAGACGCACAGGGGTTCTATTAAACAAATTATTTTAATATTGTTTAATTTCATGTCATGACAAGTTATATAATCATTGGCAGAGTATTAAAAGTAGACTCTTAAACAACATCCAGATCAGGTATGACTACATGTAGTATTATTACTTGTTTAGTTTTAGATCAATATGCCATTCATCTCAATTCATGATGCAGAAGCTGCATCACAAATACCCCACTACACAGTTGGAAAATTAAGGACAGGATTTTTTTCCCTTATATTCTGATCCTAATAAAACTTGCTTTCCTTATAAACTTATTTATAATCCTACAGCATGGCTTTTGTATTTTTATATTTCCTGTTTTCTTACATAATTGGTTTGCCTTTGTTTGTTGAGGATTTTTTTGTTGTTGTTGTTGTTTGTGTTTGGGGTTTTTTTTTTGTTTTTGTTTTTGTTTAGTTAGTTGTAGTGCTTTTGGTTTCAGTTTGGATTAATCTTTTTAGACTTTATAAGTCTAAAGTGTAGAAGTCTGTATCTTAGTTGTCTAGTCTTCCTTTAGACTAAAAGGAGATAACTAAGCAGTTCTAGGGAAAAATTAATCTCCTTCCATGAAAGAGGTGAAATTTAGATTCTGTAAGTGCCATTTCTTTCTAGTTAGTTTAAAGGACTGACTGATGACTTTAGGGGCTTGCTCTCGAGTGCCTAAACTACTTCTTTTTTCCAACAAGATGAAATCACCTAGTCCCTTTGGTCTGTGGTTTGTTTGTTCCCTTTGTTTTACAAAATTTTTCATTCTTTTTAATATAAAAAAGGGCACTGGTTCTATTGAAAACTACATTGCTAATGTTTTTAGGCTGCTTTTCTTCTGGATTTACAATTGAGTCTCAGTGATGATGATTTCTAGTTTGGATATCTTAACATGTAAAGTTCAGTATCGGGCAAAAGTTTCAATTTAATTTAGAAGTTTTGGAAACTGCCTATGTGAGTGAATGATTCTTCTATTTTTTTTTTTTTTTTTCCAAAATATCATCTAAAAAAGGTGTAGATATCAGTTCTTAGCCATGAAAACTGTGGTAGTTCATTCAGGCTTAACACAATGTGGAACCAGGTTCATAAATGTTAACTTTAGCAAGAAGAAGATTGTCTCCCTTGGCTCTCTTTATAGTCAATAGAAAGAGTCTCAAGGGAATCATTCAGAGAACCTAAACTAAACTTAGTTTTCTGTTCTGAATTGCCCATTAGAATCTTCTACCTCCCTCTCCACTGAGCGGATTCTCAGGTCTGACTTAGAGTGTTTGAATATCCCCGTGTAAATGCACAGAGGACTCTAATGCTCTGGAAGCACTTATGGGTCATTGTAAACCCATCAAGGTTTATGCTGGAAATTGAGGTTCTTGTCCCATATTGTATGGAGGGAGTTAACCACAGGCTATTTTCTTTGCATCTTTAAAAGCAGTATCACACTGTAGCATGTCAGATAGAGTAAAATCTGTTAATTCCAGGGTGAAATATACTAGATTTCATTTTTATTTTATGATATAGAATGATAGAGGTTTGTGTGCCTGTGTTATTTAGTTTTCTAGTTCTGTTTTTTTCTATATATGCTGAGTTTCAGGTAGGAGTTTTCAAATACACGTACACACACTCATTATGTGACAGATCAGATTTTATTGCTATTGAACACAGCAAAAATATATTTATTGAATAGAATTAATTTTATCTTGATATTTTCTTTATCTTTATATAGTCTTGATAATGTTAGCCATAGTATTTATTCATTTTCAATAGATAAACGTGATTTACTAAAATACCATTATATAGGTAGCTCAAAATAAAAGAAAATATAATCCCTGTTTATTTCTGATGCCATTTGGTAGTAAAATAGAAATTAAATTATTTTAAACTGATAGGGATAACAGACTTAATGCGACATAAGGCTCAATGATCAAAATGGATCCAGAAAATCACTCTTTGTTAGCAATACTGAAATTGAATGCACCTTTGACGGCATCAGCTTTATGTTCAACTTTACTTTTGTAGTGAATTTGGGAAGAAAGGTTTTGTTTGTGACTAACCCTTTCATCACATTTATGATAAAGGTTTATGAAACTGAGTTATAAGATTTCAGTGATGTTTCCCTGTAGTTAATTTTAAACAAGCTTACAGTAGCATATTCAACATTTCCCCACTTCTTAATTCCTTTGTTTTGGGAAGGAACTCTGTCTAGAATAAAACACTGTGAATCATTGGTTGATTTGGTATTTTGGGGGCAGGGATTTTTTGTTTGTGTGTTTAGTGTTTTTTTGGTTTTGTATGTTTGTTACTATTTTAGTGAATTATTTTAAAGCAATATGAACATGCTGAAACTTGAGTCTTTACTTTCTGAACTGGATTGTAGGTTTTCTTTAAACACTTCTCTCTGGGGTTAATATGAACATTTGTGGGATAGTATTCCTTTATAAAGGCTTATGGGTAGGCTGCTCGTTTTGGCAGAATTGTATGAGTCATTTTTAGATGGACTTGGAGCATCTAGATTCTGCATATCAGGTTACTGTTTGTGAGTCAGCAAAAAGGAGTTGCTGATGACCTGTCATTTGCCAAAGAGAGCGGATGTCAATACCTGTGGTTCCCGGAGCATCCTATGCCAGTGGAGCCATGGTGCTTCCTCCGTCCTCACCACTGAGGTATCTCCCAGCTGGGTTCTGCAGTGGCCCGAGCTGCAGGACCACACATCACCCTCTCAGTCTTGGTAGGGAGTAGGGTGTGATCAGTCAGGTGCAGCCCCAACAAATATTGATGGCCTTAAGGTTACATGTTGGGTGCCTGAGGTGTCTGTGCATCAAAGCGATACATCTCACAGAACTCCAATTACTGTAAGGTAAGTAATTATTCTCTCTTTTCTTTTTTTTTTCTCTTCCCATGATTATTCCTACAAACTGGCAAACTGATTAAAAGTCTCTATGCTTTAAAGGGCTTATCTGTGAAAGTGATGACTGCAAAAGCTATCTGTAAAAAACAAATTTTGAATTGGTTTCTTTTAGCCTTCAGTTTTAAAAATAAACTACCAAAAAGTCTGCCTCTTCCTGTGAAATTTTTGTCTATCTCCCTGATCTGCAGTGACTAAACGATGAGTAGATAAATGAAATATTTATTGCATACACAGGTGGAAGAACTAAGTATGCTTTCAAATATCCAGAGCTGTTGCATAATATCTGGTGATTCACAGAAGAATAAAGATAATATTTTTTAAAAGATTTCAGTGTTCTTTTGAGGTTTTGAATTCTGTGGTTCTCTTATATTTTTTTGTAATATAATGCTTCTAAATTAGTGACCCAGTACCTTAATTATTGTAGATATTTTTTCTCTTTTGGTGTCTGCGCTTTGGAAAATAAACAAAAAGCAGACTGGTTATGTATTACTGTATATTTTCCTGATGATTCTATTTTCACTGGCTTTCTCTGAGAATTCTGCTGAAAATTTCTATGTTTGTACAGGGCACCGAATTCTCTCAGAAAGCCATCTCTGATTAGATTCTTCTGTTGTTTCTTCACCAGTTAATTGCATTTCTTAAATACAGACACAAATATAAATGGAGACTCATCACTTTTAGGGTTTATTCAGTAGACCGCATTGCATATTTTGAATTGGTTAGCTATGTCCTATTATTAAAAGAGTCTGTAAAGAACATGTCTTTGTAATACTATTGTGCAGTTACATTTTATGCATTCAGTGACCCAGTATTTTGTAGCAGTTCATATGAGCCATAAGAGAAAATGAACAAAGACTAAATGCATGAGTCATTATTTGCTGAAAGGATCTTGTATTCGCATTTTTATTGTGCCACTCAGAGTGAACATGTATGTTTTTCGTTTTGCAGGGATTGAAGGTTTTTCTAGTGAATATCAGAATAAATGTGCAGTTCTCTCCTTTTGCTGTTCTTTCAACCGGAAAGTACAATGCAGCCCCAGCATGTACTCTCCAGTATGAAAGTATGGAGTTTCAGAGAATATTGACTAAATACTATGATGATTTTTAAAAATTGTATCTGTCTGGAAAAAATCCTAACCTTTAAAGGTTAAAAAAATACATGCATTAGCAAAATAGAAAACCACCTTGACACTAAGACAGTTACTTTATATAATTATCTCATTGTATAATTAATACTGGGGAAAGATAGGTAAAAGTAGTTAAATACTTAATTCCAGAGGGATGGAAATTTTAATAAAATATTCATGCATTTATTCTTAAAAATAACTTTGGTTCTGAATACTAGAAAAAAATAATTTACTTGTATTTTGGTGTATTTTCTCTTTGAAGCTGATAATAAAAATGTGGTCCAACCTCATTGTCTTGGAAGCAAGGGATGCTATGGATTTAAAGAGATGTGATGTGTAGAAACCTCAAATTAATGAATTCACTGAAGTATGATTTTCAAGGGTGAAAATACATGTAAAAATTTCCAAGGCTTTCTTACTCTGAGGAGCATACTTCTGGGGCATATTGAACTTTGATAATTGAGAAATTTCCATATAAATGTCTTTGGAAAAGTGACAAATGTAGGTGCAATACTCCAAAGTAGATAAGAAAGCATCTCTCCCTCTCACATTTTTGATCCAGAAGTCATTTTATATCCTGCATAATGTTCCCATTAGATCCTGAGAAGAAAAACAGGAGCAGTTTTAACTACATCAGCATAACATGTTTCATTTTATCATCATTTGTTTCAAAAACGTTTTACACACACTGGTAAATTGTTTTCTGTTTCAGAAGTAATGTAATCTGGGATTTAGGAAAAAAGATTTGAATTCTAAAGACATTTACTTGCCATGTTCAGTTTTGTGTTCACTATGAAAACATAACAGAAATATCTGTTTTACTCATCAGAGTGTGGTAAAATAGCAGTACTATGATTTATCTAAAAGTATAAATCTTAATCTTTATAAAGTGGTCCAAAGAGTTCATAAACATGCACTTATTGAATGTTTTGATGTTTGCTGTTGAAGCCCTGAGAACTGGTTTACAGTGAAACTGTCTGGTGGAATTGTCAACACTCTACTGGTTAAACAATTTGAAACCTTATTAAACTTATGGCATGACTTCCCATTGTCTCAGCCAGCTTTCCTCACACTGACAGATCTCTGAGCGTCTTTAAAAATTGGCAATATTTGTTGGTCGTGCCTGGAATTACAATTGAAGTTATGTCTGCTTGGACATCTTTGGCTTTCTAAAAATGAGTCTTCCCACCAATGCTTACTTTTAACCACTTAAAATAAAGGCTGAGGTTATCCATATAAAGAATTTTTTTTTTTTCCTGACATTCTGCTTTTCATCAAAAAATCTAACCTAGTATGAGATTTTTTTTTGAAATATTATTTTTCCACA
The DNA here is from genome assembly GCA_013399915.1 of Illadopsis cleaveri. Lineage (NCBI taxonomy): Eukaryota > Metazoa > Chordata > Aves > Passeriformes > Timaliidae > Illadopsis > Illadopsis cleaveri. Next base: position 1,726,699 of record VXBB01005920.1, read on the forward strand.
TTTACAGCGTCTGGATTTCTTTAGAAGATGCCACATCATTGTTAATAGTGATATCAGTGGGAGATGATCACACATGATAAATGTCTGATTATACTTTGTTATAAACGCATTATTTTGAATTTCAACCAATGCTTTTGTTTTTTATCTTATTTTTTATCACAATGACAGGAAGGAGCCAATGAAAAGTTTTAGTAAAGTCAGCTACAAAAACAATCCAATGATACATGGAATAATTATTTCCTGTTGTCAGTTCTCCTGTTGTAAAAATTGTGTCTTAAATATTGTTGAAATATCTTGAATTCTCTGAATGTGACTAAGTGGACTTGATTTCATAACTTACATTTTGAATAGGCTTTGAAACTTACTGGCTGCTGATAGTTATCCTGACTGGATAACTTTTGTATTATTAACCATCACTACAGTATGTGTTACAGGAACATCAACTTTCAAGGAATAGGTGACTAGTTCTTCAACGATAAGACAATGCATGTTCTGCAGTCACATAAAATTACTAGTGATACTACAGTAGTTTTTACTCTTCAGCATAATGAAGTCTTAAAAAAAAATGTTAAAACAGTCTGGATAAAAGAAAAAATTTTGTTTCAACCACTTACAATTTAGATAAATTTTCTATACTGAATATTCACAAAGAATGTTCAGAGTTATTAATGTTTTTCTCTATTACAATTTACTTTGAGAGAAAAAAATCGTCAATTGTCAGGACTTATTATTTTAAGAAACATTTATTTTAAACAGTTTTTAACATAGATTTCTGAAGTTCAGAGTGCTATTTGGCTAGGTGTTATGGACAAGCTATAAAGAGGTTTTAAATCCCCCAGAGCAGCATTTCTACTGACATAAAAGTAATAAGAGGAAAATATTTTTTCTGGTGAAGATTATCTGTCCTAAAGTAATGGTTTTGGGAAAAGTCATGAAATATGGACTGAATTGTTAGGTGTTTTTGAGAATCTCAGACTGCTTGCTGTAGTAAATTTGTTGATACCAGAATCATTTAATAGGCTCCCAAAAGTAATGAAATGAATGTCATTTACAGTAGGTGCAGATTGTGCAGCACATATTCTTTGGCTTCTCTTCCTATTTCTTTTTTTACAGCCTTCTCTTTGAAGTTGTGCAGATGTATTCTTGCCTCTTTCTTCTGTCTCTCCATTTCTTCTTGTGCTGAAGGCATTGAGGAGTAATCTGTGGTCATATTCTGACTGCACAGTAGCTTTTTTGTGAAGATTGAATCATATATCCTTCTTATACTTTGCATTTTCCATCTAAATTCCAAACAAAGGTTTTGTATTTGCCATGGACTTACTTATTTTTGATCCAAAAAGAAGTTTCTTCTAATCAAGATATGTGTGTGTTGGTGTTATATGCATCTTGGTTTCCATACAAGAGAATATGGGCAATGAGCATTGAAACTTCCTCATGCAGCATTGGAGGCTTTGATTAAGTGTTGTGATTTCACCTGAATTGTGTTCATGGCTAGGCACCACTCTGCACAATATTGCATAAGAATGGGGAGGATAGCATGTTAAATAATTTTAGCTGTAAAAGTAATTGTTAGAAATTGGAGAGTAATTGTACAACTATTCCTCAGTGTACTACTTACTGTAAGAAAATCACACAGGTCACCTCAAGCCAAGAATTCTGGGAGTTTTCTAATTTAAATTGCTGTTTTCAATCTTTCTATTTGCTTATATCGGTGTGTTTCAGTTTTATCCCCCATGATGATCTTGAATCATTGCTTGAGAAAAGCCTGCATAGTCCTGTTCATATGGAGAGATAGCATTCAATCCAATGCCTGTTTTTTGTTGCCTACCTCAGAATGGGGTGTCATAAAAGATAACCCAGAAAAATAGTATGATTTGTCAGAAAAAGGTCTGAAGATAAATGCTTTAAAATATACTTTATTGGAAGACCTGATTTGCAAACAGATTCTCTGATGGAAGAGATATGATTCACAGCACTGCATCTGAAAGCTAAATGCCTCTTCTTAAAAAATGGTGTAAGATTACAGAGGTCCGGGATCCCTTGTGTCGGTAATGTTGTGGTTTAACCAAGGTCACAAGATACTTTTGATAGCAAGGAACAGAAATATGAAAAATATATCTGAATAAGGTGGATTTCTTTTAAATTTCTCTTTTGCCACCTGTATGTGCCTCAGTATGCCAGTCAACTAATGGACATAAAAAGAACTGGAAAATTAAAAAAATGCAGGAGCAGAAAACAAGTTTCGCAAAAAAATGTGTGTGCAAGTTGTGTTGCTGAAAAAAACCTATGTTTGGGTCTTGGACACCAAAACAAATGAACTTCTGCATTAGAATATTTGGAGTATTTTTGCTTTGGCATGCTACATGAAACTAGCATAATTATTGTTAGCAGGTAGCTTGACAGCAGAGGGGATCAGAAAAGGAAATCAAGTCTGAGTTGAAGCTCCCTTTAATAGTTGACAAGCTTAAGAAAGAAGTCCAGAGGATTAATTGTCACTTGATCTTTGGATGTAATATATATTAAAAACCCCCCTTAAGCTGGCGCTTGAGCTCGATCATAGAATCAAACTGTAACACTGCTTTTTCACGTCCTCATCAAAATCACTTGTTGTTATTCGCTCCTGAAGGCTGTTCATATGAGCATTTTTGTAGGGGTTCCTAGTGCTGATATACTTATCCTAACTTTACTAATGCTGTTTTTCCCATTTTTTATGAGATAATCACCACAGAGATATTTTTGGACACCTGCAAATTTGCCATAATCAATGAAATATGGAGACTTGTACTCCTTCTTTTTAAACTCCTATCAAGAAGATTTACTGAAAATTAAAGGGTTTGTGAGTATATATCATAAGGCCCTTTGTGATCTTGAATTCTTAATCTTGGCCACCCCCACATTTTTTGAGAGACAAAGTGAGTTTTGTGTGTGTGGTTTGTTTGCTTTTTTTTTCTAAGGTGAGGAGTAATTTATTATTGTCTTGTTGCTAGTCTAAGGCTGATTAGGAGATAAGTTTCTCAGTTAACTCCCTCCTTTCCTTTGAGTTCCTAGACAAGAAGGTGCCATTGGCAAGAAATGCTGTCCCATTCCAGACATGAAGATTCTTTGGGACAATATCCGTTCCAAGAAGGAAGAATAAGGGACATCTAAATAAAAGAGTATCATGATTTGTTCCTGCATAGGTACTTAGCCTGTACTTACATCGAGCAAATTATAGCTCCTGTAGAATGTACAACACCTCTTTGTGTTTCTAACAGGCATTGTTATTACAGAGGATGCCATGACAGAAACTTAGATTAGAAATATCCTGGTTTGCATTTTATTTTGTGTCCATCTTTCCTAGCACTGAAGTTTTTTGTTTGATTTCTGTAGGCAGTATTTGTAAAGCTGTAATCTCAATTAACAGTTTTGGTTTTTTTTCCAAATTGCTATTAATCACAATTTCATTATCTTTTTGAGTACAAATTCCTTCGAAAAAGAATTTATCTTGATGAAATTCTTTGCCCAAAGTACCAACTAGTGATCAATACTTATTGCAAGACCTACATCTTCCATATAAACTAATTAATGCAAGCATTTTAGTCCACTTCACTGAAATGCATATGCCTATGTTTGTTTGTAGCTCCCCTGTATTTTCAAGATAATAGCAGTTCCCAGTACAGGTTCTTGCAGTATTTATAGGCTCCTGTGGTAGTCACTCTGTTTTTACCTAATTTGTGTAAAATGCCAGTCATCTCATTGTATCTAATAAAATCTTTCATAATTTTATTTTATGTGATGAATAGATCCATTATCTTTGATAATCTGAAACTAAATCTTCAAGTCCAGGTTCTTGTACAAGTTAAAGGCTCATTTTGAACAAATTTCTGAACCATTTGCAGACAGTGAGACAACATGGTCCTTCTCATGTTAGGTTGACCTGACCTGAAAATGTTGAGAAAGAGAGAAAAAAGAATTTTACATTAAGTTGAATTAGGATGAGTTTTGTAATTGCCAACCTTTGCCAACCTTGAAAAATCCTCAAGTATTTTTCTGGACCAGCCTTTGCCTGTGAGTCTCAATCTCTGATGATTGTTGACAAAGTTTGTTCATAATGTCAGGCAAAATGTTGAATCTCTTGGCTATGAATGAGTTTTTCATGTTAAGTTTCTGTCTTGCAGAAATGTGTGTTATTCCTAATGACTTTAGAAGTTTGACTTTTTTCTCATATTTCAGTGTAAAAAATTTCCACTTGACATTGCCTTAATGTTGAAGCAGAGTCGGTGAATCTACCTTGGCACTTGTCTCTGTAGGTCTCTGGGAATGTTGCACTGGGAGGAACAATCCTCTCCCAACTAATGCTGGTGCAGTGTAACTTTGTTGTATGTATTGTTGTCTGGTCTAGTGGAACAGACATCACAAGGCACAAGTGCAAGTGCAGAATGAACAATTAGCAAGGCAAGGCACTCTTACATCATAAAGCATGAATAAAATGCTTCCCTCCTAGCTTAAATGAATGAGGAAGAGAAAATAAGTCATAATGTTCCTCTGTTTTTGAAATGAAATTTATGTTTTAATGTATTTTTATAAGATGCAATACCCTTTTAAAGTTGTAGGTAAAGTTTCTACTTTCAGTTAAACCAATCAAATACCTCTTACAGTTTTTCTAAAGTGAAAATTTTCCCCATATGCCAAGTATTTTGTTAGTATTGGGCAAATGCTAGCTAGGAAATGCTTCTGTATCATTAACGTCAGCTTTTAGCTTCACTCTATTGATCAGGAACTGCACCTGACTTCTCCATTCACAGAGGTTCTAATGCTTTATTGAAGATATTGAAACTAGTCGAAAAAAGCAAAAAGGGGCCGAGGAAATGATGTCCATAGCCTCTACCCCAGTAAAATCTTTCAGTCTACGTTTCAAAAAATTTGACTTTAGAAAATCTTTTCTTTTCTATGAAGTATTGATGATAATTCTTTTAAGAATTTTAAGTGTTTTTATCTGCTGCAAGAATTTTCTAACATGGCTATATTTATCCGCTTCCTTTTCTTCTCTGCCTCTCCCTCCACCCTCTACCCCAAATTTCTATGTATTTATGAATCAAACTCAAAATTCCAGCTGAGTAGCTTTTTGTTTTTCTCACCTTGCTACAGGACTTGCAGCAGTAGGGAAATGTCCAGCTACTGGAAATGTAATAGTTCTTCAGGTTGTGCTTTTAATAATATTTTAAATATTATTCAGGTTGTGCTTTTAATAGTATTTTAAAATTATATAATCCATGGATTTGGGAAATATCTCCCTAATGATGAGGGTAAATGGGCATGGTGCCACTGTAAGGCCAAATATAAGGAATTTAATTTGATTTTTTTTTTTCCCTTCTCAGCAAAGTTTCTTTCATATCCGGCATTAATCTCATTTCTGTAAAAGCATCCAGGAGGAAGGAAATCAAGCTACTTGATCTTGATTACTCTTCTCTCATTATTATATATGAATCTATCAATATTGTAACTGTTTTGTGTTAGTTCACCTCAATATGCATTTCAAAATTACTATATAGTGTGAAATATTCTTTATTAATTGTAAAAGTCAGATCTGTCCAACCATCCATTTTGACCACTTAAATTACAGAAACTGAATTACTGAAACTTGATCGTCATTTTCTGCTCTGTCAACTCAAACATTTTGAATAATTTTTATAGCCTGGCTCCCCAGCCTCTTATCCAGTTGCTCTTATACTTGAAAAGTGCTTCAGTGAGCAAACATTTAACCTTTCATGTTCAGGTCAACAATGAAAGTAAAGTTTAACTTAAAACATTCTACTGGTCCCCAAAATCTGACAATAGCAGTAACTGAGAGAGATGAAGTCATCATTAATCTCAAAAAGATTTCATGAGTTCACAAAATGCTTTTAAATCATTACTTTACTTTTTTCTTGTTCCATTACTTTATTCTTGTTCCTTTCTCTGTTGCCTTAGCTGATTGATCACACTGCTTAAGACAGAGTTACTGAGCATGTTCTGTAACTTTTGTAATGTGTTATTGAAGGTGCTGAGAACCTGTATAATTTGTATAAATCGCTCAGTGTTTGTCAGTTATTTGCCATTTGAGTCTAGTTGGTATTTCACAGGCCCTCTGGTTATTCTCATACCTTTTCTAAAAATTCTATAAGTGATGGAAAAAGTGACCATGTTATGTCAAAAATCTGCCAATACCTATCCTAAACTTCAGTTAGAATTTCATCATTTGACTTTGTAGAATCCTGCTGAAAACATATTTTTTGGGTAAAGCAGATAATGTTGGTGGCAGGAACTGTAAAGCATGAATTAGTTGGGATGTTTATGTATGTATGAAGTTACAAAATGAGCATTCATTTCTCCTTTGGAATATAAAAAGCTGGGATCTTATTTTGGAAGTAAAAGCAGAGTAACTAAGTCTATGTTCATTGCAGTAGAATGTAGAATACATCTATGGACTTGTTTATGTTACAAGATGAGGTTTATTTTAATTGTTTAATTTTAAATTGCCTTAGATTTCCACACAGCTATCTTGGAAGAAACAGTTATATATTTCAGTGAATTTCATTCATTGCTACTGTGTTTCTAGTAGTTCTATAAGGACTATTCAATATTGTTTTGCTTCCTGCTAGAAGTGGTTGCTATTTTCCTCCATGTGATCTGTACTGTTGTCATCTTAACTGGGTGCTACCTTTTTGTATAGAAGCTGTGAAGCTGCCAGGTTACCCTTTTCACTTCCAAGTGTTGACTTCCACACACTTTCTAGAGTACTTAGTGATCTTCCATATGGATTTTTGCAAACATCCATGAATATATTTTCTTCTTTAGAAGGCTTCATACTGAGCCTCTTTTAGGGAACACTTGCTCTAGAGCAGAAATCTCTAACAGGTGATAAGAAAATAAAAGGGGCTGAATATCCAGAGCTGGTCTGAGCACTGCAGAAAAACAAAGTCATCCTGGTAGGAATATCTACATCAGGGTTTTGAACTGAGTATCTGAGGATGGCTCTTTGACCATTTGATGTTTCAGAAACCAGGCTGTTATTACCTATGTGAGGTTGTTACTGCATTGTAGTGTGGTGGGAAATTTTTCAGATAGTATCTCTGAAAACCCAGCAGCACAAACATGGTTTCCATCCTAACCTCCTGCCTGAGGGGCACCGAACTGAAGGAGCTCTGCCTAGGGAGCCATAACCCTTTGATCCTGAACAGTTTGATATGTAACAACTGTGGATTGGGAGCCCACTGCTTAAACTACTGTGGAGAAAGCTCTTTTGCTTAAAAACATTGTGAAATCATGTCCTACCAATACATAATATAGGCACTATAGTTTTTACAGGAATACAATTTATTTTTCTCTAAACTTGTGGTCTGCTTCTTTGATAAACTTAGGTGCTACTTTAAAATACAGACATTTAATCCCATCTCACCAATATTTTAAGAATGACAGTTGAACCAAAAATTTAAAGTTTTATGTACCATGGTAATTTCCAAGACCTATTGAATGTACCTGTCTCATTCCAGAGTGTTCCTAGAGGGAACACATTTACCCTGACAGCTTGGTCTTGGAGAAGCTGGTGCAGACAGCCCATCATTCATTGATGAGCCACCACTGATCTAACTCACTAGATTTAAAAATGGACCTTTATTTCCCGTTACTGAGAAAACTGGACATTTTCACAGCAGTTATTTTATGGAGGCATCAAAACAGCTCAGTATGATCTATTTAATCTTTTCCAGACTGAAATATGAATCACAGGGATATTTTAAAACTAAAGTTCATTGTATAATATCACATTTATATTGGAATTGTGGACACAATGAAGAGAGAGAAAAAACAGAATATGTACTGACGCAAGTTAATTAGTAAAGTTAACGTTTTATAAGTTAACAGTCCAAAGAGTCCAGCCTCCAGATGTTATTAGGGAAAACAATTCTCAAATGACTGTTCATATCGTTGATATTTTCTTAGTTTGGTCATTATTCAAATAGCTTTATTTTTTAATGTAATGATGATAATGCCCGCATAATAGTGAAGTGTTTCTTTGAAAGAAAATTCTCCCTGTCATCAAACTTAAAGGTTTCCTTTGAAGAACCAGGATACTTTCAGCTGCTGGCAAAAGCACTTGCTGAACAATCCCTGTGGTAAGAAAGTGAAACACTTACAAAAGATTATGCTCAAAATTAAATGAAATGATGTATAGATGAAGTCTATTATGATATATACTCTGTGATGGCTCAGCAAATAAATTTTGATGTCAGAATGCCTTTCCTAGGAATTTGAACTCACTGTTATTGAGGTGGAGACAATCTAGGTATCTGCTAAGTCTTTATTTTTCCCATGTCATGCTACTTTATCATGGCTTAAATATATTGCAGTCAAATTTTGGTTGGTGCTTTATATTAAACATAATGTATGTGTAATCTAGTTTGCATATGTAGAAAACTGTAGGAAAATGTCTTTATAGTTTATTTAAGGCAAATGAAGGTATACATTTACTTTCTATTATTTTCACATTCTCATTTTGAATGTGAGTTTTGATGACTGTTTCTGGAAATAATTAGCCCATTAGTTTTCACTGGGTTTTTTTTAAGTATGTAAGAAAAATATTTTCAGTTTTACGGTATCTGCAGCACATCAGACTGAAATAGTTGCCACAACTATTTTAGCCTAATAGTTGAAAATTATGCCAAAATTTGACTTCTTACAAACTAAAAGTATAGATATTACTTAACTTCATTGGAGACCTAGAACATAAAGAAAATGCTGGAACTAGCATCACAAAACATGAAGTACTGTACCTGCACAATTTTAAAAATAGTTTAAATGAAATGTCCTCACCAGCATGTACATTTGTAGGCAATAGTACTGTAGCAAGGCACTAATCAGCTAAGTACCATAATCCTCCTTATAGGGTAAATTCTTACTTGACCTCCAGCTATATACAGCACATGGTAACAGCATTAAACTATAACACTCCTCTCATGCTCTCAATAGCTTCTCATTGGGTCAGCTCTCTGACTTGAACGGATTGCTGTTGTTTCAGATACTAAACTTTATTTTTTTCCTAGATGCCTTATATTTTATAAGTGCATTTTGGGGGAAAGGAAGGGTTTGTAAAACACATATCTAAAAATTGTGTCTCGACTGTTTATATGATTTCACTGAACCTAGAGGATTAAATGAAAGCGCTAGCGAGAGCAGAAATTGATGTATTCTCATGAATCCGAGGCTTCCTACTTCCCAGATGTGCAGTGGCTGATCAAAAGGTAAAGCAGGGAAGAAAAATGCAGAATGTGTTGTGTGAAAACAATGTCTAATGCTCAGCATTTCTTGTTCTTCTGGAGGGTGATTAGGGAGATATTTTTTACTTTTAGTAAAAAAATCAATGAAAAGTACTGAAAATCTTTTTCTTGTGCTTCAGATATACGCAAATATTCTCTTTAACAAAATCTTTTGCTTCCCTAGAGTTTAGTTTCTTAAATTGTATTCTATTTTATGTGATAAAAATAACTCTTGAAACATTAGATTTCTTTTATTAAAAACAGTATATGTAGAATTTTTAAATATTCCTTTTTTAATATTATTTGTACTTTTTGGTAACAGTTCAGTATTGTATTTATTCATTCTTATGTTAGTGTTTCTGTGACCTAATATTCTTTTAACACCATGTGTTTTAAACTAATTTGAATCCTGCTGTTAGACAGCTGTTAATTGATGCCACCCTTTGGCAAATGATTTCTGTAGTGTCAGTACTGATGCAGATAACAAGAATGCCCATTCTTACCAATTATTCTTGAAACAAATCTAATCAATTTGCTTTTTATTATTGTTTTTATTATCTTTTTTGAGACAAAACTTTTAACTGAATTTTTTTACTGAAAAGTTGCAATATTGCTTGTTTATCTATTAAGTGGAAATAATCAGCAAAATATTAATTTTGAAAATGTTCAGAAGTAGAAATAAAGAAAAATCTTAGTGTGTTTAACCTGTTTAAAAGACGTAAGCATTTCATCAATGTATCTGAATGAACTCTCAGTGTAAAAAATATAGTTGTTTTATTTGTCAGCAGTTCTCTAAAATCATATTATATGATTTAAGGGCTACTGAATACTCAGGCAAAATAAAGGAGGACAAAATAATTTCTACTGTTGGTCCAGTTTTCTGATCTCTGATGTTCTTAATTTAAGGGAAAAAAAAGTGAAACAAACGTATTACCTAAATATTTGTAGATTAGCAATTGATACTTACAATCACCTCTTTTGTTCAGCAGTTTTTTCCAAGTTATAACTGTTTTCCTCATGCAAATTGAAACTAACTCTGCTGCAATGCTGAATTTTTACTGAATTGCTTGTATAGAATAAAAATGTATTGTTTCATGTCTGTGCAATGATGTCAAGTTCAAAGCAAAATTGTTATTATTGGTGACTTTAATTATATTAATACTTTGTTACTACAGATTTCCTTTCATTCTGTTGAAACAAGCCTGCAGTCAGTGAATTCATATTTTCAGATAAAATCTAATAGAGATCAACTTCTGCTCTACCAGTCTCATGCTTCAGTAAATTTTCTAATCATCATTGTAAACTTAATTCATATTCTTTGGAGATATTTAGCTGGAATGTATTCTAATGGTTCAAAGTATGGTTTCTATAAAATAAAATTGCAAGGCATGGCTGAAATGAAGAATGAAATATTCTCTCACATGAGCTTTACCTAGTGTATTCCTGAGATATGTGAGTGTTAGATGTACTTCAGAACAAAATTTTTAAAACCATATGGGTCAAATGCAATGCACACCTTTTCTATTTATTAAAGTAGGCTATTTTAATTAATTGTGAATTGTGCACTGGTTGCTTACATTCTTCATCTTTTTTTGAGGGGGTGAGGAACTAAGGAGAGGGAGCTGACAAATCATGAGTTTAATCTAGTATAAAACTAGACAGCACACAGAAACTGTTAAGAGGGATCTTCGTGAAAACTGGAACAGCTTAGAAGTAAAAAAAAAAAAATCCCTCTTTTTTTCAATAAGGAAGCCATAGCTGCTTTGAAGAATGTGCAAAATGAATTCTCCTGTACAGTATGACTCAGCAAAAGCAGAAGTTATAAGGAGAGAATGAAGGGTTAAATCATTGCCAGCTAGCCTCTTAAAATCACTGCCAAAAATTTTGCAGATTTTTCAGTATGGCAAACAAAGTCTGTGGAAATGCTTTCCTAAATGAGAGAGTAGAACCCTCCCTGTGAAAGGCAGGCAGACCTTAAAGTTGCATAACAAGTATTCTGGGTTCATTGCACTCATGGGGCTTTGGGTACAAGGTCCAGAGTGTGCTCAGCTCACCTCCTGGCAGCCTGGGAGCTGTTTGGCAAGGTGCTTTACCTGCTCCCTGTCACCGTGGTTTTAAAACAAGTGCCTTGACTGTTTGTTGAATACAACACATAGAAATACAAAATTTCAAATAGTAGAAGAACTACTCTTAAATGATCACTCAGGGACCAACAAATGCTGTTTCCATGACAGAAGCCATATCGTAAAAGAAAGATGAAGCTGGGTTCAGTGTATTTGATGAGGTCTCTAACAAGAAGCCCTGTATCTTGGATGGCTTTTGTGACAAAGTTCTGGTGGAAAAAGTCAATTTTTACCTTCTCTGAATTATTCTTTCATGTACTGAAAGGATCACATTTTGAGTTAAGCAAAATTACACCATGTGCAGGAGAGATATTTTCAGTTTTAATTTTCCATTTGACTTTATTCCTTAATAATTTATAGGAAAGAGAGAAGAAAATTTTAAAGTATTGTTTAGTAAATTATAATTAGGTATTACAAGTAGATGGCCAATATTCACTTTTCAAGTAGCTGATGACTCAGGCCCACTGAGACCATTATTTAATTGACCCAAATTATTATTTTTAATTGATCCAAAGCTTCTGATAAATAATACTCTTCAAGGAAATGCAACTTGATTCAGGTAGTCAAGCACAACTTAAGAATGATATTTTCATGAAAGTTTTCTCCAGTTCAAATGTGTATTCTATTAGTCTGAGAACAGGATTATTAGCAGGAGGCTCTGACATCTAGTTTTGACTGTGATATAAATACTTTTCATATTACAATGTTTTGTAATGTCTCTGACTTCTGAAATGTGATGGATACTTAATTTTTTGAATTTCCTTTTCTACAGTACATTTGGGCCTATTTTCTAAAAACCTAAAACAAAGCAGAAGAGTATTTTCTCTGTAAGGAAGAATACAAATAAATGTCAAAGACATTATGGAAATCACAGCCATCAAAGCTGAATAGCTGTCTTATATTCTTCTATGTTATATTTTAAGCACTTAATTCTATTGTGATGTGGAAGAGTTGAATAATTTAACTTTATGAGCAGGAGTACAGATCACAGTCACGCTATTTGCTTTTCCATAATATTAGTGATAACTATAGTCCACTGCAAATAAGGTTTCCATCAGTGTAGGGTTATGGCTTGTTTATTAAAAGACCAAATGTCATGTATTGATAAATTACAATAAAAACAAGTAGGAAAAAATATGTTTCATATTCTGTATCTGAAAAAAAAATCATTTATAGAATGGGCCTGATGAAGAGATGTTTGCAGTTTCTAGATTTTTTAACCATAATAGAGATTTTATTTTATGGTTGTTTCAAACAAGTAGCAATCACAATGGCAGAGGATTTTTGCGACAATGGCAGAGGAATCAAAATCACAGAGGTTTTTTCTGAAAATGTGTGATAACCTTTTCAGAAAATGTGGTAATTCTTTTGACAAGGGATATAGTGCTAACTTCAGCTGGCAGCCGGCGGGATGCATATCACACCCTTGAAGTTGACTTAGCTTTTAAAGTTCCAGAGAAGTCCTGGAAAGGCAGGAGTAGTTGTTTTCTGTGGTGGATCCAGCTGGAGGTACTTGGTGAAAGGGTTTTATTGAGATATCTTTAAGGTAGTTAGTGGTGAGAAATGGATTAGAAAGATGCTCATGAAGGTGAGTGTGAATTAGCTAGTGATCTAAAAATAGCAGCAGATTTTTAATAGTAGGGACAGGCCATAAGTTTTCATCAGTACTAGTTCTCTCCTACTGTGATTTCATAACTGATTTAAAATCACATTCATTGTACAACTCTATATATAGCAGATATTTTTAAAATTAAAAAATTGTTGAATATTAAAGAGGAGCTAATTGTGCTGTGATGACCAGTAAAGAGAATGAGAGACTTTAAATCTAAGGGTCTGGTGACTGCGGGATAGGATGACTCCTCTCCTGACAGGTTTCTGGCTGATCAGGTCTACAGGTACAGTTAATTTGTTTCTGATGGACAGGACTGCAACTTCTGGTTAGTTCAGTAACTTCAGTAGTGAAGTTAGATGACTTTAACAGGAATGAAATTAATTAGAAAGGGGGTTTGATAATGTCAGTCAACATAGGCCAGGAATTAAATTAGTTACCTTTTTCTATCAGACTGCTTTCTCTGAAGAAAAGCACTATGTTTTCAGGTAAATCCTTTTTCTTGCATGTGCCCTGGTAGTTGCCCCATGCAGGACAGCTGTGCAGAGCTTTTTCCTTCATGAAAGGTTGGAGTAGATTGAGGACCCAGCTACTTTTCACATTACTGTCAGCCATAAATGGTTTCCTATATTTATGTCTTAAATGGAGGAAGAAAAATAACTGTTTGTAGTAAATGTAGCACACGAGGTTTGAAAATGTGCAAGTGATATAAAAATATAATGCTAAATCAACACATCCTCCTCTCATTAACATAGTTCATGCTAGAAAAAATAGGTGTATTTCTTAGTAACTCATGTGCCTGTTACTCTGATTATGTGTTTCCTTAATAGAACTACATTTTTCTCAGCAATAATTGTACAATAATTTTTTTACTTATACAGAAATACATCTTTTTCATCCCCCTCAGCCTTGCCCCCATGACATTACAGCCATAATGTCTTAGCAGAAGACTGCATCCATATGAGGTCACTGTGATATGGAGTGATATATTCATTTATTTATATGTATATAGATATATACATACATGTTTTGTGTATGTTTATATAATCTTCTATCTGTAGCTAAACCAATTCTTACTGTTGTGTAGTTTGTATTGCTGTAGATACAAGTATGTTGCTGTTTAATCCTGAAGCATGTGTACAGTCAGATTGCTCCAAGGCACACGTGAGATTTGTCAAACTAGAATCTGTGTGGCTTTGTGTGTTACACTGTTCACCATGGAGTTGATTCTATAAACCATATGTACTAGAGTGTTTAAATGCTTTGGAGGATCAAATTGATCAAAAAAATGTGTTTCAGAAGACACATGATCTATATGTCATATAGACTGAGTGTACACAGTGTGAGTATAAACAGTATAGTTAGTATGTGTACATTTCATGTGTACACGTATTTGTCTCAGTCTTGCAACGAGATTCACGTGAATGAATGCCTGTATCTGACAAGTGCAGATTTTTCCTATGTGGGGGACACAGCTGGGGAGGGGAAGTTATATTTTTGCTATAGCCATGACAGAAATTTTCAGGGATTGGGAAATTTGCTATTGGAACAACTTATTTTGGGATGTGGCATAATTTTCATCATCTGAAGTATTTAAGTGAAAAATACTTATCTTCCTTAAAGCATTTTTGCATCAAATCTCTGTTGTCTTAATGAAGCTTTTATGTCTTTGCAAACTGCATTTGGTAGTTCTGTTGTTCTAATTGTCCCTTCTCGTTGGCCATTCTGGTTTTAGCCTTGTGAAACTCTTCATGTCACATTAGAGCGATTCCAGTTGAGTCTCCAGTAGCACAATCTGTAGAGATTTTGTAAAACTTACAGAGGATATAATTTGTGCTGGTACTAACACACCACTGTAACAAGACAGATAGGACATCTTAGTTCCACTGTAAGTAAATAGGCATCTGCATGATGCTTATGGAACTTGTCATGCTTCATACAAAGAGTTTCATTTTTGCAAGATTGAATTAGTCTTCTCATTTGTAGACGTCATTGCAAAGCTAAAGTACTTTACTATTTAAAAGGCAATACTGGGTTAAAATCTTTCAAGCACAGTTTAATAATTCTGTATGGTACCTAAAACAGTACAGGATGCCAGTTTGCCAGTCACCCCACATGCCATGCGCACCCTGCACTGACAGTTGTGGTTTTCTCTTGCTGAGCACAGACTGCACTTCCTTCCTGGCTGTGAAAAGAATGTTTTCTCTCCTATCCCATAGACAGAGCCCGTTGTACTTTCCTGGGCACCAAGGAGAACCTCTTTCTCCTTCTCCCATTCACAAAGTTGAACTGTTCCTTTCTTCTTCTAGGACAATTGTGACAACAGGGCTTTGTATTTGCTCGCCTCTTTTCCTGTCCTTCTAAACACTAGGCAGGATCTCCTGGTTGCTGCCGGCAAGGCTGCCCTTCAGAATCAGTGGTCATTTTGTGAGTGTAGAAAACATTTTAAAAGGGAACTTAATTATAAAGGTAGAATTAAATACAAGAAGAAAAGACTAAGAACACAAAAATAGCTTCTTATTTGTATTTTTATTACTTCAATTTTGAGTTGATCTACATTATCCCAGAGAAGGCCCACCTCTCAGTCTCTTATATCTGGGATCTTTGCTCCAGTTTTCTGCAGATCCATCTAGGGTGAAAAGCCAAGCATGAATCAGGACATGTCTGGAAAGTAGCATTTTACATGCTTATTACCCTGTGTGGATTGATAAAGGCAAGATTTGAAGATCTAGTTTGTTTTTTTCCTATTTAACTGATCCCTTCTAATCACACAGCAAACAATGTTGTGTCAAACAGAAAATATAACATTCATTGTATGTTCCAAACATACCTTTTATGAAAATATTACATATAAATGAATCACATGCTTCAATTTATCCTTTGTCAGTGTCAGGAAAGAATACTTGTTAATTCTTTTTCCTCCTTCCTCTGAAGCCTCAATAGTTGTCTATAGCTAGGTAGGGTCAATGACATCAAAGAGTCAATGCTTTACATGGCACAGAAACTCCATTCTGGTATTTGTCTTGCTCAAATGCTTGGACTAATACTGCAACCATTCCTATAGAGATGGGAAGGATTCTTTTCTCAATTCAGGCATCACTTTGAAATTCTTTCCCTTCACAACACAAAAAGTGGTTTGTTTTCTGAGTTCAGGACTTCTGAGTTCATCTGATTTAGGCAAGTGCTGCCATTGAATCTTTGTCTGTTTTCTGCCCTTGGCACAAATGATAGTTTAGTGGGAACTGAAATGTGTGGTTTTGAGCAATGACAGCTGCTAAAAGAGTAAACTAGCTGAATGATCCTTCTAGCCCTAATTTCCATGGTGATTATAAAACTCTATGAAAAAGAAGTTATATGATCAAGTTATATTGTAAAATGATTACAAAGGATTATAAAATTTTGGTACTTGTAAAGCAGTCATGACTACAAAGTAGCCCAAGTATTTGTATTCTATATTTTATAAAGTCATATTAGCATTTTTCCTTCAAAGCTGTTTTTTATTCAAATTGTGCACCATAAGCAGATTTATAGCATGACATGCTTTCTTCAATTTAGTACAGAAAATGCGAGAGCACATTCACAAAGAAATGCAATAAACTGATTTTTTTTCCATTAGCTGATCATTTTATCTCTTAACTAGCATTAACTGTATATTTGTGCTACATAAAATATTGACAGAATTCTCTTTCTGCTTTCTTGCCATGATTATTTAGGAAAAGAAGCCCTTCAATATCAAGAGAACAGAGAAGAAGATACGACCAAAGGGACGAGAGAGACGAATATTCACAGTATGCTACATCAGACAGTGCGATGCCCAGGTCACCATCAGATTATTCAGATAGGCGGTCACAGCGTGGGCCTCAGTTATATGAAGAACCTGAACTGGGTGATTACAGAGATTCCAACAGAAGAAGCCGCAGGCGTTCCAAGGAGTATCCGGTAGAAGAAGAAGATGCACAAAGCAGGGAAGAATATGAAAGGCAAAGGAGGGAAGAGGAATACCAGGCAAGATACCGAAGTGATCCTAATTTGGCTCGTTATCCAGTCAAGCCACAGCCATATGAGGAACAAATGCGTATCCACGCTGAAGTGTCCCGAGCACGCCATGAACGGAGACACAGCGATGTCTCACTGGCAAACACAGAGTTGGAAGATTCTCGGATGTCCATGCTCAGGATGGAACGGCCATCAAGACAAAGATCAGTGTCTGAACGCAGGGCTGCCATGGAAAATCAACGTTCATACTCTATGGAAAGAACTCGAGAGGCTCAGGGACCAAGTCCCAATCGTCAGAGGACCACAAATCATAGCCCTCCTACACCTAGGAGGAGTCCAATTCCTCTGGAAAGACCAGACATGAGGCGCTCTGATTCTTTAAGGAAACAGCACCATTTGGATCCCAGTTCTGCTGTCCGGAAAACAAAACGTGAAAAGATGGAGACCATGTTGCGGAATGATTCACTCAGCTCAGACCAGTCTGAGTCTGTCAGACCTCCACCACCAAAGCCCCATAAAACGAAAAAAGGAGGTAAAATGCGCCAGGTTTCATTAAGTAGCTCAGAAGAAGAATTGGCATCCACTCCAGAATATACAAGTTGTGATGATGTGGAGATTGAAAGTGAAAGTGTTAGTGAAAAAGGTAAGACTTCTAATTTTTTGATTGTTTCAATATATAATTTGATTTGGTTTCAGTGTTGGACATTTACTTTAGCTGTTTAAATTTACTGCAACCACACATCTACAACCCTTCATAGGTGACTCAACTTTGTTGTGATGGGAATTGGGATTTTTTTTTCTGATTTTATGTTTAATTTACATGAATTTAAAGATTTATGTGAAAAACAACAGCACAGCTCCTATAAGTATTTGGATAAGTTAAAGGAAAAAACATGCCTACCGAAAAACCTGTCAATGAAATCTGCAAAGTATCTAAAGCTGGACTGTCATGTAAGGCCATGGTTTCACATCCATTAATAGCAGATTTGCGTGCTCCTGGATCACAATGAGTGCATACTTGATCTGGATGAAGTGTGGGCGCATGACCACGTTTTTGTGGAATTAAGTGAAGCACATGATACAGACCTTATGCCAGTGAAAATTTCATGCTGTCTGCTGCAGGTTAAAGAATGTCTGATCTGCAAAAAGATCTGTGTGTATAAAGTTAACCCATTGAAGTTTTGAGACAAGTTTAAAATAACTGATGTGGTTTAAACCAATGGAGGTTTCTTTTTCTTGTGATGCTATGATGATTTTTGGTTTTAGTGCTTTTTAGAAATAGTTTTGTAGTTACTCCAATGTCAGAAAGAAAACTAAGATTGATTGAAATGACTTGCCAGCCTATAAAAAGATAATTTATAATCTAAATATGAAAGTATTGGGGACCATGAGTTTAAACTCAATCAAATGAATATTATTAGTTTGCTTACCTTCACATATATTGTTTAAGCTTTTTTTGAGTTATTATTCTAATACCAGTATACCTTTATTACTTCTCCTGAGTGGTTATCTGCTGTTGTGGATTGGGAATGGAAAATTTACTATTTATTATTTGCTAATTTACTATTTATTATTATTATTAATATTGCTATCAAATTGGTTCTGAAGCAAGTAATTAACTCGAGTAAGTGAAATAGCTCTGAATTTTCATATGTCAATATCCATAATCATGGTCTGATAAATAAGGGGCAAGATAGTGTAGAATGGAAGGAAATTTCACCATGTCAAAGTAGACGGTTGCACGTACTTATGTGAAACAACTGTGCTGAAACCTTGACTCTATTAATCTTCCTGATGAGTAGAAAAAACTTATACCAACTTTATGGTGTTCATGATTTTGTTCTTAGAAGTGACCTTGAGGAAAATAGGACCAATCAATACATAGGAAATAGTAATAAAATGTTTATTTAAGGTAATTCAGTGTAGGAAATGTAGTATACAAAATAATATACAAACAATGCATTTTTGTATGCATAACACACAAAGCATATTATTATTAAAGCATATTAAAGCATAGAATCATTTAGGTTGGAAACAATCTGCAAGATTATCGATTACACTAATTTAGCACTTCCATGGCTTCTAACACATCAATACCCCTTGTGTCTGCTGCTGCATGGCTCTTTATCCCCTACCTCCATGGAGACAGCAGAATGAAAGACCCTACTAGCACAATGTCTCTCAGACACTGGAATGCTGCTACTTGGTTTGTCTGTAACAAGACCGGTTTCATGCTTTTCCCTTCAGATCTAGTTTAAAGATCTCTCCATGAGCTTTGCTAATGTCTGAGAAAAATCCTTTTCCCCTTTTGAGACAGGTCCCCCATTTGTCATCAGCAGGCCTGGTGTCATGTAAACTGCAAAAATTATCAAAACCCCGCAAAATTCTGCTGGTGACACCAGGCTCAGAGTCAAGTATTGATCTGCTGGATCTCCCCTTCTTCCCTCCTCATTTCCTGCAACTGGGAGAATAGAGGAGAAGCCCACTTGTACTTCTGAGTCCTTAACCCATCATCCTAAAGCCCTGATGTCTCTCTTTGATTGCCCTTGGATTTCTTATTGCCACTTCATTGCCTACCTGAAAAATCCATAATGGCTGGGGGCTTTTCCAAAATAGGAACTTTTCCTTTCACAACTGGGTCTCAGGGATGCACCAGACTTTGCCAAGAAGTGGGTCCGGTCAACGTTTTGGGCCTTCTGCTCCCTTCAGATGGGAGTTTAAAACATGCTGCACAATTCCAGATTCTGTGTCATAATAATGATCTTACAATGAGCTTTCACTTAAATAATTCTGCATTTTAAGTGTCAAAGAAAATATTCTTATTGACAACAATAGTTAATGACAATGTCATGTCTGTCCTGATTTCTAAGGTAGTGAATGAAGCTAGTGTTGTAGTTTTGGTTTGTTTTCCCGGCCAATGCACCATTTATGTGGTGGTTTTACGTTCGCTGATTGAGAGATAGGATTTTTGGGAGGAAAAAAAGGTGAAACAGGCTCAACTTAGAAGTAAAAAGATAGTTTATTAACACACAATAAGAAAAAGAAGAGAAAATGAAACTTTCAAAACTTCTCTCCTCCCCCACAAGTACTCACTTTCTTACAAACCACATAGAGACAAAACTTATGACATTCAGTCAGTTTCACTATTTAAATACAGTCTTCCAGCAATTCTTCAGGAGAGGAGTCTTTTGTTTACTATGGAATTTTTGTCCCACTGACAAGCTAGAGAAGTTCTTTTGTGGGTTGGAACTCTCACAGAAACAGCCGCCTGGGGGAAAATCTGTTTCTATGTGGTCTCTTCCCATTAGCAGTTGCCCAAGCTGCTTATGTGTTGTGGAGCTTAGGCATTTGGGGTGTCACCTTTTAAAGATAAGCAGCTTCAA
>VXBB01005920.1:1747201-1882145 GCA_013399915.1 Illadopsis cleaveri
AAAACGATCCGGGCCGGGATGGGGGCACATCATCCCCTCCCCCGGCCTGGGAGTCCCCGGGCCAGGGGGGCCTCCCATGGAAGCCCCGGCCTGGGCCTGGGCAGGCCTGGGTTTCCCAGCCCCCCCTTCAAAGGAGAGAGAGCCAGGACTGCCTTACCTCCTGTGAAGCTGGAAGGAAGAGAGCGACCCCAGCGTTCCGTCCAACTTTTAAGGCTGTGTGTTTCCCAGAGGTGGATCCCTACATGCAATTGGCTATTTTGGTTGTCATTTTAAAGAAATTCACCTATTGCACTTCACCATCTGTGCTAAACCAACACAGCTAGATATTTGTTATATGAATTAATTTTAAAGCTTGCAAAGATATTTCAGGGGAAAAAAACCTTCCATACTATGCTTTTTTAACCTTGATTGAATTAGTGTAAGCACTTTGTCGTGACATACAGAGTGTAACTGTGTCAATGTGGCCTAGTGGTGGCCTGCAGCTGGAACCAATGTGGAGAATAGCCTTGGTTTTTCATAAAGGAGAAGAGCAACTGCTTGAACTGGGGAAGGATGTGACTGCTTCTGACTGTGTCTGCTCCCAGGCTGTGCTGGGGGTCCTGGGCTGGGAGGAAGTGACCATGGATAGCACAGGAAATCATTCCTGCAGTAACATCTGTACCTGGAACCAGAGCCAGCTGTTGCCAGCCTCAGTAGCCCTAGTTACATAATCGAATAACAAATATAATCAGGCCCTACTTGTTCTCCCCTGCTCTTTAGTCACTGGAGTGGAGTTTTTTTACAAAGAGGGACTCGGACTCCCTGAGCAAGGAATGTGGACCTGGCAGCACTGACATGAAGGGCTAAGATAGTGTTTGGTGGGATGAGATGTGCTAGGACCATGGTCAGGAGCTGACACTGTGACAGATGAGTTCATTCTTTAGAAGGCCAGGAAACAACACATGAGAACAGTGTTAAATAGCTGAGATTACAAATGTGTTTATCTGAAACTTAGGTTGTGCCAGAATTAGACATATTTTCCAGAGTGAATTTTGGGCAGGTCTTCACAGATACTGAAACTCTCTTTAGTGACATAACCAAACACCAATTTAGCAGATGGCCTCTGCCTTTTTCTGTGAATAAGATGAACAATTCTTTCTTATTGTGTTCAATTTTTTCTGAAACTCACAGTATTTTTTCCACATTATGTAAGAGACCCTTCTTCACTCTTGCTGTGAATACCAGGCTTCTGGAGCTGCAAAGATGTCTCAATTTACAACACTTATTGCCATTCCTGAGGTCAGTGTAGCAGACAGTTCAAAGCTGTATCTCTATGACAGGGCCTTCTGCCTGTCTTAGGAAATGTACTTTGGAAAGGAAAAAAAAAGTTGCCTATATGTTTTGGACCAAAATATTAGGTATATTGCTATTTTCCCTAATAATGAAAGATCAAAATCGCTTAAAATGTTAGAGAAAAACAATTCTTGAAATGCGAATGTTTTTATGAAATTGTGAATTTTAAATGGCTGTAAAATAGATCCTCCATCACTAAACCCAGGGATTATAATGACATATTTATAAATATTCTAGACCGTTCAAATCACCAATTCTTTCTCAAAACCATCTCAGTTTACATGGTGCAGTTTGAAGGCTCAGAGAAATCTGGCTTATAAAAAGAGAACAGTTGTGATGGTATTGCAGTAGAATTAACACTGAACTATGTCACCTACAGAGATCCAAATAAAACTGTATTTTGTAGTGCTTGTTCAATTTAAGTGTCTTCTATTGTGAGGGACTGTTGGAGTACTTTTTTACTGCATGTTCAGTTAGATGTTTCTCAGTGCAATTCTAAGGATTAGGCCTTTGGGGAGGTTTGAAAGGGCCCCCATGATTTGTTAGCCAGCATGAAGCAGATGTGAAACAGAGTGCTACTGGCTACTTCTGTGTGTCCACAGACTTTACAGGTAAATTTAGAAAATCAAACAGTACCACTCCCCATGTATTCCTTATGGCACTACTGTCACACCTGCAGTCTGCCCAAGGACTGATCTGAAGACACGCAGGAAAGACTGAGATCCCTGAGGTTGTTGTACCCCCACTCAGAACACAGGCACAAGAGTGGTGACCTGCACTGAAGCTGGGCTTCCGTCTGCACCTTTCCCAAACTCTGGAGGGTCTTAAAAGCCCTACAAGTCTTTACAAATCTCTCAAACACTAGGGATTCAGCAAGAGACAATCTCTACATGCAAGAAGAGAATTCATTCAAGGAAATCTAGGTGTGGGATAGTTCTAAATATTGCCCTAATTTGTTCTAAATATAAAGTAGGACATAGTAGATTCTCCAGTGACGGTAAACAGTGCAGGCATACGCACATATGATGCTCCCAGCCACTTTTCAGAGCACCCTGTGAGAGCTATCTGTTTGCACAAATGGTGGCTGACATCTAACGTGGGTGGAATCTGTGGTGGGAAAGCCAAATGTGTTTGTGTTTTGTCAGTTCTTAAATTTAGTGTTTGCTTTCACTCTTGTTTTATTAAAACATGATAGTTAGTTAGTTTTTATTATCAAAGAAACTCGTATGCATAGAAAGATAGAATCCTTTAGGTTGGAAGCGATCTTTGGGATAAAGTCCAACTGTTAAGAATGACAAGTTCACCACTAAGCCACTGTCACATCCATGCCTTTTAAATACCTCCAGGAAGGGTGAATCAGCTAGTTCCCTGGGCAGTCTATTCCGGTGTTTAACAACCCTTTTGATGAAGAATTTTTTCCTAATATCTGTCTAAATTTCTCCTGCCACACCATGAGGCCATTTCCTCTCATTCTGTTGCTTGTTACTTTGGAGAAGTGTCTCACAGCCATGTAGCTACCACTCCTCTCAGGTGGTCGTAGAAGGTTGTAAGGTCCTCCCTGAACCTCCTTATCTCCAGGCTAAACATCCCCCAGCTCCCTCAGCTGCTATTCATAGGACTTGTGCTCCAGACCCTTCACCAGCTCTGTTGCCCTTCTCTGGACTCACTGCAGCACCTCAATGTCTTCCTTGTAGTGGGGGCCTTCCTTTGAGGGGCCCAAACCCAAACCCAGTGTTTAAAGTGCAGCCTCACCAGTGCTGAGCACAGGAGGAGGATCTCTGCCCTGATCCTGCTGCCCACACTATTGCTATACCAGCCAGGATGTGACTGGCCTTCTTTGTCACCTAGGCATGCTGCCAGCTCATGTTCAGCCAGCTGTTCACCAACACCCTCAACACAACATGTGGATAGACGTGAGCAATCTTAAAATATTCAACATCCCTGTGTTGTTGATTGAAAGCTGCAGAGTGCAGGCTGTGTGAGCAGCAATGTGTGCTTGCAGGACCAGGTGGAAATGTGCTGTTCTTTGTCAGTAGGCATACTAAAAACATAAATATATAACCTTCCATGGTCATTTACAAACATATGAAGAACTGCTCTTTTTCATGATAAAAGTAAATGTATCCTCATGCCTGGAACAGCTTCCAGGACCTACTTGTTTATTGCAGTATTGAAACCAGTCTGATAGACATCCAGTTTAGTTTTTGACAGAGAATTAGATCTGTTTGAAAACAACATGCTTGTCACAAGTTAGAAAAAGTATGATAGCTCATGGTGTGAGGAGCAGAAAGCACATTGCCTGAGTGCTACTGCAAGAAAAGTGCATGTCTTATATGAGCAGAGATGCCAAGGAAGTGGGATTCCGTCATAGAGATCTCACTTTTAAATTCAGAGAGATAAGGGACCTGATTTCAATCCTGCTTGCGCCAGTTTCATACATCTTCAACAACTTTGGCTTCAAAGATACACCGAGCTAAATTAGATCAGAACGAGGTCATTGTTTCTAAAATTTGTTTCATTCAGGTTAGAGAGTTCCTGAAAGTCTAACTTCTCTGGAACAAATCATACTAGAAGGCAAACTTTCAGGAATCAGCTGCAGCAGTTGAACAAAAAGACTTTTAATTTTCACACAGTTTCAGTATAGAAGTATCTTACAATTCGAAGTACAAATTTTAAATTATCAAAATAATAATAATAGATTATTTAAAATGCTGAAGTGTTTGACATTTTTTATTAAAACAAATTTCAGTGAGTGACTGAATTTCTTATTATTTCACTTAATATTGAAGTGTAGGAGATTGTGTTTTGTTTTAGCAATTAAATAATTTTTCATTTCATAGACACCTCTACCTCTTATATAAGGTATATGTAACTTAAATATATAAAGAGTTTGACTGGAAATTCAGAATTCTATTATTCAATTTTTTAAGCTTACTCCTATGAACTGGCTTTATTTTAGGTGCAAATATAAGAAATATTGAGAGATAAGAAATATTGCAATTTTCTCTGTCTATTTTTAAGCAATGAAAAGTCACTGCTTTGAAAGTACTTCTTACAACATAGACTAAGAAGTACCTAACTACTTTAAAATATTAGTATTTCCTATGATATTTTTTCTAGAAAAAAAAATCATAGGAAATATAGATAAGAACAGAACTAGAATGTTTAAAGTTACAGAAATTTCTAGTCGTAGAGAATTTTTAAAATGTTTTGCCAAATCTTCTCCTACTTACACACTTCCATGTTTCTTAGAAGATATGAAAAGGGTGTGATCTTTTTCAGCATTTAGAGGACTTTACTGTAAAATATTTTAAATTTGCAGTAATTTAAACTTGGCATAATACAATAATATTCCTCATTGAAAAAGCTCTGCCTTTTCCCAGTTCTTGGCTGCATATTCACATCCTTATTATCACTCCTGCTGGCAGAAGCATTCAGGCAGGTACACATTGCATCAAGCCAGGAAATTTTTGTGGGATAACTCTAACTAGGGAAAAAGATGATAAATACTAACATTTGAAGCTTCCTTATAAAATGATGATTGTCTTCTAAGATATTAAAATACATGCTGAAAAGATGGTGTGTAACTGATTATGCCTTCTCAGAATCTGAGGATAGACAGGGATTTCCAGAAGTAAGGAAGAATAAATATTTTCATATTTAATAATATTCATATCAGAGCATACAGACCATCTTATCATAAGTAAATGAGCATGAATGATTTCATAGCACTTCAATTCAAACAAAAATGTCTAATATTCAATTTTATCGATTAAAACCTTGCCTAAATTGCAGTCTGAACCTTCTGTATACAAATGTACAGAAATAATTAAAACTGTAATTCTTTAATCATGTTTCCTTTTACTCTGGCACTTTGTTGGAGCTATGGCTGTAGAGAAAATCTTCTCTGGGCAAAAGATTAATAATCTTCTGAGATGATGCAACAAAAGAACTATGAGTTATTACTAAAGTATTTCAGGGAATTTGTTGTAGTTATCTATGGCTTCAGATGAGATTATTATTAATGAAACAACATGCTTTTTAATTTTCAACTTATGGGAAATTTTTATAATTGGATCCTAGCTTTGGTTTACGTTTTTAACACTAACTGCGAGATGTAGTTTCCCCTGGAATTTGCGCACATTTTCTATTCTGCAGGTAAAGCTGGTTCTCTTTCAGTTGAAACTATAGACCAGAATTATATGAGTGACCAATATTAAAAGTATCATTAAAATATTTTTGCTTTATCTGCACTATTTTTTTAATCTTTTCCAAATTTGAATAAAACCCAAAAGAATCTTCAGTTATCATTCCAAGATAGTTTTTCACTATCCTTTACCATCTTGGCAGGTGGAATATTTGCCAAATAAAATCAATAAATTTCCATTAACTTTTTAACAGTTATGAAAGAAATTGTTGTACAAACATGGCTGGAAGGAGTGTCATCCAAGAAATGCAAGGCAATTCTTATCTTACTCAACCTGCTCCACTTATTACAAACTACTATTTCAGTTTAACTAAGTTAGAAATTTTTACTTGGTAACCAAGTCTTGCATCCTAAATGCTAATAATTAATACAGATTTGGCACAGAAAAGGTAAAATTAAGACTTTCTGGATTCTGTGTAAAACATTTTAGTTCTTTACAATGCTATGATAGAACAAAAAAACATAATGGAGTTTTTCTTTTGTAGTTTTCTGAATACTTCTGTAATACTCTAATTTTTTAGTCTTTTTTACAGAGGAGTCCCAGCAAACAGAAATAATGACAGCATAAAAAGAAAAAAAAGGCATGTAATATCTCCAGAATACCTGAAGTGTGTGTTTTTCAAATTATAATTTTCTTCATACTTTGATGAAATCATTATTCTTCTAATAAAACACTTAAATTTATCTGTCACGGATTAGACTCAGTGTCATTTTAGATTATGAAAGTGCTTTCCTATGGTATATTTAATTTGATTTTGCAGGTAATTTTGTTACTTCTTCATTTAACTATCAGAAACTACATGGCCCACTGTCAAATAAATTTATTTAATTAATTAAAAAATATTATTTAGTTGGGATTATTTTATCAATTGTATGGCTTGTTTTTTTGGTTTTTTTTTACATTTTCTGTAAAAACATGTCTTTCGTGTTCTGTTTTTATTTTTATGTGTATTTCATTAAGGATAGGATAATCAGTATGGCAGAAATAGAGAAACCAAAGTGAAGGGGAAATGAGCAGAACAGTCTGTACATATGTCCTATATGTCATTAATGTGAAAACTGTTCCTAAGGTGCATATGTCATTAATGTGAAAACTGTTCCTAAGGTGCTCTATCCTTTAGCCCTGTTGTCCCAAGCTCCCCAAAATGTGCCATTTGAGACCAGGAGTTATTCACAGAAACTGCTTGAGATTAAATGAATATTGTTGAGGGTGAGACCTGGAAGCACATGCTAGTCAGAGGAAAGCATGTTCTTTCCATCTTTTCACAGTTCTCACTCCATCCAAGCCTCATCCATTGCAATTCCCCGTCTGGGCACCAGGAAGAAATATTTGATATGAATAGTCTGGGCAAAGTGGCACCAATTTCTGTCCTTCTCTGTCTGGCTGCAGTTTCAGCTGCAGCTGTTCAGGAGCTGCTGTGTAACAGTGAAGCTGTTCCTGGGATGAAGGCACTGGCACAAGTGTGAGGGATGAGACACACTTTGGGCAGTCACAGTGACAGTTCTACAGAAACCCTTCCCAATCAGAGCTTCAGCAGGTGCTGAGTGATGAGTTCCTCAAAAATTGGGCTGTCTGCCTAGAAATCTGATTATTGAATTAGGAATGCAATTTCACCCTATTTCCAGCTAAACTGAAAATTCTAGCTAACTTTTTCCAATAATAATATTCTTTTGAAAGTATATTTAAAACCCTGTAAAGGTGTTTTAAAGGTTTTGGTGTCTGTCATTAATATCAAAAAATCATTAATGCATTTCTCCTGTGATGGTCCACTGAGGTTGAAATCCTTATTTTAGGGGCAAGGTAGAAAAAATGTGACGTACTGATAATGAGATTTATGATAATAAAGAAAATATTAAATAAAACTCTTTGAAGAGGATTGGGTCATTGCAGTCTGTCAAATTAGTGCTCAGTGATTTTGTTACAAAATTGTATTGGAAAATTTATTTTGCCTGGGAATACAAAGTAGCTACATCTCTCTGAAGAGTGAAGTTTTATGCTAACATATATAATAATAGTTTTGCCTTTTCTGCTGAAGTAGTTCTATTTTTCATGTAAGGGTTAAAGACTATTGCATGAAGAAACAAGAATGTTTAGCTCCCATCACTTTTTCTTGGTTATAAATCATAACTTTTTTTTTGCCATAAAGTACGTGGCTTTGAAATGTGAAAGAATTTTAAAAAAAAATCTAATTTACTTTGGAAAATATTTCACAAAAATATATCATGCTTATCTGGTAAAATAGTGACCTCTTATAATATTCAGCTGTATTGAGGACAAAGCAGGTCTGCAGACTTTTGGTCCTAACTAGTACATGAACCTGGTTGGGCATTGTCACATGTTTACAGAGCAATTACAGAATAGATGAGAAAGGGGAAAATGGAGGAATATCTCTCAGAAATTAAGCACTTAACAGGCTTTCAGACTTGAAGATACTTTAAAAGAGTTTATTTCAGTTAATATTTAACTTGCTAAATTGTCAAAAGTGCTGTGGAAGTCAGGTACATCTGATTTCTCCATTTCACCTCACGGATTAAGTAAATTGTTTCCAGGGAACATTTGAGTAGCATTTATGAGCATAGGGAAATAGATTGTGAAAGAAGTGTGTGGTATTGGAGCTTCTGGTTTATGTCTCATCTGTTTGAATAGAAAAGTGAACCTAATAGCCTGTATTCATGCAGCACTATATTCTATGTTAAGGTTTTCTTTTGAAATGTGTAAAGGCAGATGAACTGAATGAATATGTACATAAAAAATACCTGTGTCACACACTGAGATTTAGACCAGATTGAAGGCACCAATTCTTATGAAAATGTACTCAGATTGATGGTACTCTAGAGAAATATTCTGTAAGAAATAGTTTCAATGTTTATACTTTCTGCCCTTCTGAACATTTAGATTATGAACATCTTTTAGGTTCCTAGTTACATAATCTGTTTACTTGGAAAATGTAAATATATGGGCATTAGTTATATAATCGAAATAGAATCAAATAAAAGTTTTCATCACAAACCTCCATTACTATTTACTGTTTTGCCCATTTATAGGCCATTTTCTGTGTACATGCATGACAAGGAAAGGCTGAGCTCATGATGCACTATGAAAGATGTTTAGATACTACACTTCTTACTACTCCTAGGAAGTGAATGAATGCAGTATGTTTCATTGGATTTTATAATTTCTAATAATTTTACCATTTCTGCGTATTATTAATTGGTTTTAATTTCTTTTCTAAGTTTAGTTCTGAAAAATCTGTTCATACTGAAAGTTTCTAAAAGATGAGTTCCTTTGAAAAGTCTCCATGTTCAGTTTTTAGCACACAATTTTAACACACTTTAAAAAGAATATTACAAAGCCACTATTTTTTAAAGCGAAAGTATTGATGTGTTGAAGAAATTGAATTTGTTCTGGAAAGTTTCTGACTGAAGGAGACTATCAGAATTAGGTTTGAACTTCAGATTAATATCCAAGCACAATTTAAAGGGCTGCCTTTTTTTTTTTCTTCATTGTACAAAGTATATTTTTGAGGCTGAAAGTTCCTGATTTTCTGACATATGTGATCCATTGCCTCAAGTCAATCACTATGAACCTTTACAAAAGCCAAGGCTGGTCAGTAGTTGAAATATGCATAGATGTAACTCAGTATAACCAGAGGTAGTAGGAGAAGGTTTTCTGTTATTTGCTTTGTGTGTGTAGTGTTGCAAGAAAAATTTAATCTCATCAAACCCATGAATTTCATTGTAAATGTATAAAATTTTCATGGAAACTCATGCCAGTAGAGTGGGTGAACCAATTTAAAGACCCCATAAAAAGCTGAGAAGTCACCAAGTGCTAGTGTGCCACCTCAAGAGACTGAGAACACAAGGTTTTATCCTGAAGTGTGGCTCGATAAGGTGAGCTGTGGAGATCCAGAATCTCATTGTTGTCTGGAATGAAAGCTCCATTCCTCATCCTATCTCATGATTGTTGATCTGGACCAAATCCATAATTTACCTGACTTTTAGTGAGCCATTTTAGGTGACTACACTGGTATGAAACTTAACTGCTACAACAAATGAACACATTCCTTTTACCTTACTAAGCTGAATTGCTATGGCATATCACGCCTTTACCAGAGCTGGCACAAAAGAGCTCAGTCACACTGCTAGGAGCAGCATGGAGAACAGTGAGAGCCATGCCCAGTGTCAAAGAGCTGCTAGGTAACTCAGCTGCCTAATGGACCACATTTCAACTAAGCAGTAAATAATAGTATGACTTTCAAGTGACACTGGCAACATCATAGGCAAAATTGCAAATCACACGGGGTGATGTAAGTGACAGCTTGAGAGATGACAGAGTAGGTGAGAGCCTCTTGGTATTCCTATTTTCCCAAGATTGCAACCACGTATCTTATTTAAAGATAGGTCTGCACTGCAGCCCAAAGCATGACTGCAGCTCATCTTGACAGATACAAACTAGTTTTGAGGGCAGTAGTTAAAGTGCTGATGGCTGGAGCTGCAGAGTGCTGAGACCCTGGGTAAATATTCACGTGATGAGTGTGTGCTGAGCTGCTATGCCCGTGTCCTTGTTGCTACAGAGGCTCTGCTGGTGTACAGATACCCTGTGAGATAAGCAGCTTTTCAACCCTGGCCTCTGGAAGAAGATGACTTCTCTAAGCAGTAAGCTTGTGCAAATAAGAATCCTTTATGGCACCTGTGTAAGCTGAGAATAAGCATCTAGGAAAATGCCAATACTTCATGTTACTGCTGTAGGTTAAGTTCACAAAATATCTGGTTGTGGCAAACTTTGTACCAGAAAAATATTGTCTACTTAAAGCTGTTGCCTTTTTTACCAATAGTTTTCTGCAAGAAAGGAAAAATGCAGCAAAATTAGATACAAATTAAGGCATCTTGACATGATTCTCATTCAGTATTTTCTGAGCCTGAATTTCTGTTATACCCTTCTCTTTTTATCTGTACAAAGTAACTAAAAAGTGAGTGTAAAACATTAATATTCTGATTTGCTAACACTAATACTAACACCTTCCTTGTGTTCACTCCACAGTAGATCAGATGATTAGACGACATGCATTGCAGGGGAAGATAAAAGCTTTATTTTTCAAAGGTGTTAAAGTCTCAGTGTGTCTATGAAATTCAATGAGCGCACAGAATGCTTAGTCAACACCTTTGTTCTTTTTAAATATCTGGAAAGAGACTTGTACACAGTGCCCTATCTCTTTGGGTCATTCACATTTGTGTCCTGTGAGTGTGAAATCCCATCACCCTGTGAAGGCACTGACCTTCAGTGACTCTGCACAGATACAGATCGCTGAGCATTTTACAGAGCTGTGTGAAGCTGAAGTTCCCTTTTTATTGACAACAGTAAATTGTGCTGTAAGAAGTACTATTAAAGTACATTGTAATTTTGTAATTTTGTTCCTAACAAAGATAACAGTTGCAGGTCAGCTGTTTGAAACAAAACAGGTTGTAGCACTGTCTCAGACTTCCTGCTTTGTCTATAGGTTCTGTATCAGTGAGACTTGGCTGTTTGTGCTGTAGTTTTCCTTGCTGGATTTGTTCTGCAGGCAGATTTTTTTTTTTTTTTTAATCCCCATAACAATTCAGAAAATGTAATTCAGCCATTTTGAAGAGTGAGTCCGCAGGAAAATGTCTTGTTTTGTCCATGTTAAAACACTTAAGACATTAATTTGAAGTGGTGCATCATCTTCCTTCTGAGGTCTGCATTTCATGTCACTAAGAAAACTGGCAGAGAATTCATTATAAGCCTCAGAACAAAAATCACAATTCACAGAGGCTTAGGAGAGAATTGTTATTATTTGGTTACTAATATCTATGGCTCTGCTGAACTTCTTGAGGCTGCTGTGTATAGCTGTAATGTATAGGGACCTTTCTTAAGGAATTAACTTGTTTTGTCTTGCATACTCATAGCCACAAGAGGATTTTCCCTTTAAGTGCTCTGAGCCAAGGCAGTACAGGATTATAAAAGAAAGACTACATATTTTGTATTCTTGCTATGTCTTCTACATCCTGCTGACCCCAGGACTCCTTATGTTGGTTGCTGAGAGTCATGTTAAATATTGTTCAGATAGTATTCTCTGCAATTTAATTAAGATCATTATCATAAGTTATTTTGACTTGTAAAAATATTGTGCCTTAACTAAATTCCTACAGTCAAGACTTCTGGCAGAGATGCACTAAAATACATTATTAAGTGATTTCTTTGGCAATAACAAGCCATAGAAACTGTCTCTCCTGTTATCTATTACATCGTTCTTGTCAGTTTATTGCAATGGGATAAACAAGCTCAAAAACAAAACTTTAGAAACTGCATTTTGTAAAACAAATTTCGATAAGTTTTTAGATATATTTCATAATTCTTTTAGCTGCTTTATATTTTTCTGGGTATTTGTTGCTCTTTAGATCTTTCTAGCTGAATGTTTTTTCTCCAATTTTGTTTTGAAAACTCTGATGCTGTAAGAGTAGAAGTTATTAAAGATTTACGTTTTTATGATTGCAGCTAGTACAGTTGCCAGATCTTTTCTAATCATATTTGTCAAGAGGGGTTGTAAATAATTTTCAAATTGATTGTCTAATAGCAAGTGACAAAAGGGAATTCAGCTCAGTTGTAGAAGAGTGATGGATTTGAGTTTTCCCCTGCATTTTAGGCTTTGGATCTGTATTCATTTGTAGATCCTACTTCATGAGGTTTGTTTGTTTTATCTGTAACTGAAGTTACATATACAACAGCTCCCAAAAGCTTTCCTGTTCCTGGAGGACAGTGTGGGTAGGGTGTCACTGTGACTCCTGGTGGATACAGCTGCAGTTCAAGTGTTACACAGCTGTGACTGGACTGTATCACATCAGCTTGTGATGTCCTACTGTCCACTAGAAATGGAGATTTATACTTTTGCCTCTCCAATTTATTCTTTATTAAGGTGAGCCTTGCTGGAATGCAGAAATATTTCAGTTCTACAAGTACATGCCAAGTAGCTGGCATTTTCATTTCCTGGCTACCCCAAAACTTTCTCACCCCCTCTGGCTCATTAGAGGCCTTGCTGAGTCCGCTTGGATGGCTTAGGAGTGCACAGTAGGTCTTTTTCAAGGCTAGGGATCTGGTCTGCCTATCAGAGGTTTAAATTTGGTATTACATAGCATAATCCACCAAATGCTTTGGCTGTTATATTCCCTGTAAAAATAAAGCAGATTTTGCTGAACCAGACAGCCCCATCGGATCATGTACTTGCAAACTATTTATAATAAAAACAGAAGCATAAAATCGTAGCTGCATTTCCAAATTACAGGCTGAGAAATAGTCAAAAGAGTCCTAATCCTTGACTGCTGCTTTTAGGTACTACTGTAATAGAACCAATATAGTTCTTTCTAGAGTCTAACTTGGTCAACTGACAATGCTTTATTGAGCAGGAGAACTCTGCTTTAGGACTTTGGAGTGTTTCTGCTGGTTTTTTTTCTAAACTGTTTTTATAGCTTCACAGAATTTAGAATGAGTAATTACCATTACAACATCTAATGCAGCCTGCTATTTATCACAGTCCATTCAGTGACATGGTGTTAATTTGTTATTGAGCTCAATAACTTGTATTACTGAAGAACATCTCATGCTTGATCAAAGGGCATTTCTTGAAAGGCATCCAGCATTTGTGTGAAGGAGAGATGAGAATCTGTGATGTCTCTTAATAGTTCATTTAAATAGTTTATTTCTGTTGTCATTTAAGGTGAGGATTTGCATTCAAAACATTCATCTAGCCTTGCATGTGTTTTAAATCTTCATCTTGAAAGATACAGTTTTAATTTTATGCATTCTAAATCATCCTGGTATTAATTATCAGTGGTATTAATCTTAAAGTATAAGTTTCTGCATTTGCCTAAGACTGTGTGTAAACAGAAATAGAGAGCAACAGTCATAACTATATGTAATCTGGGCTACTAGGATTGCTGCAAATGGTAGAACTTCATCTCATTAAACTTGAATACATCTTCATTAATAATTATGAGGACTGAGCCTATCTAAAAAAGAAAAAATAATCTTAGTTCACTGTCTAAACAGATGTCCTAACTGCTCTTCTCTGGAGTTCAGCTAGATGTCTTTTCCATCTTTTAATATGAAAAGTTTTGAATTGAAGAGATGTGAAGAAATAAGCCAACAGATTATATTGTGTTTTAATTATAGAATTATATTTATGTTTGAGAATATGCATTGCTGCATGCCTCATATAAACTGGCTGATTTATTTTAGGTTTTCAACATAGTCTTCTAGAGGTTGTGAGCTAACAAACCTGTAAATAGCTTAATATTATTTAATGAAAAATATTAAAATTAAATTAAAGTTTATATAGAAAAAGATCTACAGAGAAGAAAACAATAGGTTTTATTGGAAGAAAATTTCAAACCCAATTGCATTTAGAATAAGTTCTTTCCTGCTTTTTAAAATGAGGATCCAAGAAATCAGAAGATAATAATTATTTCTAAGAAGATAATGGTTATTTCTATCATTACCATTCCAGTGATAAGAGAGAATAAGTTCTATGATGTAATAATTTAAGTATTTATTTTATTAGAAAAAGATGCCTAGTGAATTTAGAACCAGTGAGGGGAGGCAGTTCTAAAATTATGTGAGGAGAAAATAGAGATTCATAAATTAGGCTCAAATTATTCATTAAATATTTCTATGTCCTTGAAAATTGGAAATTTAGTTGGAATTACTTAATTCATGACTGTAGAAGTTCAACACAGTATTTTACTACATCAAATCTAAAAGCTGTATTAATTTGATGAAAAGGTCAGATAATATTTAAAAGGGAAAAAATGAGGTTTATAATAACTGAAAGTCAAATACTGAAGAAAGAAAGTAAAAGAGCTCAATTTCATCATCCATTTCCTGATTAATGCATTAGTCAAAGAGTGGGAACAGACATGAAGACTTTTTCGTCTGGACTGCAGAAGAGCTTTTGTTCCTTCAGATTTTATTTTCTTCCCCTGCAGTTTTTGTTACTGACCAACACATTGTATGGTATGGGGCACCCCTTTGATCAAGCTGGGGCCAGCTGTCTCAGCTGTGTCCCCGCTCAGCTTCTCAGGCACCCTCAGCCTCCTCGCTGGTGGGATGGGCTGAGAAGTGGGAAATCAGTCCCTTGCCAGCTCTTGTGTGGTGAGCACCGAGCTCTTGGTGGCACAGGGGATCCTGCTGCAGGCTGATGCCAGGGAGGGTTTGTGCTGAGTCCACATTCCTTCCTCACAGGAGCACAGGTTGAAATGCTTTGTGAAAGTTCTTCTACCTTAAAGTACTTGCAATGAAATAAAGCAAAAAATAGAGTTTATGTAAACTGTGGATACTCAATAAACTTGGCATCACATGCTCTGTGAGGCCTTTTTATGTGGAAGTAACACATTGAGACTATTAAAATAAAAGAAATATTCCATGTTTGCTGAAAAGAACTGAATTTTCTGTGCCTCTAAGACTGATGTATTATGTTACTTGGGTTGGCTTGAGTTTCTAACAAGATGCAAATGAGTAAAATTAGCAATTGAATGTATCCTCAGAGGTAAGTGCCAGCCCCTTGTGTGCCCTGAACTAGAGCAGCATTTGCCATCAGCCGTTTCTACACCTTAGTGTGTGACTGGTAATAAACTCAATTGAGTGGCCGGGGTTACCAGCGTGATCACAGTTTGCATAAATACAATTATGCCCTTTCCAGCTGAGGGCTTGTTTGTGCATCTTTGGCAGAAGGGGTAGAAGAAGAAAGCATGTAGGACTTTGCAGTTGATTGTGTAGATAATGTTTTGGATGAGTTTCAGGAGTAATCTAAGCAGGCAGCAGCCCAGAATAATTAGAGTTGGTGAAATTGCCCAGTTGATTATTTTGCATGCTGAGCTTGCTGTTGCTGCTGTAAGAGAGGTTAGTGTTTGGTGCAGTGGCTGCTGCTGAAGACAGGGAGAGGATGAGCTGAGTGGTTGCCTCAGGCTGCACTGACAGCCGTGGCCTGAAGAAAGCAGGAACAACAAACCTGGCCCTGAATCCTTAACCCTCACCTCCATTTCCTCCTGAAGGAGGCATTTGGTGCCTCCTTCACCCAAAATACAAGACATCACTATCTCTCAGCCCAAAAAATTGCAGTTCTCTCTACAAAACTGAGAAACTTTTCTTTGGCTCTGTACTTGTTTGCTAACATTTCTGGTCTCCTGCAGAACAGAGTGGATCAGTGGATGAGTAGATGTCTTTCTAATGAATTTTATCAGATTATAATGTAAACCAGCACATTGACCATCCTCCCTTTGTCTCTAATCCTTATAATAGGTATCATCTAATAGATGATACCTATTATAAGGATGGAAATAATATAGGTCAAGGCACCACTTTACTTTCATTTTTGCAGCAACAGAACACCTCTTTATGGTTGGTGGGCCCTTAAAAAAAGGTTTTTCTTCCACAGAATAATATTTTTTAAAAGTTATGGCTACTGACATCTGTAATATCTACAGTCAAAACCAGAAAATTAATTGATCACTGGAATATTAAAGTGTAATAATGAATGGCTCTTTTTCTTTCATATTCTATAACATCCTCAGAAGGAAAAAAGTCCCACCTGTTAAAGGGACTCTCACATGTGCAAATTGTTACCACTGAGGCAAAGGAGTGGTAATAAAATGAGGCCTTTTGGCTCATTTATATTTACGAACTTTATTTCTTCAATTTAGGATCATAGTACTCTAAGAAAAAAAAAAATAGGGGAACTCCTTTCCCATAGGTGATTTTTTTGTTTGGTGCAATAGGTACAGGAATATGAAAAAACAATATTTGAGAATAGGTAGGCTTTAATCTCCAGACTTTAGTCTGGGGCTATATTAATTGCTTTGCTTTTCTCCTCCTTTCCTTTTGCTATCAGTCTGGACAATATAACTATGTCTGAGTTTCTCATCCTAGTTATGATGGTGGTGATAGCAAGGAGTTCATAAGCAAGAAATTCAAAAGCTAGGTAGTTTTGGAACTGGTTATAGAGAAGTAAAGAAAATGACAGAAAAGGAAATTGAATGTGGTGAAGGAGAAAATGTAATAGCGATTGTGAGAATATTCCTGAAGGCTGTTTCACCCAGCCAACCACCTCACAGGTTTCTGGTCTGACCCAAATAGATAATCAGCAAGAAGGGTGGTGCCATCAGTAACGGTGAGTAAAGCGGTCTGAAAGCAAAGGTTTTGTCTCCAGGATGACAAGGTGAGAGCTGCAGATCCCTGATGGCCAGTAGTATCTCCACATTGCTCTGCATTAGAGAAATCTAGGCTCTGCAGTCAGTGGGACTTTTGTTCATTTTTTAGGTGTGGCCAAGTTTCAGTTTATATGTTGAGAGGGGCATTATCATCGATTTTAAAACCATCAAAGTGTGTTTCCTACATTTAACTTTAAAATAAATTTACATTTTAAATGTGTATTTGAAGAGTTTGCACAAAAACCTAGACAATGATATTATTTTCTGTTAAATTAATCTGGTCAGAATATTTTTGGCTTCCCTGAATTTAGTAGGAAATCTCTCATGCATCAATTGGAGTGAGGATTTGTGTTTTAATTACCAAAAATGAATCCAGTTAACTTAAGCACTTTCAAGGTAACCTGTTTTAACAAATGCAAATGCTCAGCCACTTTCTTGCAAAGACTAATGTTTGCAGACTAGATTTTTCTACTAGAAGCCAATAGAAGCTGAACATGACAGTTTGTGTAAGTTTTAAGTGGTCATTTGACTCAAATTTCTTAAGAAATCTTCTCAAGTAAAACAACACAAAAATTGAAAGTGATAGAAAATTTTAATATTAGCCACAAGCATGAATGAAAAAATATTGTTAAGTAATAAATATTTAAATATCTAATTTTGAAGCAAGTCCACATTTATGTGGAGGATCTGAAAAATACCTGGAACAACTTCTTCTTAGTGTATACTACAAAACTTGAAAAAATAAATAAAGAAGAAAGTATTTTCCTTGCTTCTGCACTTTCAATGACAATATTTATATTTTCCTAATTTTTATGTGGAAAAAGTCTTGACAGTCAAACCTATTTTTCCTGGGAGCCATAATTTTGAATTAAATATTTGTTGTCTTCAAGAAAAGTCTGAATTATTTTCTTTAAGAGGAAACCAAAACTATGATTAATTATTAGTATGATAAACCTTTGCTATGATATGGCATACCAGATAAAGTCTGTTCTCAAATGTCTGTGCAGATGTTACTAAGTAAAGCACTTACACATCTGCTGTGAAAATCATCTGCACATAATTATTAATTGCATCTGTGCCAAGACTGCAATGTTATTGCAAAGCTCTGCCTCATCATTGATTGTAATTTTTAGTCTTCTTTCCAAATACATTATTTGAGGAGGTGTTTGAATTACATCTATACAAATACTTCAATATGAAGGCTGGTGAGTTACCTTTATGATTTTCTGAAAGTTTCTTTTTATGAGTTTCTTTTTATTTTATAGTTTTCTTTCTATATTTAGAAAAAAGTATCATCATAAATGTAGTTTCAGCACTGCAAAAGGGAAGTGTATTGGTGGAAGAGTAATATTCAAGCTGGGGAAATTCTGACTGGTGGTGGATAGCAGATGGACTTTTGAAGTCCAGGGTTAAAATATCTCTCTGATAAGGAGGTTGTAAGGATTACATCTTTTTATAGCATCACACATATGACTAAGCAGTAAAAAGCATGTCATCTACATTCTTTTTTCTAAACTAGGTTCTGCTGTAAAACTTGATTTATGTCATGATACAGTGCAGGATTATAATGCAGTTGAAAATTGTGCATATGACATGTTTTGCTTCCATGATGTGAATTCCTCACGGAATAAAAGGCTCACATTCTGCATAAATTATACAAGAGAAAAAATGTAAGTCATGTGTTGCTTTTAGCCAGATGCTTCATCTAGAAAATAATAAAAAAGTGTTTTGGCATTACAAGACCTTATGTATTAAGCGAAGATAATGTGATTTCAGAATTTAAATTTTTAATACTATGCTCAGGTTAAGATACAATAAAATATTGTGTTTAATTCAAATTAACCTCAAGGTTTTCTGCCTGAGATTTTTTTTGTTTTGCAGTTGTAGATATTTATATCTACAGGGAGTTTAATTTTTCATAATTAGCTTCTTGATTCAACTTAGTAGTAAACAACCTACACATTCTTATCTTTTGTTTGGCATTACTCTCATTTGCAGAAAGAGTTCATTTGAAATGGAATGCTCTCCTAAGCCAGAGGAGAACAATACAACATATTATTTATTAAGAATGGAAAGGATGAGCGAATACAATCGTTATAATGTAGTGCTTGTTCACTGAGGTGAAACTTCAAAGGGCAGACCTGTTAGCTGTGACCTTTCTATGCTATAATTTCTTTGAGTGTTAATGATTTTCTCTATGAATGCAGCTTGTGAAGACTTGCCACACTTGCAGTGTAACAGTTATAAACTGCTGTAAAGAGATGGGGGATAGAACTGAAAACTGAGAAACAAAACTCCTTAGTGCCTTTGCAAAGTCTGTAGGCAAACCAGAGTCTGAGTGGTTTTGAAGAATGCCTATACTACTGAGTGTATCTCGACGTGGAAGTCTTTAGTCAGTGAAAAATTATTCATTTTTCCTCTGTGTTTACTTTTTATGTCCTGTGACATCAATAAACAACCATCTGCCCTACAGAAGCCCCATAATCCTCTAATTCAAGTCTTTGGGATTAACCACCTTTTATCCAATCCATATTTCTGTGTCTAGTCTTGAGTCTTATGTTCTGGTCTTTTTCTCCCTGTTAGTCTTGGTTAAAGCATTGACCTTAGGAAGAGAGACTTTTAATGTAATAACAGTTTTGGAAGATGTAAGCATGACCACTAAATTTTTTTTTTAGTTTTTCTTCTATTAATACTTTTACTTCTTAGCAAACAGGGAAACTAGGTCTTTTATTTGTTTGAGGGAAAGAAGGCGGATGTTTGTGACTTAATTAAATTTCAAAAATATCATTTTGACACAGGATAAGATTGGATAAAACAAAGTAATCACACTCACAAAAGAAATTAAATTAGGAAACAACTTAGAACCTTTATATTATGGATAAAAATTCATGTTGGTTTGCTTGCAATTTGTTCACAGTGGATTCATTCCCATGGTATTTTGGTGGTAAAACACTTGGCAGGTCATTTCCTAACAGTGATGGTTCAATGATATGAAAAAATCTGGATAATGAGGTAGTCAGAAAGTATCTGCCAATCTGAGGAGTCACAGTCACAGAGCAGGATCTGTCTTTGCTTTTTCTGGCACCCTAGTAAAGAAAGGGAGATAAAACATTTGGAATGGAGAGCAGAGAGAAGAAAAAAGTAATAGTGGTAGCAAGGAAAAGGGAGAAAAATGGAACAGTGTGGACCTGGCAAGAGGCATTTGCAAGACAGAGAACTGGGACACAGGGCTGATGCAGGTCTGTGCAGTAGGATAGGAGAGCAGTAAATCCGGGCTAACACCCTAGATTCCCGTGTAAGACCACAGAACTGCGGTGCAGCAAACAGAGCGATCATGAAGATAATGCCTGTCATTGACATGAGTCTGACTCATAAAATGGCTAAATGCATTTCTAATGCAAATCCTCCAAGTTCTCTCATGGCCGCTCACTGCACCGCCCTTGTAAAAGATTA
The DNA here is from genome assembly GCA_013399915.1 of Illadopsis cleaveri. Lineage (NCBI taxonomy): Eukaryota > Metazoa > Chordata > Aves > Passeriformes > Timaliidae > Illadopsis > Illadopsis cleaveri. The sequence continues at coordinate 1,767,411 of VXBB01005920.1, forward strand.
TTCAAATGATCTGTTTCTGGAACTTTGTATCTTTTATTGCAATTTCAGCCTCTTGAAACAGCTGTTCTGTTTTCCTGAAGTTTAGTGATGTTTTGGTAAACAAACAGGATGGGATGACATGTTTTTGAAGACAAAGTGAATTTTAGTGGGATGAGGCATATTTTCTACTCTGAACATTTATCCTTTTGCATGTGTGTATCAGATCAAAATAATCCTATGCCTGCTCAGCAATTGAAACAGAGATACAAATAAGCAGTTCTGCATACAAAGAAAGTAAATGCATGCTTCACTTCTTTTCTTCTTTCTTTTTGACTTTTGAATGATAAATTTTGAGAGAATTCATGAAGCAAATTTTGGAGTTTATTTCTCTTCAAGACTGTTTGTTAGATTCTATACTCTTAAGTAAATATATACAAATTTTCGCTCTTTTGTTCTTCCTTACTTAATCTTTCTAATTTGAAATATTTGGTGAATGAGATGTGGGATCCAGTGCACTCTCATGAGTCTGCAGACAGCAATAAGGTGACTGGTGCTGTTGCAACCCTTGAAGGATCGGATGCCATCCAGAGGGACCAGGACAAGTTCAAGAAGTAGGCCCATGGAAACGTCATGAAGTTTTACAAAGCCAAGTGCTGGTGCTGCACCCAGGTCAAGGCAACCCTGGTATCAATCCAGGCTGGGGATGAAGAGATGAAGGCAGCCCTGCCCAGAAAGACTTGGGAGTGCTGGTGGGTGAGACAATGGACACGACCCAGCAGTGTGCACTTGCAGCCTAGAAAGCCAAACATGTCCTGGACTGCATCAAAAGCAGCGTGGGCAGCAGGGCCAGGGAGGGGATTCTGTCCCTCTGCTCTGCTCTGGTGACACCCTACCTGCAGTGCTACATGCAGCTCTGGGCATCCCAAAATATGAAGGATGTGGACCTGTTGGAGAAAGTCCAGAGGAGGCCACAAAGATGATCAGAGAGCTGAAGCACTTCTCCTTTGGAGAGAGGCTGAGAGAACTGGAGCTGTTCAGCCTGGAGAAGAGAAGGCTCTGGAGAGACCTTAGAGCACTTTCCAGAACCTGAAATTGGCCTACAGGAAAGATGAAGATGAATTTTTTACAAGGGCATGTGGGGATAGAACAAGGAGAAATAGTTTTAAGGTAGAAGAGGATAGTTTAAACCTAGATATGAGGAAGACAATTTTTAAAAAGAGGATGATAAAACACTACCACAGGTACCCAGAGATTTGGTAGAGAGGAATGAGGATCCCTGGAAACTGTCAAGGTTAGGTGGGCTGGGGCTTTGAGCAACCTGACACAGTAGAAAATATCCCTGCCCATTGCAGTGGACTAGGAGTTTTAAAGATCCTTTACAATCCAAACTATTCTATAAATCTTTAGGATTGTATTTTTAAAGTATTCTGAGCTTAAAGGGTGAAATTTGCTACACTGGTGTTTGATGAAGAAAATAGGTGGGTATGTGACAGTGGCCATGGTGATGCTGTAAATCCATGTTGCATGCTACCAGGATTTTAAAACTTTTTTTTTAATATATGAAATGAATCTATTATACCAGAGAGATTTATCTGTTAAGGCCCTCATTGCAATCAATATGAATTGCAATATGAATTTTTTTTATTATCTCAAAAGAAAAAATTTACTGGCATCAGTAAATTCATGAGCATCCAGAAAAATCCAAGGTTTTAGAAATGTTTCCTAAACGGTCAAGTCACTAGAAAAAATGCAGATTGTATACTATGCAATAATCTAAACTTGGTATACACTTCACCTGTTTTGCTTACATCTCTACATTGTTACACAGAACTCACAACTAAAGAAATAGAAAGTAGAGACAAAACAGAGAACTTGACATAACCAAAGTGTTTGCCATTTCTTATTAATTTGTTTTGTGACTGTCATGATTTATAACAAAAATTGTTTTCACATATGACATTATGTTACTCTTAGTGATGAGTCCTATTATAATTTGATTTTTATGCAAATTTATAAGTAAATTAAAACATGGGGAACAAACAAACTCTGAAGATACTTTCTCATTCAAAGTAGAATCTCAGAAAAGCAAAGTGTTCATGAATCTTATGAGACTGTATTTTTAGCACAATATATTTGTTTAATATTAGTTGTATTATTCCTTCTTTAGCCACAGCTGGAAGTGATTTATTTTCTCTGAAAGATGACTTATAATTGGTGTCTCAGTGAAAAGAGCTGCCATCTCTTTCAAATTTTTTCACTCCACTAATCTTCTTTTGCTGTGCTCCTTGTAAACACCCCAGAGACCTGGGAGAAAAAGATGGTTTATTTCTCAATTCCAAACTTCAGAAAAGTTCTGCTTGCCAAGCAAGTTCCAGTTGGAGTAGTACAAGCTTGAAGAGGTTCTTGAGGTACAGGCTGATATTCCTCTGGAAACAGTGCCATGAACTGCCTTTTAAACTTGCAGTATGGGCAGATTTCATCCAGAAATCACCGAGACTTCAGTATGGAACTCCACATTTTTATAGTTCCTTTCAGCTGAGCAATGACTGGAAATCTTAATTCTATTTGTGATGTTCATTGGTAACTTTTGCTTTTTGTCTGGGCAAAGGTGACTTTTTGAAGTGCTTGTTTTGAAAGTTAGAGTTATACGAGTTTCCATTTATCCCAGCTCCTAAGGAATTGGATGCTAGATGTCTTTTATCCAGCATCCTATTCAGGCCTTTACAACACTGCAAAGAAAATGGCTGAAAAGTACCAGTAATTTATAGCAGAAAGCCAGCATGGCAAGTGCATGTGATACTTAACGTTGGCATATTGAAAACTCTTCATTAAAGTATGGAACTTGCTTTAGGGAAAGATTTTTATATGCACACAAAGGTACTCTTTGCCTGTAGTTGAGAAGTATTTCCACTGATAGGAAAGGGTACAAAAATTGAATTTTCTTTTCAATTTGAAATGTTAATGTGTCCTGGTATCTGTTATCCTGAGTCATGAATAATGAACAAGGCAAAGCAAAGGGCAAAATATGCAAGTCATGAATTCAGAAGTCAGCTGAGAATTTTTCTATTTCCTTTGGAGACATTTATACGGATTGTGGTTATCTTTCTACTAAGTATAATGTTAATTCATTGTCAAAGCTAGAAATCTAGTGAGCTTGTTTATATCTGTAACTTACTCCATTGTCCCAGCAGCAAAAAATATGAAACAATATGGTAATATGAAATAATAGGAAATAAATTTCCAGGAATAACTAATGAAACAGTGTGATAATATTTTAAAATGTTTGTTTACAGTGATATTGAAGCAGATATAATACTATCATTTTTCTTTATCAAGTGCATTGTGCTCTCCAGAGTGTGCACAATATAGTGCAGATTTTGGAGTAAGTTCTAATGAGAAAGAGGCTGGAGATTTATATGCATTGTGTGCAGAAGGGCTAAATAATGAAAACATTTGATGTAGAACTGATTAACAAAGCAGTATTCAACATCTGAAAGATGTGTATTGTTTTACTGCAAGCAGATCTTTTTCATGGTGAAGTTCTGAAACAATTCCATTAAATACAGCATTAGCTGCTTACAGAACGACCAAAAATTTGCAAGTTTTCACATAAGGCTTTTGTAGCAATGCACATTCCGTCATAGTATACCTCATGTGACCCTAGTCACCAAAGGCAAGTTGTTTCAAGCTACAAAAATAATTACTCTTGACAGATGAAAGTGATGTATTATAATTTTTACTGTGTTTTATAAATTCAAAAATGAGAATTTCGTATTTGAAGAAACACGTTTTTCCTCTCAATTTTAAAAATAAAATGTGTCCATGAATACATTCAGTGTATTTAATGTAGTGTAAATAATGGGCATGCTTCTGTTTCAATGATCCTCATTTCTGTAATGTTAGCAGAAAGCAAACCAAAAAAATCCCCATCAACACTTACTTAAAAGGGCTACATCTGTATAAAACAAAGCCCAGTATTTTCCTAAGCCAGAAGAAATAAACTCCTCCATAAATACAATGTGAGAAATGCCAACCAAATTCTTTCTCACATCTGTATTTGGAATGCAATCTGACAACATTCTGGGTGATGTAAAATATGGACTGAGAACAGTATTTTGATGTTGGTAAATACAACATAATACTTGCTAAGGTATTATCAATGCTTTTTAATATTGAAATTAACAGTATCTGAACTGAGTAAAAAAGTATGTGTGTATACGCCCAAGCATCATAGCTGTGATGACATTTATTTATTTATTTATTCTTTTATTTTATTTAAACATAGACTAATTTAATTTACATTATCTTTATGTGAAATAGCTGAACTAGTGAAATTTAAATTTTATTTCTTTCTCTTTTCCAAATTATCATACTAGAATGCAATTTAACTCAAAAGAAAACAAGAACTGTAAAGAAGAGCTTTTAAAAAAAGTTACTGGTGTAAAAAATTAAGCCTACTCTTGAAAACTAAATCCACAGTGTGCCAAAATAAGATTCTGTATATCAGCCAGATGAATCTAAACTCTGGGCATTCACCTTTGTGAGGGTATTTGCTCCTTTGTGCACAGAATCCAAGCCCATCTCTCATTACCTCTTCCTTTGAACAACATTGTTCTGTTTCAGAATCATGTATGAATTAAAAATATTTGGGTAACTAGATTGCATAGTCAGCGATACTTTGTTTCCTGAAATATTTGATTTGTACCAATCTCTTTTTTCACCATGGTCCTTTTTCAGCATCTACCTTTTTCACTATAGGAAATAGATGATATATGAAGAAATGAGACATATTTATTCTTTTAATTCTTATTAAAAGAGCCTGGATTATTTTAAGTCTCCAATTTTGTAATGGTCCTTTGCAGAACACTCATCACAGTAGTGTTTGAATGCCTTGCATTCATTCCTTTATCTCTGTAAGTGGAGGAAAGCTTTATTTCTTGGTTTTATGGACTGGAAATCAATGGATCACTGTCAGAACAAAGCTGAGCATTCAGATCCCTTGTATTTTGAGTACTTTGCTCATTACTCTTTTGTGAAGAACTGAAGATCCACATTTCAGCTAACTATTTTTATAATTATTAGATTTCAGTTGTGGTCGCTTGCTAAAATCTGAGTTCTGTTCAGGCACAAAGCATTTAAACAAAGCAAAAGATCTATTTTTTTCCTGCATTCAGTTCACTTTCCTCTAACTGCCAGGCTTGCTTCTTCAACTTTCTGCATGACAGTGTTCCTTCTTCTGGGTCTTGTAAAATTTGCAAAAATCAAAATCTCTAAATTCTTAATTTACGATATGCATTTCACTCTCTTCCATTAGTATTTGTTCATTCCTGTGCATTGACTTCATAACCTTTTTTCTGTCTTCAAACTTTCCCAGATTTGCTCTTTTTATGACTAATTTCTTCTAGCAGGTTAAGTAACCAAGGCATTGCACAAGGCTAGGGCTGGGAACAGGGCCTGAAGTCCCCGGTGTGGAATGTCTGCCTTTGTTATGCAGTGTTTGAGAAAGAACAAACCATGCTTTCTTGTGCTGTCTGCCCTAGTGCTGATGGGTGCCTTCAAACCAGGGAAAGAACTGCAGTCCTGACATCCACCATACCCGGTTTGCTGGTTACACAACTGTTCTGGAGTGTTTGTTACTGGAGTAGACAGCTTCCACAGAAGCTAAAACGTGCATGAATCTTGCAGAGTCAAGTATTTTATTATGCCTGTCTCAGATGATATAGCTGCCATTCCTCCGTGTACCCAAGTTGTCAAGATGAGGTCAATGGTCATGTTGGTCTTCTGTTACACTCTGGATTGGTAGCTCATAAGCTACAGCTTACTCTGAGGTGTCACCTGGATTGCTTCCTTGTCGTGTTCAGGGACACAAAAAGCAGCAGCTGCCAGTGAGAAGACCTATGGCATTGTACTGGCTCAGGAACTTCTTAATGGTTTCATACAAGTTGAGACAAGTAGCTGAGTAAAATTGTATCCAAAATTGTCTTGCTCTGGGATTGAATTCACCTATTCATTTGACTCCCATGTCTGATTACAGGATGTTGATTGCATGTGGCAGAGCTTTTGGAAATAAGTATAAAAGAGTTTATGGTTGCAAGGGCTTTTAAGTTAAAGGCTTTGAAGGATCCTATTGAACTTCTATGTTACCTAGGAACACGTAATCTCCTACTAAGTTCTTGGGGATGTGCAATACCTGAAATCAAAGACAAAATGCAGTGAAATTTTAGTTTTCCTCCATAAGAACACTTTTATACTTGGGAATAGATGAAGGCTGGGAAATAGCATATTTTTTTATTATGGAATTTTGTTGCTTCTGACTACTTCAGGAAATAAAAAATTCCTTATTATGCTTTGCTTATAAAAGAAAGGATAATACAAAAACAAGCAAAGAAGAAAGTCACAAGCAACATCTTAATAACACAGTCATTTATGAAATTGAATGTTGGAACTCGAGGATCTTCCCATCCAAATCATTCTATGATTCTATGAAATGTAGAAACTATTTTTTTGGCATAAGATCTCATTTGAAATCAACAGGGAAGAAGAAAAGATGTTGAATTGTGGCAGAGAAGCAGTTAAAATCTGTAACTGTTTTCATTGAGATGTGTAATTTGCCAAAGTTGTTATTCCCAAAGCATATCATACTTTCCACTTCTTTATCAGATGTGACAGGGGATGATCTAAAAAAAATAAAGAAAAACAGGAATCGCAATGTCACCCTAAAAAGTCATTAACTCTTGTGTCGTGTACAGTGTATAGCTGTGACCATAGACAATTCTACATTTGCAGAGTCCTGTGGTATCTCTTTATTTTAACAAATTCATCTCTACATTTGCGAAAACCTGTGGTATCTCCTTATTTCAACAAATTCTGGAAAGGGAATTACAAATCACAGTCCATTATAAAATGTAAAATAATGAACGTTAATAATGTCACTATTTGTATATTTTCAGTATGATCTATCAAAATTTCATTTGAATCCAATTTTATTTTCTTTTGAGACATATGAATAGGCCAAATTTACTTGCATGATAATAAGCAGCAACAGAAAAATAGTGATAGTTAAAGTTATTTCTAACCAACATAAAAAAAGTAAAATATTATCACAGACTTTTAAAAAATGGCATATTCAGGTAATTCACTAGTCTAATCATAATAAATTTATTATATCTTATTCATGCTCTGCATTTTTGTAAAACCTTCACTCTGACAAGACTGCAGTTCTTGCATTTCAGCAAAGATGCTCTATGCTATTTGGTCTGTGCTGAGCAGAGAGAGGCAGAAGAGTGTTTTGGGGAGTCTAGGAAAAAATTGGCGAGCAGTCTTCCAAGGGACTAATGGAGGCATTTCCAAGTGTTCACTGCCAGATTTAAGTCAGGGGAATGATTCTTTTGTTGTTTACAAATCAGCTGGCCATATCTGTTAAGGTCATTGTGTTGACATCTGTGTCAGCTGGATCCCAGACCTATTGTTTTCACATCTGAGCCCTGGACAGAGGAGATACTGAGAATGCATAATGAAAAGAGGCAGCCTCTTTAATTTAAAATTAAAAATAAAACCCCAGACCCTCCAATTAACCAAAAATGTTTACATGACATTTTCATATTTCTTGTTTTGTTTCCTCATCAAGGACTTTCAGCTTCATATTGCATGGAGATGAATAAGTAGTTCATGAGTGAAGTGCATAAGTTTTTGGACAAATTATGGAGATAACATGATGCATTTTCTGTTAGTCTTCTTTAGGCAGTAGCAGGTTAGTTCACTAGCAATTTATCTAAAAATAAAACTGAAGCAGACAGTTACAAGGCAAATGTAAAATTTTCATTTGAAGAGTTGTGTTTATCTGTATAAATTATATTGTCAAGTAAGATGCGCACCTAAGGAAATGAGCAAATGAAGCCAGGGAGAGGATGGTTTCAAACTGGCTGTATTACAAATGTCTAACTCAACTCTGAAGTCAATTGGTGCCTTTTGAAGTATATTGCTTTGTTGTCCTTAATACGTTTGTAACAAGAATAAATTACTGACCATGTTTGGAGCAGTATAGTCTTTCTTTACATCACAATTATGCATCTTCTAGTCAGTGTATGTAGCACTTCCACATGGAGAAGAGGCTGATCCAGCTTCTGCCACACAATTTGTTTGCTTCTGAAAATCTCAGTGTGAACCAGACAAGTTACATGGTCTGAAGAACTCCAACGAGCGCCTCCAAAGTATAGGGCCTGGTCCAATTTATGTGGCAGAATTCCTTGATGGTTTTGCAAGCATTAAATATTATGACTTTTTTTTCTTTTATCACAAATTTCCAGAAATTTAAACTTGAACAAGTAGAGGATGTGAGGGAATTTTCCATGAAAAGTAGTGGAAAATACTGACCTTTTGCTTAAACTCATTCTGGAAATATTTAGCTTCAGGAGATATATTTTTGGGTAATTGTCATCATACAAAAACAAGAGACTGAGATTAAATCCCTTATGTAACTTTTATTACAGCTTCAGCTACCAGGAAGGCTATAATTATGAGTGTAGTTCTTGTTGACTCTGGAAAGGTCCCTGAGCAATGTTCTTCTTTATGTATTCAGTGAAATGAAATAATTGCAGAGCTAACATCCACTATTCTTCTGTGGAGACTTCTTCCATTGTTCTGTATTCTTCTGAAATAATGGAGACAAAGCAAATTACAATTAAAAAATCTACTTTTTTTATTAGGATTCTAAATGAATTTAAAATGCAAATTGCATGTGTATCTCTCTATTTATTACTTTAACAATCTTACCCTTATATCTCCACATCATTCTTTAAACCATATTGGTTTTCTTTTAAGAACATTCCTAGGGAATTTCTGTTCAAAGGTTTCCATCCAGCTTGTATACATAGACATGAGCAATCTTGGAAAAATGTTAGGAAGATGATTTTTTTTTTGTTTGTTTTACTCATGTAATAAAATTTATTGCTTATTTGGTGATTCAATTTGTGTAAATTCTTGACATTTTCTAAGAATAGGTATAGTAGAGCTACGAAAAGGAAATAAAATCCCAGAAAATATTAAAGAAAAATCAAGCCCTGTATTTCTCATGTTTGGCACTGAAAATTGTTTGGAACATTTCAAAGTGTTTGATGGTACATCTGTATGTCAGTAGCTCATTTTAAGAGGTTAATTGTAGCATCTTGTTCATTTCATTATGCAGACAGTTCACAAAGAATAGTTCCTTGAATTTAACTCTGACTCCTGGAGAATATTCTCACACCACCAGAGCTCTCAGGAGACAAATAATTTTGCATTTAGATCTGCATTTAGATTATGTTCAGTAACTAACGAAAGGGGTCATTAACTGAAGAAACAATGATATCGACTAGTTACCTATTTTAAGTTAAGACTTTTTTTTCTGTGCGCAGAAGATCCATTTTGTGGATGGGGGACTTTACCATAGTATTATGAAATATTATGCATAAATACATTTTTATAGGGACTAAATTAATGCTTCATGGCAAGCTAAATCTTTTACCACCCTTACCTTCTGAATATTTAATTTTGCAACCTAACCTTCCTCTTAATGCAATGTGTATGGGAATTTTCCTGCATGTATGTAAAAACGTGTGTAGATGAGCAAAATAACCTTCATTGTGCTAAAGTGTCTTAAAAAACAACCACCGTCATTGGTATTTTATTTTTGCACATCTGTTCTTTAAGCTGTAACCCAGGTATAACAGATCCTTGCTGTGATTATACAGTATCACACTGTCAAGTCTATGCACAGAAGGTATGAAACTAGATAAGACAGATTATTTTTTTTACTTCTGGGATCCACTAGAGTTTTATTTTCAGGTTTTCTTTTCTTCTTTAAAGAGGTAATTAATTTCCTTCAAAAAAGGTGGTTTGATTAAAAGATCATGTAACCAAACTCAAAACAATAGGTGTTTTTACATATACCAAATTGGTTTCTTCATCATGACTGCTAAAGGGGAGATCAATAATTAATGATCCAATTACTAGTTTACAGAGGCTTTTATTGCAGTGTCAAGGTGATGAAAAAGCATCTTGCACTGTTTTTTTTTGCGTCCACTAAAGCTAACTGAATCAGCAGATGCACTGCATATTTCAAGATCATTTATGGCATGTGTGCTGATATTAAGCCCTTGTTTCTTAAAGCAAATAATTTTAAAAGTGACTGTATGTTGTCTCCTGCAGTTTAATTTTGAGAAAGTAGCAGGTTAAAAATTATACTTGTTTAGAGAACCAGAAAGTTATTTGTACTCCACATGTGAAATGTTAAGTCAGATTTAAAGAAAAAAAACTTATGACTTGTAAAGAAATGCTGTATTTCTTTATTACACGTAGTTTAAAAGGTGACATTTGCCACAGTAGTTGTACTTCCCTCTTAATTGTTAGGTAGAATTTTAAAATTTGCCCAAATATTTTGCCAAAATATGTCTTTCTGCATAATGTAAACTGAGAATTACAGACAAGAAAATAAATCAGCTTAACTTCTGAATGATGGTTTACTATTCAATTACTAATTGTTCAAGTATGTAATGCAGAGGATTTTTTAAAGGTTACTTTTATTTCTATTCTGAAATATGCATTTCCTCATCATTGATCAAGACATTTAGAATGAATTTAGAGTCTTCTTCTGTACCCACTGAGAGTTTGTAAGAAATTATTGGTAATACTATGCTTAAAAACATGAACTGCACCTTTTTTGCATTACTCCTTCCCTTCAGCTGTCATAGGATAACAGCCATGTCCAAAGGTAAAAGTGGAGGATATCTTTTCATCCCAAACAAAATCTAATAACTGAACAGAAAAAGGCAGCATGTATCTGGAACTTAGATATTGGTTTGATTATTTTATAAGACTGTTTCACTTCAAAAATTTAAATGTTTTTATATTTTAAATTTATGATTGTTGTTGTTGATGAATTTTTCTATTGGATAAACAGATACATTATTTGTATATTAGTTATGCTCAAAAGCACAAAAGGAGTAATTCTTGATATCACTTTTTGGTAGCAAGTGATTTTGACTAGAAGTAGTGGAGAGAGAGGAAAAAATTGTCATCAAGGAAACAAGTGGCTGATCCTCAGTCATGACATGTGGGTGGCTGCTGGGCTGATGATGGAAATTGATTCGAGATAATGATGTGCCTGTGAAAGGAGCCATCTCTATGTTAGTAATGTCTCCTTTCATTAGCACTAGCTCTACATGACAGTGGGGATAAAAGATAGGAAACTGTTATGAATAAATATATTTATGTTTCTTTAAACCTAAGCTAAGAAGACTTTCCTTCCTGACATGTTCACTATTTCAGCTTAACTTACAGTTGATAGTTCTCTTGATGAAATTAGTACAGCTCTGTCATGAGTACAACTGGCATGCTAAGGCCAAGTCCTTATTTGTTAATTTTGATATCGTGCCTCATGAAGAATCCATTCTTTTGCTCTCTTTCTTGGTCTTTTGTTGTCTTCATTTTGCAAATTTGAAGCTTACTTATTAATTAAGATATACTGATTCAAAATAGCTTAGGGTTATTTTCTTTAATAATTGGTGTTGACATCAAAGCAGTAAAGCTTGAAAGTAAGTAAGTACACAATATAAGGGGGATTTTTTTGTTTGTTTTTCTTTGTTGGTTTCTTTTTTCTGTTGTTAATAAGTATTAGAAAGAACTATGCATATAGAAAGCATTATTATAGGCTCCCTGTCAAAAGATGTTCATTACCAAAAGGAATGAAAATGCACCTGGTTATACATTGCCTCTCAAAGGTAGAGAGCTTATTTCTATCCAAACAGAGATAGGGTCACATTTGGGATTCAGTTCATGTGCATTAAATCCCACGGCCCTGAGACTTGGAGATACCAGGCAGCCTTGTCGGAGCTACTCTGACAGTCATTTTGTCACAGTCACAACTTCAGGATGTAGAGTGTATATCTGTGGAGAGTATACAGTAAGGCAGCAAAAAGTGAATTGCATAAGAAAATATGTCCACTAATGTGAAATGGAGTTTTCCTGAAGCTACTTATTTCTTCAATTTAACCAAGCCTTCTTCAGGGAGTGTATATAAAACGGTAATGAAAAGTCTAATGGAAATAGGTACTGAGAGTACAGAAACCTCCAAACCTGTTTCGTAAACTTTGCAGCTCTTTCTCGTGAGCTGACTTCACTTCCAGGAGGCTATGAGGCTTGTTTCCAGCTGCCTTGTCAGGTTTTGCTGTTGCCTTCCTGTTGGAAGCAAAAGAGTTGAATTTACCGAGACTGGTTTCAAAGTCTGAGGACAGAATTTCTTGTGCATGTGCGGTTTTAGTTCCCACTTGTGCAGCAGCTCCAACACTTCACAGAACTGTTGGATTCTGTGCTTCCTTAGCAGTTGTTTTCCAAGTTGGCACATTTTTCTGATTCAGTATTTCAGTGATTCAGGAAATACAGGGTTTTCCCTCACCCTGTAGACACCAGATAATTCCTCTGTGCATTATATCCAAGAACTTGTTAACTTTCAGTAGACAAGTCTGTGAAAAAGGTTGTGCTCATTGATAACACCTAAATGGGCTATCTGGTTTTAGTTGATGAGAACATTATCACAGTATTACATAACACTAAGCTGCTGAAACAAGGGCCAGATATGAGATTCTTTAATAGGATTACTCCCCCCTGCATAGTTTCCTCTTTATATGAGTCCCTCATTCAGGTATAGGCAAGCTGTTATTGCTGATACAGGTTCCATGCCTGAGATAGTGAAGAACTTGTGATCAAGCTGTGAGTTGCAACCGTAAGGTGAAGGGATGCATGGTTATAACAGACAAAGAGGGAAGATGTGTGACGTCAGCCCAGGAACACATATGTGGTCTTTGTGGATGTGAATAGGGGAAAAAAAAAAAAAAAAAGGTGTATTTTAAAAATAATAATAAGAGTAATAAATTGCTTTTGATTACTTGCTGCTGGGCATGATCCAAAAATACTGTCTTATTGAAACTTTTCAATGTTTGTTTTCTTTTGTATTCTGCTGAAAGAGCTTCCTTTCTGAGGTACAGGCTCTAAATTTTGTAATGACAGAAGGAAGAAGGGAAAAAGTAAAAATGCTACAAGTAGGGTCAAAAGCGTGATTGGAAATAAACACCTTCCTAAGATAAAATCTTAAAGATGATCAAGCAAGAGAGAAACCCATAGAATATTATACTTAATTAGTTCTAGTTTTCCCTGATCTTATTAAAGTAGCAGGGAATATATAACAAAGGTGTCCAAGGCTGAAAAGTTTGAATCCCAATAAGGAAACAAACTGGCAGTGGTAGACTGGGACCGCAGTATAAAATGTCTGGCTGTTTCCCATAACTAAACTGTTGGTTTTCTTGTTGACTAAGTTTGTGTATTGGATCAGATGATGGAGGTCATGGTGTGGCATATGGGGTCACACTTCAGGTGTCATATGTGAGACATAATTGTTAAGTGTAGAAGGTCATCCAGCTTGTGCACTGAGCTGTGACCGAGTGTATTTGCCATATTGATATGCTTTCTTTCAGTTTATTCCAAGGAAAGACATTTATCAAAATATATTTGAGTGACAGACTGAGCATAGTTTTGTTTTACAAAATGTAATTTTGAAGAAAGTCTTTCCTGCAATTTAAATCCTTCCAGCAAAACATAATTTAAAAAATACTTCCAGTAAATATTCTTCTATTAATAGTGGTCCTAAGTCTCAGTTTCAGAAAGAGAGCCAGAATGAAATAGACACGCTGAAACCTTTTCACCTTTACATTAGGCAAACCTTTACATCAAGAGTAATATTTTTTCTGTTAAGCAGTTCTTGTAGTAGTTGAAAGCAAGGCTACATAGTTTTTGAGAGTAAACCAGGATGTTCGAGTAAAATCTTTTGGTAAGATTTTCCCCTGAACAGTATCCCTTAAAAAAAAAAGCAAAACAAAGAAATTAAAGATATTTCTAAGTTCTCAGTGACTAGCCTGTGGGGTCCAGAGACATTTTTTTAGTAGCATCGTCTCTATTCAATTCTTGTTTGCTGTCAATGCCATAATTCTTGCCACATTGGTATGCACTGTTATCTGCTCCCACTTCCCCAAGTCTTTTCTCTCACCTGCCTTTTCTCAGCACCTGCCTTCAGAGTGCTGAATGCAGCACTCTGCTATTCACTAATGAAGATTTATACATTTTTCTCCTAATTGCAGCATTTATCTGTATTTCATGTATTAAAGTCAAAATGCATTTCATATCCTTTACATAAAGAAGAGCTTCTCTTTTTTTGCATTGGTAGGGCCAGATCCCTCAGACATTTTACTAGGCTCTTCCATGTTGAAAGTTGGCAAATCCAGAGGAATAATTATTTCTCAACAAGAAATGTTGAAATGCATGGTAGGAATTTTCAAAGCCTGCTGTAAGCCCTGCAGGAAGGTGCTTCTTTTTGTAATTAGTGCTCAAACTTCATCAGTGTTTGTGTTGGAAAATATTTCTGTGCTTTACAGTCAGCTGTGTGACAGGCAGCTTTACATTTGCTCCTTCACCAAAAGTTAGAATGTCCCTGAAACATCCAGAGCTGACAAAGCAATTTTTTAAGCATTCATATAATCACCTCCAGGCAATTTTAGCTGTGTAGCTCCTCTTTGGAGTCACCCATTGTGTGGCAGTCAGATGGATAGTATTGCAAACACAGAAAGCAACCTGCTTATATGGAAGTTCTTTAATAGCTGTAGTTCACTTTTTACTTCACTCCAGAGCCCTTCTGGTCCAGGGCTGCACTGGGAGCTGTGCAGTTAGAAGGGTATAGACACACAGGATATGTTCAGCTCACTGTACCTTATGCTGAAAATTAGCTTGGAGGGAGAATATACTCACTTAATTGCAAGGTTAAATCACTTGCAGTTTTGAGTAATGATATATATGTACCATTATTGGATCAAATAGTCAGAAGTATGTGTTCAGTATACATTATGTAGCCAGGTAGTTCAGTATACCTTATGTAGTCTCCTCAGCCTGAACAATTCAAAGTTATATGACCTGTCCTTTCTGTCAGTGAGATTTGAATTTGAGGACAAGTTTTTGGTTTATTTGTTCCTAAGCAAGATTATGTTTTTAGTTTACTAAGGGAAACAGTTGACAGTTTACAGAGCTCTTGCTTTAGGTAGAAAGGGCCTGGGTTATGCTTATACCCTATGTGAAGATTTTGAGCAATTTAGAGCATCCAAATAACTATGTATGAGTAGAACAGCCAATTACACTGAGTGCTTTATGTCTAGCCTGTTTGGAAGATAAATGGTTTTGATCATGAATTTAAACAACATTTAGAGAAGAGTAGATATGCATCTTGTATGTTAGATACAAATTCCTTAATGCTTTATAAAAGGTACTCAATTAGCGTATTTCTGTGTGGGAAAGCCATTATTGGAAACAAAAAAACTACATAATCAAACATTAAAATATAAGGGAAACAGAAATTGACCAAAATTCTTTTAAAATATACTCTGACATTCAAAGTTCCCATTGCTATAGGAAGGACCCATTGCTGGGATTCCTGAATGTAGAGGAAAAAAATCTTTTCCTCTGCCCGTTTGGTTTTGTCTAGAGAAAATAAGAAAAACACACTGAATACCAGTAAGGCTACAAAGGCTTCATTTCTACACAAAGGCTAGGTGACTGATGTGGTTGTTCTCCCAGCCTGATTTGTCCATGGAATCTTTCCATATACACATAGAACTCATTTACATTAATAAGAGCAGACCTCACACATTTCCTTTCCTATATCCAGCTGCACCCCTGAACTCACAAGGTATCTGTATATTGTTATAATGGTGGAAACCAGGATTGCATCTTCTTTGGTAATATATTGAGTCCTTTTCCCAGGAATTATGGTTTTGATATTATAGCTTATGTAATTTATCAATGAGGTGACATTTTTTCCTGAGTAATTTCTGCTGCATACCCTATATTCTCAATAATAAAGTGTTTTCTGTAATGAAAAAGAAATTTCTAAGTGAGCAGCAAGTGCATTCTGTGGTGCTCAGAGTTACAACTGTGGTGTGTTTGTTACAAAAGATCACGGTTTAACTTTTATTTTATTTCTTTACCTTTTTTGGGGTTTTTGTTTGTTTGTTTATTTACTTCTACTTTTTTTTTTTTGTAGGCAAAGACCTATGTGCTTTACATATATTACTTTTAATTTTACAATACTTCAAAAATCATTTACCTTGTCAAGATTTTAATATTTATAGAACTTGGACTGAAAGATTTATGTCCAGTGACTTTATCAAGCCATTCAGTGTATTTCAAAAAGTTGCAGGTATACTAAGCCAGACATGTCTGCCGTAGAAATGTAATACACTATAGGGCTTCTAGATAACTATCTTTTTATTAACTTGCATACTATTTATGCCTGTCATTTAGATCCCTTAAAGCAGTGTTAAGGGCAAAATCTATAAGATATACAATGGCTTTACAATTTCTAATTTATATGATAATTTTTGGAAACATATAGCTACATATTTTACACAGATAAAACCAAAACAGTGTTTGGATGGAGTTGTTGCTTATTTTCATTTAATTTTCATTTTATAAATGCCAATTATTTAGTATTTACTGTGAGACACAACTAAAATAAAAAGAAAGTCAGCCTTCCACATCTTGTTTGTAAAGGAGAAGGGAAAATGGTCAAGCAAGAAGAGGGAGTGCTTTTATCTGGTAACAGGCTCAATTGTGCAAGTGTTCCTCTGTGCAGCTTTAATTCCGGGGCTTATCATTGGATGAAGAGTAACTTTTTTTGCAAAATAACTAAATCTAATCTTGGACACATACACTTTGTGGATGCAACATACAGTAATATATGGATAAGAGGACTTGGAGTAAGCAGAAACCAGCTACACCAGCAGATGAGCCTGGGACCAAGGCTTAAAGGCCCCAGGGAATTTGTAAAACAGGCAATATGTAGGCTAGAACTCTTGCTATCTTCTGAATAGCTCTAAATGTATATTTATGAGTAAGGGCTAGATCTTCATGAGCTCACTGGTGATTTCACTCACCACCCCTTGAAGCAATGTCTGGAGGCAAAAGTAGCACTGGAAATTCCATTGCAGAAGTACCTTTAGCAAAATGTTACTAGCTTTCAAAAGAGTGTTCCTTTTGCCTTTAGCAGGATAGCCACCCTTTTATTTGAAATACAGGCAAGATGTTAACATTCATGGCAAAGCAGTTTTGGTAAGAATATCCCATTTTTAAATGTTATCTTCCTTTCAAGAGTGAAGAAACATAGTTCATAGATTTACAGCCTATTTGTTATTTAGAAAATATGAATGAATTGAGGCCTTAAAATAATTTTATGAGGTTACTTTATTACCATTTTTATGAAAGAAAAGGCTATTTAATATGCTACAAGATTTCTGCATTGTGTAAGGGACTAAGTTCAAAGTATCTTTTTGAAAACAAAACCATTGTATTTTGAATATTTCCTTCTTTAGACTGAGACTTGTTTTTTTTTTCCCATACAGCATGTGCAAGTATCTATTTTAGGAGGAATCAAATGAAAAAAATATATATTTCTCATTGTACATATGCAATATACTGGGTTGGACTTGATTATCTCAAAGGTATTTTCCAACCTAGTTAATAGGTTGTAATTCCTCTCCAAGGAGAATATTTTACTTTACTAAAGCCTCCATTTGTTTTTTGTAGTTTTATGGGGCTGTATCTTCACATCCTCTCTGTAAACTTTTCTGGACAAGTGTTAAGACAGTGCTAAGACTTGTTAGTTACATTTCACCACCCTACTGATATAGTTGCAGAGGAATAGGCTGTGCAATGTTAAAGCTGGATCTGAAATAGAAAAATGTTTTTTGAGGTCTGTATTAAAAAATCCTGAACTACTTTGCTTTAGTTTGGTCAAATTTGATGGAAAACTAAACATTTGTTTCCTGCATACAGTAATATAAAAATATTACGTAGCATGCAGTAACAAAATATTTTTCATGTAACATGTAGTAACAATGGTGAGGGGGAAAAAAAGAGAGAAACACAATAGGGAAGAATGTGTGGGCATAATTTACAGTTTAAAATACTTACATAAAAGAGAATGTTTTATTAAAATACATGAGTCATTTTCTAATTCTTTGGACAGCAGCATAAATTTAGATACCTTCTTAAACTGTTTTTCAAACCTTTCTTTTTACCATGTGTCTGCCATGGAGGTTAAATTCTGTCTCTATGAAATATTTACTTGTTTTGTCAAAACCCTGAACACTCCTATTTGTGGGGTACCTGTACTTACTACAATTCATCCTTTTATTTAACCAGTAGACAAAGCAAAGTAAATTTGCTTTTTATTCTCAATATAGTTCCTAGATTTTTTTTTATTTAACCTTCCTTAAAACATCATCTACTTCGAAGTGAACACAGAGTGCCATTGTTTTAAGTATTTTATTGATGTGATTAGAATAAATACTGATTTGTGTTAGAAAAGCAAAGAAATAAGTTCCTTAAGACATTCTGTATTCAAATGCTTTCCCTTCTGTATATTCTGTTAGAAATACAATTTGCCTTTTCATTTAATTTACTGTAAATAGTTTTATAGGGACAGTTAATAAATCTGGGGCGATGATGCTTTGCACTGTACATACATAATTTTATGCGCACATAGGCACACACAAATGTATCTCCTTCCTCACTGTTTTTCATATTCCATGTACTCTGTTGTTGGAGCCGTAACTTTTTCTTGGAAGCCCTTTGCAAGTCCTGCTGGCAGAAGTTATGAATCAGATAGGATGATCAGAAGTCTTTACAATTTTACTGTATCTTTGTTTGTCCTTTCTTTCACCTTTCCTTTACTGCACTATCTTGTCTGTCTGATTCTCACAGGAGACATGGATTACAACTGGGTGGACCATACGTCTTGGCATAGCAGTGAGGCATCCCCAATGTCTTTGGTGAGACATGTGGAGCCTTACCATCTAGTTTCCTTTATCATTTTACATTTCCTTGGTTTTATTTACACCTTTGCATGTTTTCTTTTCTGTATCCTTTTTTTATCCCACACCTATAGGGGACAGTCAAAGGGGAAAAAGAAAAACTAGTGAGCAGGCAGTTCTGTCGGATTCTAACACCTTATCTGAGAGGCAAAAGAAAATGGTGTGCTTTGGTGGCCACTCTTTGGAAGAGGATTTGGAATGGTCTGAGCCTCAGATAAAAGACTCTGGGGTAGATACGTGTAGTAGCACCACTCTAAACGAGGAACATAGCCATAGTGAGAAGGTACTGAGATTATGGAGCCTGCATTTTAACCTGCTCATTTGGTCTTTGTTTGCTCTCTGTCACTCATTGAAATAGTGCATAAAATAAAAGATAGGGTGTTTCTAGAGACAATATAACATTTCTTAAGGTGCAGAAAAGAAAAACAAATGAAAAGTCTTTGCATGCTTGCAGCTTTTACTGTTTGGCAGCCTAAGAAAAAAAATTGAGAGGCATAAAGGAATGTTGTTCTTATCGTTGCAAATTAGCGTATCATGATATTACCTTAAAGAATAAAGTAATTAACAATAAGCATTCTACCAATTGGCTTATTTTATTTACTATTTCCAAACTCCTGGGGCTGAAATTAAATTAATAGTTTAAACCCCAGGTGAAAAAGGGAGAAAATTGGGTCTCTCTGCACAGAAAAGTTGTTTTTCTTTTTTCCCTTTCACTGTCATGGTTGTTCATTTGTTTGTTGCCACGCAATTTTTGTGCAGTACTGTGCAGACTTAAAGGCTTTGCCATCTGCTTTGGTATTTTTTATTTTTGCTTTCTATTTGGTGGAGATTATGATAAATCTTTTTAGAGTTATTAGTTGTAATGGGAGCAGATTTATCTGTGCCTGCTAATTTTGCATGAAATAGAGCATGAAATAATATTTTTCCATGAAAAAGTACTATGATTACACAAAAGAAAATCTTAACAATTCATTAATTAGGCCAATAGACAAGTATAACTGTGCCCATGTACAGTAATGGAATAATAACGCTCACTGTAACTGTGCTTCATATGTGAATTAATAATTCTAAGACAGAAACAGAATATTAAAATGAAGTAATAAATATACCTTTTAATAGTATTTTTTCATTTAATCTACTGCTACTCAGAGAAAGTAAAACACTAAAAATATTTGTTGATCTTGGATAAAAATTGAAATGTTGGAAGTAGTAGAAAAATATGACATTTCTTATATCAAACTTTCAGTTTGAGTTTAACTTCTTTTCCAGTATTACTCTTATACTAGTCTTTTAGCAATGTTTTTCTCACTACTCAGGTGTGATTCTCATTGTGTGTGGATAACTATGTGTAGTTGTCTATATCTGTCAAATCAAAATTGCAAGATCATTCTAGATATTT
Source organism: Illadopsis cleaveri (assembly GCA_013399915.1). Lineage (NCBI taxonomy): Eukaryota > Metazoa > Chordata > Aves > Passeriformes > Timaliidae > Illadopsis > Illadopsis cleaveri. Next base: position 1,787,733 of record VXBB01005920.1, read on the forward strand.
GCAAATTGGATTTAATAAAATAGATAATGTTGTTAAATATTAGATATCCATTTTGATGAATGATATGTCCAAATAAATATTTCCCAGCACAGTTTTCTGTCATTTTTTTACATTAAATATTAGTGTAATCATAATACTTTCATAGCATTTTTAAAATATATCAGCAAATGAAAAGTATTACTGAAATATTTTTCATTAAAATACTATTCACTGTATTTTTCATTAACACCATATGATAGCATCCAGTAACTTGGCAACCATCCAAAGATGGAGATCGTCTCATTGGTCGGATTTTGTTAAATAAACGACTAAAAGATGGAAGTGTGCCTAGAGATTCAGGAGCAATGCTTGGATTGAAGGTTGGTGATGAACAATTTTGAAACTAACAACTTGTTCAGTCAAACTAGCTACTTTTATAATTAAAGTATTCTCATATTATATAGTGTATGCATACCAATATTCATAATTCCTTATCATTCTCAAAATTACAATATAGACATTTTATATTCATTTACCTAGAGTAATTTTGCAGGATCCTTGGCAGAATTAAAAAAAATATATTTTTCTGGAAGACTAGACATGTTTTCACAAGTTTTCCCAGAATGTTTTCTTAGCAAAGTATCAATTGCACCCTTGCTAGGCAAGCCAAGTCCTGTCTGTGTTCTTCAGTATGGAGCATTGCACCATGGTATAACTTCTATTTCCCAAGAAAGGGAAGAAAAGTGAAAAATAAATTATCTCTCTTGAACATCTGGGGGATATCTGTGAGTTAATGACATTTCAATCAGATCAGAATATGCCAAAGGAACATCCTCCTTTTGAATTTTTCTCTCCTCTGATTGTTTGATTTGCCACATTTTACAATGAAAAAATTTATAATATTATTGGTTTTTATCACAGAATAATGTACTCTTTTTTTGTGCTAACCTCTTTTTCATGATGCAGTGCTCTTTAAATACATTATGAAATATTTCTAGCTCATATATTGATCTCAACTTTGTATGATATTATTTTCAGTTACAGAAATAATAGTACAAGAATGAGAACAAACTATAAACAGTGAAAGAAACAAACATGTATTTCTTTTGATTCTATGTCTTTGCTGTGAGAAATTATTAAGAAGTTTAAATTTTCCGTTCTCTATTTAGCATGACTCTTACTTCACCTCAGATATACAGATTGGGTTATAGTCATACCCTATGAGTAAGGATTAAATCAGTGTAGTTATGTATTACATACACTAACATGTTTTGGAAATACTTTAATTTTTTTTAAAATTAATAAATAATTTTATTTGAAGTCAATGGATAAACCAGTTGAACATCAAGTTTTATGTGTTTATTTTTGTCTTATTGTCAGAATATGCAAGAGAAGAGATTAACAGTGCCATTAGGAACCACATTTGTTTAAACATCTATGTTAAATTTTCTAAAATCTTGTATTATGTAGATGAACTCTTTAGTGAGATTCACTAATAGTTCACATGCAAGAGTAACTACTTTTTAATCTCAATAGACATCTGGAAAGAGTGATTTCCAACAGTTATCCCTGACCTGAATTTTCAAGTATTTATACTTTGAAAGTAAACTAAACTGGATTTAGTATCACAAATTTTAAGTCCCAGTATGAAGACAGTTAAGAAACCTAAAGAATTTGAAGATTATTCAGTTATGACTGATTCTGACATGTAAGTCTGATTCTAAGATAAATATTAAGGTCAAACCTGTTGAAGTTCCCTGTAGAAAAATTTTCAGTGTGACAAGTGTTTTCATTTGACTTGCCAAGCCAAAGTTATTTCATTGCTTAGTGTGAACATTTCGAGTTCTGTTATATTAATATATCTTTTTCCAGTTAAAAAAATAGTGAAGTGAGTAATCTAATGACCAATACCTTACATTGTTTTGGGTGGTAATTTGTAATACAATGAGATACTATACATGTATTTGCTAAAACTTTAAAGGATTCTCTGTTTCCATTGTTTTTCAATTGTACAAGTTGTCTGAATAGCTACAGAAATAACTTGTCATAGCCAAACTTCTGTGGTGTTTTCTCAAGTGTATATGTGTTACCTGGACTACATAAAACCCAAGGAAAAAGCTGAATTCTTCTTTCTATTGCCAGAACATTTAAATAATTTAAAGTAATTTTCATACTATGAAAATACTTCCTATTTGAAACAGGTAGTAGGAGGAAAGATGACTGAATCAGGTCGACTCTGCGCATTTATCACCAAAGTTAAAAAAGGAAGCTTAGCTGATACAGTGGGGCATCTTAGACCAGGTATGTATCTACTATAGAGCTATACTGCTGAGTTGCTTTTCTGAAGGTGATAATAAGTGAGCAAGTTTAGTTACATGTGAAATTATATTAAATAGATTTGATGACATACTACAGAATTCAACCTGACACTGTTACTAGATGGTTTGTTTTGTGAAATATATATTCTCATGTTGTTCAAAAAATATTTTAACATTTTTGCTCATTTTTATACTCAAAATAATATTCTGCTGATGTCCTCCCCAGTCATTTTGTGGTGTATATTTTGTTTAGAGCAAACCAAGCAATTGTAAATGGATGAGCAGAACCACCTTGGCTAGGAAGCTGCTTCTGTTCCAACATGCAAACCATAGATTGCTAGACTGAAGAATGTTCAAGAAGTATTGACTATTAACATAAGAACTATCTGAACCTTAAATATTAACTTGTAAAAGTACATGGATTTTCAAAACAGTAAGTTGATGAGATAGGATGTTTTAGATATGAACATAAAGAGCATGTTGGGATTTCTGTAAACCACAGCTGCCAAAGCATGTAAGAGCAGCATCTAACTCAGTAGGGGTCCTACTGATTATATTATTTCACAGAACTTTGAAGCTGAGGAGCAGAAAACCTTTAATACTCAGGATTTTCCTGCACAAAGGCCTCCAAACTTGCTCTATAACACAGGTTTCACAATCCAAAACACTGACAATACAATGGCTTAAATTGTTACTGTAAGTGCTGTCCACAGCAAACTTCCTAAGCAGGGTGTTATTACTTGACTTACAGGTGATGAAGTATTAGAATGGAATGGAAGGATACTACAAGGAGCCACCTTTGAGGAGGTGTATAATATCATTTTAGAATCCAAACCTGAGCCACAAGTAGAGCTTGTAGTTTCGAGACCAATAGGGTAAGTAATTTAATGTATTTTTTATATTAAATATGATAGAACTGTTCACTTTTAGGATGGCGTATATCAAACATTCATTAACATTGTAAACAGAAAAATCTTATGCAAAATTCTGTAAACCAAAAGTGTAGCTAGAAAGATAGATCATGCAAATGAGTAAAAAGAGCTGGTGTGAAATCCTGTATTCTCAGAGTCTCAGGCATCATCTGCCATTATGGTTAAAAATAGCTTCCCTTCTCTGGCTTTTCAGTTGGTGAGCCAGCCAATATTGGCTCTGAAACTGTGGTTATTATACTCGTTGTAATTCTTGACTGTTGATTTTTATTTCTCCATTCCCATTTTTTATGATACATACGTAAAATTATGAGATCTAATTTGGTCTGTGAACTGATGATGAACTCTATTTATTGAGAGTCTGCAATGTAGGATTTTGTGTGAAATGCAGTATGCTAATGAAAAAATCAATACGCTTTGGAAAGTCTCAAATCCACATTCACATTGTCTTCATCTATGGAACTCTTAAATTATTGCTTATTATCTAATACAGAACACATCTGAATGAATAGTTAGAACTGTGTGGGACTTCTTTGGTGCTATACATTGCCCATGTTTATTAACCTTCAAACCTACCTCTCAATGTCTAAACTTAATTTTTTTCTTGCATAGCAGTAGTTGCTTTCTTTATTGGACTGTGAGTACTTCCCCTTCTTCAGCTGTTCTTTTCTTCCAAGTTCCTACACCCTAAAGCCATATGCATCACATTTCTAATTCTCCATTGGAAGTTCCCTATCTGGTCACATCAGGGTTGAGAAGACAGGAATGATTATCACTGATTTTGAAGATGCTTATAGAATTTTCTTTTTTTCACCCAAAATTTATTGTGATATACAGGACACAACTGGACAGGGTGATGAGTAATATCATCTAGATTCCGTTTTCCATGTTAGGTTGGACCAGATGACCTTTCAAGATTACTTCCAACCTGGACTGTCTTAAGATTCTATAATTACATTTTGATAAATGGATTTATCCCTTTATTTTGTAAAAAATGCACCTTAATATAAGAAAACATGACTAAAAATTAGGAAGTACTAAAAAATCTAGAACTATATAATCCAAGAATGGCATTTCAGTGAGGATGACTGTTATGGTTTCAGCTATAATAGGAACTTACTGTGTTGACACATCAGGAACTTAAGGTGTAGGAACTTAATTTGGTATGACAATTCTAAACAAACTTGACAATAACAAAAAAACAGCTTTATCTTGTCAGTGAGATGAAAGGTTATCTCCTGCATACATATGGAATTGCAACCCCTTTAGGGTAACAAGTCTGTCATCTGTCCTATCATTAAAAACCTTTGCATAACTTGGGAGCTATGGGTATAACAGTAATGCTAAAGGACAGACTACATTACTTGTCTCAGAAAAGGAGGTCTCAAATTAATTTTAAAAACAAATTTTTTATAGTATCTCTCAAACAGAAGTTTATAGCAAAAGTTTCAAGGAACAACTCACATCTTGAAAATACTCATTTTTAAAAATCTTTTTGCATTCTCTTCATTGTATAAAATCTCCTGTATTCTTGTGCATTTATATTTGCTGTCTCTTGTACAGCTTACTTGCCATCATGTCTTTTGTTGTGTTGGTGTCACTCAAGCAGCTCATCTATAATTCCTTAAACAAAGTGATGTGGGCTCTCAAGATGCCTTTTTCTGCACTGCTTGCCTCCTAGTCTGAAGAACTGAGCTAGTTCAGTGATAAAAGAGTTGTTCAATGTATTTGATTCCCAGTGTCATTTTTCAGTAGATGTAAGAGTTTCCAGTGATCAATACTTCCTACAAATTGGTAGGTTTTAGATTCTTGTTGGGCATGTGTAACTTTTTGGAGTTTGATATTAACAGCATAATGTCAGAAATGTTTTTCATGAGGTTAGACCCGATGAACTGAAAAGACTATTACTTTTTTCAGTTTAGAAGATTTCAGTTCATAATCAATAAAAATTAATAACCTAAGCTTGCCCAAGGAACCATAACTTCATAAGATTTTGTTCTGCTGTAGGAAATAAAGTTTCAGTGTATGTACAATATTTAAAAGTTCTTATTTATCAGATAGCAGAAGTGTTTTTTTTTTTTAATTATTGATGCCCATTTGAAGGATTTTGCTTTTGCATTGAGATAAGTCTTATTATTTATAAGGAGAATTTCTTGATGGTTTCGTGGCAACACTTTAAATTGTGCAAGAAATCTTCAGTTACCAGCAATTAACTTAGCTGAGAACCAGTTGTCACACCCTTTATTCTGAGAACAAAACCAAAGTCCAGTAAACACAGTTATTAGTTTTTCTCTTTATTATGGGCTGAGTGCTATGAAAACTGAAGATGACAACCTAAGCTGACAAGGCAGACAAAATTGAAAGCCATTCTAAAAAAACTCCAAAAAAACAAATCACTCCAGTTTGTCATGTAATTTACCACTTTTTCCATCTTAAAATAAAAATTGATGGCCAAGTTGCTAATCAGTGTGAGTTGGCTGTCGCTTTTACACAGGAACTTACCTATTTTCTCCCTTCTAATTCTCATAAAGAGATAAATTAAAATGCATGTTATTTTGATGGTTTCTCCAGCTTTGAATTTGGAAGAAATAATGCACTGTGTTTTAAAAATTACTCTATAAAACCTGTTCGCAGTGGAACATAATCTATTATGCAAAGAGTCGTTCTGAAACTAATTTTACTACTCCTCCATCTGTTTATCTCTATGAGAGTTCCTTGTAAGGAATACCATTCACACTACCATGAAATACAGGGAGCTGTATGCTTAGGAGCATAAAGGATAATGTTCAAAGCTCTCAAGTTTATTTTTTCAGCTATCTATAGAAAACTCTTATTCACTCTCTTTAGAATGGTTTATGTATTATATATTTATATTTTTTTTTTTCAAGGTTTTCTTTTCAGACTCATATGGTTGATGAATTTTTTTGTATTTATGGGTTAAGTTCAAGAGTGTATTTCTGAGCCAATTACTAGGCGAGTATTGGATCCTGTAATAAATTCTCCCTATACCAAATATACAAACTTAAATATTTGCTTCTTCAATAGTGCTTGTGAGTTTGTCACAAGTTTTGGGTACTAACAACAGAGATTTTTTTTCTTGCCTGTAGTGGGCACTTAGAGCAGTTTCATGCCTTCTGATTTATTTCAATTATTGGAAACTGTTCATCAACTCACTTGGAAAGATTCCTCAGTCCACTTAGTAAAGCTGTCTTTCTACTGAGTCTTGAAAAATGTTTGGGAAAGATATACTGAAGGTATTCTGGAAAAGGTTTCTAAAGGAAATAGATACATTGTTTATATATCATACTGACCCTTTCACTGTATGGGACAGTACATATCACTGGAACGTTTTTCATTTCCCCTTCTTTTTCATTTGCCTTTGTGGTGGGTTCACTGGGCATGAAAGATTTGCTCTCTCCGTTTCCCCCCTCCTCAGCAGGACTGGGGGAGGAACTAAGATGGAAAAGCTTATGGGCAATTACCATTGTGGGCAAAACAAACTTGAGGAAGATGAATTCGTTAGGAATTAATAAAAGAAAAGGATAGTGAGAAATAAAACCAAAACTGAAACATCCTTATCCTTACCTCTCTTTTTCACAGGTTCAAATTCACTCATATTTTCCTGGTTTTTCTGCCTCCCTCTCTGCCAAACAGTCCATGGCATGGGGAAAGGGAGTTGCAGCCAATCCTCCTCCTCCTCCACCTTCTTCCCTGACCTTGGTGTCTGCCACGACATTTCTCTCATGGCCTTTTTTCTCGTTGCATTTTCTCATAGCTGCTACACAGCTGTTTTATCCTTTATTAAATATGTTATCACAGAGGCACCCAAGGAGCCAGCTGGGCCCAGCACGGTGCAGCCCCAGCCTCTCCTCACCATGGCCACCCCTCAGGACTGGCTGTGGTCTTGGAGAAACCAACTGCACTGAAACACACAACACAATTGTAAATATGGGTATTGCTGTGACTCAGAAATGAAGCTCTTCATCTTGCTTGGTTTTGCTCAAATAGCTCTGAAATTGTTTATTAGCATATTGATAGTTTTTAATAGCATACACTAATGTTTGCCCCCCAGAGTAAGAATATATTCCTTTGCTTGGGGGGATGTGATTGAGTGCTTTAAAATTACAAGGCTCTCCAGAGAATTTAATGCAGGTGTTGCAACATGTCTTGTATATGAAAGAATGCAATTTTGACAAATGAACTTATGCATTTTATTTGGTTATGGAAAAGGTAAGATTGATTAAATTTGTCATTCAAGGACAGTAAAGAATGTACGGGGATATAGCCATGATTGGCAGCTGAGTATGTCTGAGTCCAGTAAATTTAATTAATGTATAACATCATCGTAAAATCTACTACTCACAGTTTTAGTCTACCATTAACTCTGAGATTGTTCTTTTATTTACTGAATTATTTTATTTGTGACTGTGCAGCCTGTCTCCTGCATCCACCAAATCTGTTCTGTAGCATTTAATTTGACTCTGAAATTATTTATATTGGATAACAGATAATCATCCCAGTGGCTGAAGACAGCCAGCAGATCATGCACCATTCCTGAGGCATTCCATGGTGGATTGGGAAGTGTTATAGTGTAACTGAAATTTAAATATGCTTGTTAGATAAAGGATCAGCCTGTCTTAATTTTCCTGATTTCAGGGACATTCCCAGAATACCTGACAGCACACATGCACAGCTGGAGTCCAGTAAGTTTCAATTGTGGGGTAGGAAAATCTTCTCTCTCTTTTATGTAAGCACAAATAGAATGAAAATTGTCCTCTGCAGTCAGTATAGGTCTTGTCTTTTTGGCTATATTTGTCTCAATATGTCATCATACTGTACTATCTATCTACCTTTGTTTAATAATAAGCTATCAAAACTCAGGATGTTGTAGTTTAGGTTAGACATTAGTTATAAGTTTAGATGAGTTTCAATTGAAGAAAGTATAATCCTAACTAATATATAAAAACATTAATAAGAATTTTTAATTTCTCTTGCTTTGCATTTCAATTGCATTTTATAAAAAATTATAAAATTTAAAAATGGGAAAGAAATGTTCTTTGTTTACAGCCTGAATGATAGCTATTTAAACTCAGAATATCCTTACTTTATTAGAGCCACTCAATGCTACTTAAATTGTCTAAACCCCTATTTCAAGTAGGGAAAAATAACTTGTTCTTTGGCTTAGATCTGATAAGATAGATTTCAGCCTGAGGTTTTTTTTATCATTGTTTTAGAACTCTATTATAATAGAAGCCATGAATAAATGAAATGGCATAAGCTTGATTCTAATAATATGAAAAACTTCTTCAATGACTTTTTACTCATTGCCCGATTCTTAAAATTCATTTTATGTTTTGTGAGATGTGGATTGTCTTTTGTATTTATAAAAATACTTCACTTTTCCTCTATGTTTTGTATATCAAAACTTGTCCTCTGACCATATTCAGACTTTGTAGATTTGAAACAAAATGCACAAAAAACATAACACACATCTTGATATTTTTGTAAAAATCTAATTAAAAATTAGTCTGATTGTACAAGATAATAAGTCAGAAGACTGAATTCATTTGACCACAGTAAAGTGTTTATTTTTGGGCCTTCAACTTACGTGCATAATTACAGGCAGAAATATCTGAATAATCTATTTTCCATTCTATAAATAAAAGCTCCTGATTGCATCTGATCACTGAAAGGTTGAGTATCATTATTTGGTAATTTTAAATAGAGTTAAAAAAGTGATATTTATCACAACTTTATTGTATGTTTGGTCATATTTTTACAATTTCTGTCTAAAGAATGTTGAAATATATGCATAACTTCTACTATTTATAAAATATTTTTGTTTATAATTACAGGTTCTAGTTCATTTGAATCTCAAAAAATGGACCGACCTTCTATTTCAGTGACTTCTCCTATGAGTCCTGGCATGTTAAGGGATGTTCCACAGTTCTTGTCTGGACAACTTTCAGTATGTAAACATTTAATTGATATTAATGTTGTGATTTTGCAGCATATACAACTCTTATTGTAGTGCTAGCTACCTCTAACAGAAATTTCTTGTTAAACTAGCTACGTTTTTTGTTTAACGCTATACATCTCAGTCTAGGCAGGCACAGAATTTCATAATCATATTCCATTCTATTAGCTTTTGGAAATTTTATATGAGTTCAATTTGGTATATACATGTATGTTTATCTGGTAAGCTAGACTGGTAGAGTCAAATTTTCAGACAGGTCTAATCTTGGCCTCCAGTTATGTTGGTGCTGTTGAGTGTAAACATTTTTTCAACTGTCACACTTAGTTGTAGAGTTGGAAGATTTTATTACCTTTGTGCTTGGATGTTGCAACTGCTTATTTCTTATGTACTAACTTTCATATATAACTTCCCTAGATTTCCCTCTGATATTTTACTCATGTTGTATTCTTTGTACTGGTGTTACTCTGTTTTGTTCTTCTTTCTCACCGAGAAGAAAGTTCATTATGTGAATGTTTTCTTTTAAAGGGTACCTTTTTTTTGTAATAAACTGAAGAAGTTGGGTTTTGTGCACCTTTTCATGTTATTTACAATTCCAAAGTGTGATTTTCCAAAAGTGCTCAGTTGTGGCCCAACCTATTGAAAAGGAAAGGCAAATTGAATGGAAGCAGTGCAAAACTGGTGTTAAAAAAGTTTGGAAATGTCACATTCATGTTACTTCCAAGTTGTATATGTTGAATGTGCCATAAAAATATGCATAAAATCCAAGCAGACTGTTTCTAGGTCTCAGAGAAATGGTTTATGGTATTGATGGAGGAGACAGAGAATATTTTAGTCTCTTCAGTGGCCATGTTGGCTCCATTTTGCAGGGCATGAGACATTATTTGTTTGCTCATCAGAACAACCATTTACAATGTATGATTTTTTATTTTCTGTAGTTGGAAATTTGGAAGATTTAATCCTTTGGATAAATGAAAAACTAAAAATCTTGACTGTAGAATGCAGACTGCTTTGCAAAAATACAGTGACAAGAGAACATGAACTGTCAAAATACACAGACCAAAGTTTTGAAAAACCCTCTTATTTTTACAAGACAGTAAAAATTGTTGATAGGGGAGACAGGGAAGAAAGAAATTTCTTTTGTCTAAACTTCATAAAAGATTAGGCTGTCAAAAAGTTGTGATGCCTAGCTCCCAGCAGGAAACTCAAGAGCCAAGTTAGCTGCTCAGATGACCAGTGCCCATATGCTATGGAACAATTGTTCAAATAGGAGCCACATATTTCTTTGATCTGAAACTTTCTCAGTTTCAGATCAAAATCATAATGAGTTTAAGATTAGGATTTTTTAGTGAAGTTAGTAAGTCTTTTGATTTAGTGGTTTGATAGGATAATGAAGTTTGAGGTATATAATCATAGTATTGGGAAATTCTGAGGTATATTCTAATTTATTGAGAATAACAGAAATCCAAAGGTTTTATTTCTCAGAATGGCATATAAAATTCCGTGTTTAACTCAAGAAGGCATAATTCCTATTTTTGTTTATTTTTCAAATGTTTCAATATATAAATGCCTGTTATAAAAAGTTTCTTTCCATCTGAGGAAACCAAATAATGTTAAGAGACATTAGAAAATCATTCCTGGTTTTTTTTTTGGTACTACCTTATGTACTGTTTGCAATTACATTCAATACTCCCTACTACATATTATCTGTGTTTCCCTCAGAGAGCAGCTGATATCTATCTGAGAACACAAAGCTCCAGCTGAGTGAAACTGAAGTCAGAAATACTCTGTAACTCTCTGAAATTGTAATTTAGACATCTAAGATTAGTAGACAGTTCAAAAGTTTGGATGCTTGTCTTGTCTGCCCAGCTAATGAAACATTGGAAATAGGTGTATTCCATGTTAATCATGTTAAGGGCACAGCCCAGTTCCTGTTGCTGTTGGGTCAACACTTTGAGAGGCAAGTACTAAACTTTGCAAGCAAGGGTGGTTGTCATAGTGTTTGAAGATGCTCTGTATAGGTGGCAACATGGGATCTAAATGGGCATATTGCAATGTACAGGCTATATGCATTTTTAGAAATAGAGGACTTAATGAGAATTGGAGTATTCTACAGGAACAGTGTTTTCAAAACAATCAATGTAGTTTCTTTTTGATCTGATACTTAAAGATAGTTTTGAAAAATTAAAATTTTGTGACATCAGATTTGGGTATTTATGTTTTTGAAAGTAGGATGATGAATTGTTTTTCCCTCACTTTTTAATATTTGAGTTTATCATTCTACAATTTTTAAAAGTTTTGAAACTTTGGAAGAGTTAATGAAAAATCCTGTTTGTAAGGTTGGAGATGTTTTGAAAAATTAGAATGGACAATGAGATTTTCTAATTTTGAACCTTTACAAAGGGAAGTAGTAAGGTAAAACTGAATTTTAAAGATCTCCTCAAGTTACAAAAAATATTTTATTTTGAATGCTACAAAAGGATGTGCTTCAGTATTTTGGTTTTCTGTGTCTTAATCAGCTCTTTTCTAACAGAAGAGTTGATGGATCACATATTCATTCAAAATAGCTGAGTAAGGTAGAAATGAACGGAAATACTAAATTCTGAATTTCATTGTGAATGTGCTCTTTATGGGGAGTGCCTAGACAGGAGAATAATTACAGAACCCTGACAATAAATGAGGACAGGATGCTCTTTGTGGAAGTGGTGGGTCAGTGACATTCTGGGTGATGGTGGCTGAATTCAAGCAGATATGATGGATCTGAAGGAACAGATGAAAGGCAAGAGTTTGGAAGAGTTTCCTGTATTTTCTATGCCTTTGAACAGTAGCATGTAGTCCTGAAGGGTTGCTGTTAGTGCAGGTGTGGTTACTGTGAAATATAGGCAGTGAAATGCAAGAGTTGTGGGCAGAAATGGAGATACAACAGTTCAGATAAAAGTATTTGAATGAAAGCTTGAATATAGGCTTATTCAGACAGCCCTCTAGATCCTTAAAGGATTTTTATATATTAATGGTATTTTGGAATCTATTTCTTTATGTTCAGTATGGTTTTGGCTGGTTTAGCTGCAGCAGTGCCACTGTAGTATTCAGGGATGTCTTTCTCTTGTCTGTTCAGTTGTCCATATTTTCCTCTGTATTGGCATTGGTCTGTGTGTTTTCTTTGTGGAGGTTGCAGTGTCGGTCTAGAGCTGACTAGTAGGATTGACCACGAGGTAAACCATCCCACATAGACAGGACATCTTCTTTACATTAATAATTATTCTGCCCAAGTACCTACTTAATCAAACAAATTATGTGCAACTGCAGTAAACTATTGTGTGTAATAACTTACTAATATAATTTATCCATATTATCTGTGTTTTATTTTATAGCATTTTTTATTCATGTTGTTTTTCAGGGGAGTATCTGACTGTTATTGCAATTATAGGTTTTTTAATTATTTGCTTTGTCTTATTCCCATTTCTGTATTTTTTCACTGAGTTGTTTTTCTTTTAATATAATTTTGAATAAGTCAAAAGTATTTTTTGTATGTTGGTGCTCTTAGCTTAACTACTGAATTTTGGCTACATTTTTGGTACTGCACGAAAAGTATAACTTGAAATGCTTTTCCAATAGTTAGGTTTAGGGAATAATAACTATAAGGCCATGTAAATGGATACAAGTATAAAATCACAGTATTTAATTTTTGTACTGGTGGAAGTTCTAGGAGAAGAGGGATGTCATTTATAAAATCAATCTATTTCCCTGTACACTTGAACTAGAGAACCACTTCAATAGATGTTCCAAACATATTCAGTTTATAAAGTAATAGAAATAAAGTTATATTAATAGAATTAAAGTTATATATTAGTTGTAATATATGCAGAATAATAGAAAGCCTTTATTGTACATTATGAAGGGCCTATATGTCAGCACATTGAGGGGATGGGATCAAGTACAACATATGCTACCCCTCCCCTTTCACATGTTCTTTTTCCTTTTCTTCCTCCCCTTTATACCTCTATACAATTAAATTGCTGTTGCCCTAACATCAAAACCTGGAAAGTTCTAAGTAGTGCACACAATGTGTTGATTTTCCTCCATTTCCAGGGCAGAATATGACGGATGAGGAGACGACCCTTGGTGCATGGTGGGAGAGATTCAGTCCCTGTTAGGATTGCAATATCCTGTGATAATTAAATTTTCCCTTGTAAAATGGAGCTGAAGCAAGCTGAAGATCTACTTTTATTGTGACTAGGTCACATTCTGACACCCTTAACACTGGGCTCTGTAGTCCTGCCCATGCAGAGTAGGCTGCAGCTGCTGCACCTTGCAGAACTCAGGGAGCACATCAGACAAAACCTGTAATCCAGACTGTCAAATTTTCTTATATATCCTCTTTCTTTGATGTAAGAACAGATTACTTCACGCATTTTATAGAACAGATTTCTCCAGCATCTGTGCATGCCAAATAAGCAAGGAGGGTGGCAGAAACATCATCACAGTGCCTATTTCCTTGCTTTGAGTACATTTCTAATGGAAGTGAATATGAGTAGTAGCTTCTTTCTATCATTTTGAATTAGATCAATAACTCAAGAAAACTGAGCCGAGGTAAAGGAGATTCCAATCTCTCAGATGGCTGCTTGTTGTGACCTACTCCATACTATTGTTCTCCCACTCACCAGCCCTCTGAGGTATCGACACATGCTCCTTTTCCTGTCCATGCCTCATACTCTGTCCCAATTCTGTGCCACTCTATTAGCTGTTGCTCTAAGCTGAAAGTGGGGAGTGGTTGCTTGGAATTTGCAGCTAGTTCAGGAATTTGTGTTGGTTGTACTCAATGTAGTCTTGATGTAGCCACTGGAGGCCACAAGGTTGTATGTAGCCTGAAGTGTTACAGCACAAAAATATGTTATAAATGCATCTCTATATGCACTTTGCTAAACTCTCTAGATCCCATTTCATGCAAGGGTTTTGTGTGTATACCATATGTCATTTCTGTCATGATTGCTAGGGAATTGAAATACATAGATTGTACCTTCCCCTATGTAATGTTAATACCAGACAGCACTAATTTTCTTTTAATTGTTTTCAAAATATTTAGGAAGACATGACTCTTAAGGTTACCAAAAAGGAGAAAACCTTTTATTTTACTCACTTTCCTAAGTAACCAAAGATGTCAGTGTGTGAATCGTACTTGTTTCTCTCTGAATATGCATGTACAACCTCCCTGAAAAAGACGATCAACCTTATGTTTCCAACCCCACTTTTAAATCACACTTTGCCTACCTGTTCTTTTTGTTACATGTTATTTCTAAATCTGTTGTAAATGTTGTCTATAGACTTGCAAAGAGAAATCCTTGCTCCTGGGGAATCAGTGGTAAAATTCCTGCTGATTTCCCTAAGGCAAGAATTTCCACCAAAGGGTTTTGATATGATTTGGTAACAGATTTGCAGATTTAATTTATGCATTGCATTAAAATATTTTTTGTTAGATAAATATGTTGTTGGTGTAAAGCTGTGTTTAAAGTAATAGTTATGTGTCTTTGTTTTTACTTTTGGTCTTTTAGTTTCCAGCGTGTTGTCCTTTTTGGTTTTGTTTTATTGCTTTTTCTTTAATTTTGCTTACCAGAGCCAAAGCCTTAGTAGAAGAACAACGCCTTTTGTTCCTAGGGTTCAGGTAAAGACTTCGTCTGCCTGACAGAAACTAAAGTTGTGGGTTTTTTCTTTGTTTGTTATGGAAAATGCATAGTAGGAAAACGTTACATTATAGTCCGTTTTCCCATATTTTGAGTGTGTTGCTTTAAACCATATTAACAAATTTCATGTCATCTTGTGAGCAGCTTGTAAAATTCTGCATGGGGGTTAAAATATTAAATTGTAATTTAAAGAGACAACTAGTTTTTGTTTGCTGTCTGACCAATATTAAACTTATACAGGTTTCAATAGCGATGATGGCTGTGCATCCCACATACAAAATTTGTGTATTGTTTAAGCAATAAATAATTTTGTGCTTGAGTTTATTATATAAAGATGAATGTCTCTTTAAATCATTCATTATCATTACTTAACACTTTTTTTTTGCATTTTCCACATAATACATATAATAGTAGCGCCTTGAGTAGAAGACGGGCAAAAAATTTGTACCTTGTTTAAATAAATTTCTTGAGTATGAAACTTGGTTCTTGCATTTTTAAGTACATTAAAATAACCAAAACTCTACTTGAATAAAAAATGAGTTCTCCAATTGTCTTACTGAATTTATTAACCTTTGATATTCTGTTTAGGTACAAGTTGTTTGCCTTTTTTTCATTAGGAAGCTCCTAAGGTACTATAGATTCATGCAAAAGTAGGTTTTACTAATACATTACAATGTTTATCTTGCTTTGCTGCATGTTTTTAATTTTCTTTTGTAACTAAAATATTACCTGATTTTCTGACAAAATATCTTTATGGAGATTTTAATCTTTTGTGTGGCAGCTTTATAAAAGTTTTTCTTTTATTAATTGACCAAGATGTAAAGGATGATCTGAGTGATCAGAAAGAGATGACTGACCTTCATTATGAAATGGAAAAGAGATCATATGTATATATATTTATAAAGGAATTCTAAATAAGACTGTAAATACAACATCAAATATGACTCATATTTGATTAAGTCCAGTTTTTTCACATAGTATTCTCGAAAGTATTTTTTACAACTGCTTAAATATCAGTTCAAAATTAAGAACTTCTAAAGAAAAAAGATATTATAAAATAATGCCTTGATTATATGATTTAAAGTTAATATATTATGTGCTATTGACATAAACTGACTTTGTATGAAAAATTTGAAACATCTTTTAACATAATTAAGAAAGTTGGATTCTGCTCATGTTAATGAAATCAGAGGGGTACAATTACAAGTTGTTAAGTAGTTTGTAGAGGTAGACATTATATATGACATAAGTATTCTTTTAATATTTTTTTTAATATATGTGCTAAGTAAATTTAAAAATTACATGAGAGTTGATGGTTCAATTAAAAAGGAAATCTCTGCCTGAAACCTGCATGTTCCATGAAATATTGCAATGTAGAAATAACATGTAGTAATTCCTTATTTTAATGCCATTATACAAAATAAAGACATAGACATAAAAATTGACTGTTCTACTTAGACTAATATCCTCTAATGAAAAAAAAATACCTTGCTCAAATGATTATGGTAGTTGAGAAAAGTGCCATGTTTGCTAGAAAATATCTAACGAGGTGAAAATGTTTGAGGCTTGCTTGCTCACCCCTTGGCTGGATTATTTTTTATATTGTAGGTAAGAATTGTCCTTAGCTCCAGTTTTGACTCTACACAATCAATGCCTGTGGAGTCCTTGTGGACCTGTCTAACAGTTTTTTTGCAGAGCCTAATAGCAGTCAATGCTAGACATGAGGGTTTTGACAAGAGTTCCTGAAGAACTCAAAATTATGACCTTGGCAAAATCTAGTCTGAAACAAAAAGTCATCCATCTGCCCACTGTTAATAGTGACAGTAGATGGTTTAAAAAGATTAATGTTAGATATATTTACCATGCAGGCTGCAGAAAGAAGAGGAATTCTCCAGTGGTTTTCAAACAAGCGTATTAGGAACAGTCCAGCAGCAGTGCAGAACTCTAGGTTACTTTTTGTGGCATGACAAATTCACTAAATCAGAGCTCTGAGCTGCTGTTTACGGTTGTCAGGAAGTATACATTTCATTGTGAGCTGTGCTATAGCTGTGTCTGTAGAACTCCTTGCAAGAATGAGAATCTCCAAACATTCTGTTTATACTTATTTGTTTCATCACTCTCAACAGGAAATGCATATCTTTATTCTTGCTTGCATCTTCTTTACTTGTTAGTCTAAAACTGATCCTTTCTGGCAAAAGCTCCTCTTCCACACTTGCCTCCATGTCATTCCATTCATCTTCTAGCTCACTGGATGATTTCATAGAATCATCATTATTTTATTGGGAAGAAAAACACTCAGTTTCCTTCCTATCAAAAGCCCTCTGAGCTTTTCCTAAATTTACAGTACTTGTAAAAGTGCATCTTTATTTCCTGAACTTTTAGATTCAGTTTAGCACACCAGTAATTTTCTAACTTGCAGAGTGATGCTTTATAAATCTTTGTAGGGAAAAATCTGTTCTTAAAATTGTGTTTCCTATGCAGTATCTCTTGTTTACTTGGCAAAGCATTCTTTTGAGCTGGAGTTGCCTCTGGGTTTTTTCTAACTTCAAAAATTTCAGCCATCCTTTTGGCTTTAATACACAACATCTATATATTTGATCATGTATAAAAACATGTACAAGGTAAAACTACTAAAAAAGAGATTTTAAAAAGAAATATAGATTACGACAGCCTAAATACTTCTATTGTTTGCTGGCCTTTATATCCTACAAGCTTTTCAATTTGACAGCCTTTTCTTGTAGTTGTTCAAGCATATCAGACCGCAGCTGAAGCAGAAAGCAATAGTAGTTTGATTTAGCAACCCTCAGTACTCAGGATTTTTTGAGGTATGTTTCACAACATTCAAAACTGCCCTCAGCTATGCCAAAGACATCACCACCTCAGGGCAGTTTCAGCATCTACCTAAGCTTAAGTCCAGTAAAATGATTACTGCAAGTATTTTTAAAAATAAACTGAGATTTTTTTTCCAAACAGATCCTACTGGTATATCTTTTGTTTCAGAATAACGTGAGAAAGAAAACTAGAATATAATTTAAAAATAATAATAAACATTATAAACTTCTATGTAGGTTACATGAAAAATTATAATGAGCAACAGAAGGGAAAAAAAGGCCTGGGCAGCTGTCTCTACAAGCCAGTGACGATTGAGTAGGTTGTGGTAGTAAAAATCAGCGGTAGGGCAGATGGTCTCTCCCAGTGTTACAAGTTTTATCTCTTTTTCATGAGATTCATGGAGTAACCCTTATATAGGAAAGAAAAACTCTGGCATAGGATTTAAAACTTCAAATATTCTCTGTTTCTAAATCTAAGTTATGACTGAAGATATGTTTTGCCAGTATGTGCTGTACAGAAAACTACATTAGAATTGCATAGTTGAGCAGTCAAACATTCATGAGACAGGAATATAGGAAGTGCAACAATAATATTATCATCTAGATTTTCTTAACTGATTCCCTTATGCATGTGTATTAAAGTAGAGGTTCTTACACATCAGTACTTCTGTTCTAAACTCTGACCTCAGTCAGTGCTGTAAAATTTTTAGTGAAGATGAGATCTAATAGAAGAAAGATGAAATTTAGTGAACTGAATTTATATCCTTAATTTATATATCATATACTAACTTCAAACAAGTTTGAGGTGCCTTGAGGAAGAGCTTTCACTTGTAGAGTTGAAGGAAAGATCTAAGTATCTCAATACCTGCAGTGAGAGATCAACCCAAATAAAAGACACCTAAGCCCATTAATTCTATTTGAAACTAAGGCTACTCCAGAGGGTGAGTTGATTCTCCAGGGGAGGCACATTTTACTGAGGCTACAGAGGACCAACCTTACCCATTCTGTGATTCTGTGAAACAGGAATGCTAGCTAGATATACTAGCATCCTCACTTCTCAGAATGCAACGCCAGCAGTCAGCTTTCATATAGTTGTCTGTGCAGGAAGCTTATTCCAGAAACAGGACATATGCTGTTTAAATACTGTTTAGACTGAAGAGGTTGAACCTGTGTATCAAAATAGTGCCTCTATCATCAAGCTATTCCACGTGCCATTCTTCTTTGGAGTACAAAATCTCATCTGAAGCTGAGATATAGAGCTGGGAATAGAGGTGTGTGGTGTCATCAAACATGTGTGGTGTTATCAAAACATGCTTAAGTTAGCAGAGCAGGTTCCTGACTTGATACCCTAAATGAGTATTACTCTTGTATTAGACCACTACTGGCTAAAAAATCACATAAAATGGGTCTGTGGACAGACCCATATCTCTATTTCCTCCAGTCATCTGAGTGCAGAAGAGTTCCTGTTTCCTGCCCTCTGTGGCAGTTATTCCTACCTACCTGTCTCAAAGGAGTGCAGCAGATGCACCCCTCTGTGAATAACAGACCATCTCAATGCATCTCAGTGTCAGAATGCACTGAATTTAGATGTCTGTTTGCGTGAATGTAGGTCACAGCAGAAGCTTAATAAAGCATTAGGTGCATGTCTGGCTGGTTAAGGAGCCCAGGGAAGGAAAGTATTTGAGTGTGTGTGTGGCTAATTAGCCTCCAGGACTTCAATGCAAAGTGGGAAGAACTTCGGAATTCAGATTGCACCACTTTTTAAGTGAATCTTGGATGCCTCCATCCTAAGTAATCTAGATAGATAAAGTGCCATTCAAGAAGGTTTTGTACAGGTCTTAGTCTCCACATTAGCATCAGCCAGCATAGTTTTTTATATAGCATATTTTATGTGTTGTTAGCTTTCCCTTTCCTTCATTTAGATCAGGATTGCTTTGTTGAAGTTTCTTAGATGTTCTAAGCTTATAAAAATGTGTGTGTGTGTGTAAAAAAACTTACTAGATTTTTGTTCATCCCAGTCTCTCTTTCAACATATTTTGTGCCAGTTACCATGGCTAGTTCTTCTGTCACATCATAGCATTTCTCTCATTTGTTCTATTTGTGCCCTTCTGTTAATATGTAGTCCCTGACATTAGTGGTTCCATTCTTCCCGTGTTTCACCAAGAAGTATCCTTTCTATTTTACTTCCACAGTAATTATAAGGAAATTTTTTATTTGTCCCTTCTTCCTTCTTCAAATCTCATAAGAATGCAATCCCATTCTCCCCTCTCTGGGCTTCTTTGACCATTCTCTCAGTTTCTTCTTTTCTTCTTCTTGCATCCTAGTCAAATGACTGCTTGGGTTACAAGTACCTATGCTGTGTATTGTAGTGCTAGCAGGGTGAATACAGGAGAGAGAGAGCTTTCTGGTCTTAATTCTGACTCCTGAATTTTCCTGTAACAAGCCAAATTAAAGGCTATTACAGTGAAAATATGCCCATTAAGTTCAAATTTTTCCAACTATATTTTTTCAGAACATTAAGAGAAAAGTAGAAGGTATAAGTCAATGCAAATTTTGAGCTCTTGTTCCAAACTACAGTTGTTAAAGCATCTCAATGAAATGGTGTCAGATGATTTCGGTTTCTGCTTAAGTAATTCTCTAAATATTTTGACTGAAGTTTTCATGTAAAAATTCAGACTGAAACAAATATAATGAAGAAATATTTAGCTTGCATATAAACACATAATTCTGGTTGTATTTTTAGCACCTATATCTAGATGATTTCACATTCATCAGTTACAGTTTGTGATAGTGTCTATATCAAAAATATATTTCATTCTCCTTAAGCAAGCATAATTTCTCCCAAAAAGCAAATGAAGAAGATTGTCTTCAGTGCTATTCCCCTTGAGATGTGGGACTAGCCAAGTCTTTTGCTTCAGGACTTCCAAGGAAGCCTGCGGGTGGATACATTTAGTGTCAAAGAACATTTAAGTTGACTTGCACTTCAGAGGTCATTAAAGCTGCGCTGTTGGTACAAAGCTTTCTGCTTTTGATCTATAGCTGGATGGAGATGGCTAGAAGTCCAGATAATTCTCAGTGTAGAAAAAATACTGTCAAAGCCCCTGGCTTGCAAGAATGTAGGAACAACATCTAAAATTTACACACAGATGAGTAGCAACAGGGCTCCTTAACTATTAGTACCAGAAACCTATAAAGTCTGTAGCAGGGCCAATGACAGGGTAATAGAGGACAAATATCCTATTCTTAACATCCATTCAAATGGTTGGTGGCCACAGGAATTGCAAGAACTGAAGCAGTGAAGGAAGAAATACACTGGCACCAATAATTGAGTTGGCGTGTCTTAGTGTAATCTCACTTAGTGAAGTATTAGGAATAGCAGAGAGCTAAATCAGCCTCTTCTTTACGGGTTAAAAGTCTTGAGAATTACATCAAGACCTTTCTTTAAGAGACTGAAATGTTGAAGATGAGGAGCTATGATAGCAGATGAAAACCCTGTCTCTAAAATGATGTGAGATGATTTCCACAGAAAGTGCACCTTCCCCTGTTTATGTCTACCTTAGCTGGGGCATATTAATGCCTAAAGGTGTATTGCCTGGTTAGGTGTGCAGCTGGGCATTATCCTCTGATTCCCTTAAGTTCAGGCAGGGTCACTGTTTTCTTTAAATGTCCTAGTTTGTCCCGTCTCAGGCAAAGTCCTCATGAAGAGAATCTCCTCAGTAAGCTGTAGTTAGTGATACTGCAGTGCTACCACCATGTAATGGCCCCTTGACTATTTGGAAGGCCTTTGTTTTGCCCTAACTGCACCATTTCCCCTTCCGCAGTGACTGCTCTGAAGTAGGTATATCCCTTTCTTGGCTGACGTATTTGCAGTCATAGAATTCAAACTGAAATAGCTAAATAGCAGCTTGTAATGACTGTAGTGAAAAAGGATAGAAAATCAAGCTTTAGACTGGTTAATAACAATTTCTGCAAATGAACAATACTGGTTTTTACCTTTTTACTGAGTTGGACTATGAAGAGGATTGGACTACTAAGCTTTCCTCTCTATTTATGGAGGGCTTATATGATTTCAGAATGAGTGTATATGTGTTGAAAAATATTAAGTGATACGAAATATTTATGGGTTTATCCCATAGTCTCTTTAGCACAACAGCAGATGAAAAATTAATTCATTGTGCATAAACTTCTCAGAAATTTATATATATGAACACCATACATTAGTAGTACAAATAATACAATACAAGGGAGAATAATCCTAACCAGAGCACCATGTGAAAAACAATTAGTGTGAAGTAAGGAATTTATAGTACAGGGTTTTAAAAAAAGAGTAACTCTTGGTATATACTGAGGCTATTACAATATTAACTTATTTTTATTCTTTGTTGTAAGTGAAAAGTAGGATATAATATTTTCTGTTTAAGTAACCAATATAAATAGAAGCTCATAAACAAAATTATTTTTAAGGATTAATATACAACTTCATTGTAGAAATGAGTTCACTAACTAATATTTTCTTCCTACAGATAAAACTGTGGTATGACAAGGTTGGTCATCAGTTAATTGTGACCATACTGGGAGCAAAGGATCTTCCTTCAAGGGAAGATGGGAGGCCAAGGAATCCTTATGTTAAAATTTACTTTCTTCCAGACAGAAGGTAGGGTGAATGCAAAGACAAAGAATATTTGAATAAGAATTAGTCTGATACTCAGGTGACATGCACAGCTGAGTCTATCAGTCATGCTTACATGGAAAAAAGCTTACAGCGTTGAGTTCTTGTGTTGGACATGCTATGTAACAGCAAGGTGTCTTTGAACACTAAGCACAAACTTGCTTTCCCTGGTTATATTATAAAATACTGAATAGAAAAAGAAAGGAAAGGTAAACATATGTCTTTGCATGGGGATCTGTTATTTGCAAAGAATGTTATTAGTGTTTTATAATGCCTTTATTTCCTATGCCAATTATTCTTCTCTAGAGCAAAGAAAATGCTACACA
This sequence comes from Illadopsis cleaveri, assembly GCA_013399915.1. Taxonomy (NCBI): domain Eukaryota; kingdom Metazoa; phylum Chordata; class Aves; order Passeriformes; family Timaliidae; genus Illadopsis; species Illadopsis cleaveri. The sequence continues at coordinate 1,810,437 of VXBB01005920.1, forward strand.
GTTGGATTAATAAATTTCTGATTTCTAGATTAATGAGTCCAGCTGTTTGATTTGCCTCACCCTTAAAAAATAAAGCAGGGTGGCATCTGAAACCCACAGATTTCTTATCATCTTATCTTATCTTGCTGAAGGGGACTCAGCTGAGAGTTCCCATTTGCACTTTGAAAACTTCCCCTAAAGCACAGGACTCATGTTAATCTAGATGGTATCATACATGCACTTAGGGAAAATTAAACTGTAGTGGGACCCCTATTCCTGAACAGCTCCTTCACTTCTTAGTCCATGATTTTCTGTGTTTCAATTTAGGTGTTGGGAAGAACAGCAGAAGAGGTAGTGTGTCCTCCAGTTGATTTTTTTAATTGGCATTTCCTCAGATTGTGTCAGTAGGGGAACATGTTTACCTTTATTTTATAATGTACCAACCAAATAATTCAAAGCTTTAATGTCACTCAAAATAATAGATCAGTGGATTGCTGAATCTGTAGAATAGGATGGAGCTTGTATTTTTACTTCCTTTGCTTTTCCAAATAGCTAAAGCAGGAAGATGCTAACTATCTTCAGTAACATTTGACTTCAGCAGGAATTAAAGCTATTTAGTATTTTGGAAGACAATGCTTTTTTGCCTTCATTGTATACCATATGTTGACATGCAAATTTTCTGTGACTACCTAATTTGCTGTGTCACTGATGATTAAAAGGTTTTCGATTTTCTCGGGCTCACCAATATTTGAACTGTTGGTTTAAATCCCTAGTTTATTCAAACTGCTGTAGTGTGTTTGTAGCTGCTGAAGCTGTGCTAAACTGAGAATCAGGTCTGCTTCAATTATCTTACCTGCTTTTTCAAGAGTATTGAGTAATTAATAGACTAACAAAAGTGTGTTCACAATGTTTTACAATGTAAATTGTGATAAGCAAAAAATATATTGACATTAAATTTTACTAATCTATAATGTTTTTTCCCATTTATGGGAAGTATTCAGAACTTTTCTTTAGTTGTTTTATGTATTTATGATCAGAAATTTGTCTTGTAGTATTGTGGGGTTTTTTCTGATGTGGAAATTCATTTTTCTTTCCTTAGATTTAAAAGCTAACTAAGCAAAAGTAGTTGAAAGAAACATGCTAGAGGTAAAATACACTTAAGTAAGTCCAGCTTTTAATTAGATGAAGATGCCAAAATCTCCTTGGTTAAAGAAATTTCATTGAAAAATATTGTACAATGTAATTTATTTCAGTTCACAAGGGTAAACAAACCTTTAATATGCTAGAAATAATTTATGTTTTTATAACAGTGTCTAAAAATATTATTTCTTAGGTAATTTTTTGATCCAACTTCCAAGCAGCAGTTCAGAAATACAATGACTTTATTACAATTTCAAGTATTAACAAATGAACTGTATCTGCATTGCCTATTAAAAAATCCTCATAAATTAGTACGGCAGCTGTATTATGCAGCAATCAGCAGGTTTAAAATAAGCATTGTTATGAGGACTCCTGTCAGTATTCTCAGTAGGAGGAGTGTGGGTGTTTTCCAGCGAAAATTGTTCCAATCAGAAAATATTAATTCTTTCAAGTAGAAATATTCTGCAAAAGACATTGCTTTCAACAACACCCTGGAGCCAGAGCCAAGGCTGCCAGCGTAACCTTGCCTGGAGACCTCACCTTTTAGTGTAGGACCACCTTCAGCCTGGGTGATTCATTGGAGTCACCAAAGGATTTGGGAAGCTGTTTTGAGAACACTGTTCCAGTGTTGCTGGACAGGAACGTGTAACTCATTTTTGGGGCTTCTGGTTTCCCAGGTGGATAAGGAGTCCTTAGTCAGGAAAACCCTGCACTGTCCCCAGCTCCCTGACCATTCCTTCATGTGGGCCAGCTGCTTCTTCCTGCTCTGCAGTTGGAATGACTCACTGTAGGACTGGAAGCTTGAGTGAATCAGCTGGCTCAATTTTCTGAAATGCAGATGTTTGCTATGCCCAGTGTTGTCTGTAGAGATGTTCTACTGTCAGACTGTGCCTTGTGGAAATCCCATTTATGGAAGTACATTTTGCTTTATAAAATGCTCTTGCCAAAATAAAATACACCTAAAATCATATTAAAACATTTGTGGTTTTTGGGGAACATCTTAAAATTGGAACTGGCACATAAACCTGAAATCACCTAACCTAAGTTTTTAATATGAACTTAAGAATTATCCTCAATATATGTGTCTATATATGCACTGACCTTTATTATAAAGGAAAATTCCTAATGTAGATTATAGTACCCATGATCATACTAGCTGAACTGTTGATATAAGATTTCCTATTTTCCATTATATACTTAATGCAGTTTAATGGTGTTTTGAACATATTTAATATTTAACTTTTTTTTCAGTGATAAAAATAAAAGAAGAACAAAAACAGTAAAGAAAACATTGGAACCTAAGTGGAATCAGACATTTATTTATTCTCCAGTTCATCGGAGAGAGTTTAGAGAACGAATGTTAGAAATCACTCTTTGGGACCAAGCACGAGTTCGAGAGGAAGAAAGTGAATTTTTAGGAGAGGTATACAAGTATTGGTAGTTACCACAGAAATACAGTTGCTCACATACTCATGTATAGATGCAGTATTTTCAAAACAATTAGTAACTGTGCTAAGCAAAGCTGGTTTTAATTGCTTTATTTTTTCTTTTACTTAGTAGTAAATGAATAGTGATCTTGCACATATCACATAATCCTGAAATGAGATTCTTTCTGTGTTTTTTTCTGTTTTAGTAACAGCATGAATGTGGTTTCTCGATTCCTAATTATTCATTAAAATCCATATTATTCATAATTGTATTTTACTAAAACTTTGGAACGTTGCTTATTAACTTACTTGAATGCTGTAAAGGCTCTCATAAGATAATAAGGGTTTTGTGAAAGATTTTTTGGTATATTTAGTGTTTTAAAAGGCACAGGAGATTTTTTTCCATATTAAAGCAAAGTTTTTATATAATTTCAGACAAAGTCCTTAGCAATAAGATAATAATAGAATAAAATTTGTGAGTATATCTATTTTAAAGTATTCTGTCATGCAATGCTTCCTACTTTTAACCATTCTTTCTTTTTTAGATTCTTATTGAGTTAGAGACAGCATTACTAGATGATGAACCTCACTGGTACAAACTTCAAACACATGATGTCTCTTCATTGCCACTTCCCCATCCCTCACCATATTTGCCACGCAGACAACTCCATGGCGAGAGTCCTACACGGAGGTTACAAAGTAGGTTATTAGTATTGCACACTGTGTATAGCTAATTTGAATTAATGCATAATAAAATCTGTTAAATTCTTGCAAATGGAAAGCTGACAGAATTTTTATGTTAATTTTCAGTTGTTCTGAATTAGATCATTTGTAGTTACAGATGAGAGTCTGACATGCAACAAATGGTATCAACCACTGTGCATGACACCATTTTTTTGTTATGAGACAACTCAGTTCAGATCCTCAGCTTGAGTAAATTATTTTGGTTTTTGCAATGTGCTCTTTTTATCGTGAAGCCCTTCCTTTTATATAATGTTCATAATTTCATTATTTAAACAAAAGTGGATTTGCAGGACCTCTTTAGCTCATGCTGCTTAAAGTAAACTATATATAATATCATATGTAGATAAATTAATACCATGGCCTGTTGCCTTGCATTGATCCTCTTTTTTGTGCTTAGATTCACAAATGGAATTTCTCTAAAAATTCTACTTTGTAGAGTTCGTTACACTCGATCCATAGTAGTTAACAGTAGATGTTTTGAAAATAGAGTACATCAAATATAGTAATGAACACAGATACATAAGAATAAGACAGTAAAGGGGGTAAAATCTGGCTCTTCAATACTTCGTGGTTTCTCTAGTCTAACTGTTCAGTACTGCCAGTGATTTAAAGCTCTCTTTCACTGAATAAACTTTATAAAATACCAGTTGGCAGTTCTATAAAACAAACCCCAACAAACCAAATGAACCAACCAAATTAATAAAACCCCCAAAACCCAAAAGACCCACCACCACTACAAAAACCCAACAAAACAAAACCAAAATCCAAAACCAAACGAAAACCCCCCAACAACACAAAGGAACTTCAACAACCCAAATCCAATTTCTAAGATTTACTTGGAGTTTCTTTGAGTCATTGTATGTGAGAGTGTGTGCATGTTTCACACAAACTCACAGAAACTTACGTGTGTAGTCATGAAAACAAGCTTGGATATTTCCTATGTTCTATGTAGAGCCTTTATTAGGTAACCCATTGTATACAAGTATTTCAAACAGTTGATCTGTTTTGCTTCTGTGCACTTGATGGTGAGAAGGATTAAAATGCTCCATATCATAATATTCTGAGATAGACACACTATCAGAGACTTACACTGCATAGCCTTGAAGTTGTAAGATTGTACTTGTCCACAAAAGGAGGAAAGAAGTGATAGTTAAAAGGTAAGAAGTTCAATTGCAATTCAGTCCTTTTCAGTCTTTATATGCCATGACTGTTATTTAACTAAAGTTTTTAGATTATACTTCTTATATGGTTGATGGCATCTTTTAACACATTTTAAGAAGTTAGGGTTCCATCTACAACTATTTTTACAGTCCAATTGGACTCTTTGTATGTAAAGGTAGTGAAACTCTGGTTTTGAGGAAATGTTTAGTCCTGCAAACAAACCCTGTTTGTCTATCAGAATTTCTGTTTGTTGAATTTCTTATTCTGCCAATAAGAATGAATTTATGATTTATTTTTGACATATTTTAGTGATGTTTGAGTAAAGATCTGTATATGATAATGAGCCAAAATTTGAAAGACATTCAGTTTTTTTATCTTCTAATACTACTATGTATTAATAAGTTATAAAAAATAACTAATAAATACTAATACTAATAATGTGCTCAACTCAACAATTTTACATGCATGTCTGTAAATATAGAGGAAAGGACTTAGCAAAACTTTTGGTTTGGTGAAATACCAAGTTTTGGTACAGAAGTCCTGCTTTTCAATGAAGGTGGTTTAGCCTGACTGTTCCCAGAGCACTAATTTTCCAGCTTCAGGTTCTAAAAACTTCAATCAAGTAAGCAATTTCAGATGTTCACTATTAATGCTGGAGGATTCACATGTTCCTACACTAAATTATCCTATTTCCTTTTGTAGGGAGATAGGGACCCGATAAAGAAGGATCTTCTCTAGCGGCCTAGGAATATATTCATGTCTTGAATCCTTGTATCATAAATAATTTTCAGTTTAAATAGATAGTTTTAAATGTACAGAACAAGGTATCCTGGCATTAGAATCCTTGCTTTCTGGGGTCTGAAAAGGTATACAACTGGAAATTTAACATCTGATCAGAGCTCAGCTATGTCAGCAGAATTCATTTAGCAATGGGAAAATACAATTTTTCTTTTATTCCTGTCACACCTCTGAAATTGAAATAAAAGTACTTCTTGGTGTCCAAAGAGCTCGTGCAATATCCTACTGAGAGATCCAGTACTCAACTGGACAAAGCTGTAAACAATGCAGTGTAAGTTGGCCAAGCCTGAAACAGGCATTGCACCAGATGGCCTCCAAAAATGCTCTTTCCAATCTAAATGTCATCACCAAGGGACTGGTGAAGGGCAGATAGCACCTCTTAAGACTGTTTGCCTTCATAAGTAAAATATTTACACTGTAACACATTATATATATAATGCATATGCTATAATGCATAGAAGCATAGGGTTTTTACTTTTTTTTTTTGAGGTGTTGAAAGAGTATGGAGTCAAACTTAATATATTAGGTTTTATGTGTCTGAAGATGTTTTTGTATCTTCCAATAACATTCTTGTATATGATGTAAAATCAGATGTTATCCACCAGCACATTATGACAACGTGAAAAAAGTCTCTAGAACAAGGCATGTCTAGCATGTTTGTCAGTGTTTTAGAAAGCACTTCTTAGAACGCGTACTGGGGTGTTATTAAGCAGGCTGATTTCAATTTTTGGGGCTGCAAAATCTGAGCAGTTCAGTCCTCCTACCTTTTGTTCTTTTCTACAATGCCTCTGTGTATAGAATTAGTGAGTACAATATGAAAGACTTTATTGAATACCCCCAAAAATTATTAGTGTCAGAAATGACAGGAGAGGTATTTTGAATTACAAGGTTATTTTTTGTTTGCTTAAATACACATTACACATCTAAGCATTTTTATCTTTAAGATTGCCAAGTAGTGATAAACATATATATTTGAAGACCATATTTAAATGTTACTCTCTAAAGGTAGTTTAAAAGAACCACCTACACTCACCACTTCTATTCTCTTTTTAATATCACTGGATTGCAGTGTTCCTGAAGAAGAGCAGACTGTCAGCCCTGAAAAGTGAAGCTGTATTTACAGATTGCCAGTAGCAAAGTGCAAGCTTCCCACAGAGCCCCATATGCTGTTTTTTTAGGAACCAACTCTCAGAGACCGTAGCTTAGTTTCTACATATATTTATCTCTCAATATCTTTGAGTGGGCAGTGTGTTGTGGTACAGACTGATCTAAGTCAGCTGTCCACCTTCTCTTCCTCAGTCCTCTGATCCATACATTCCATTAACTTCCTAGTGATAAAGAATCATTCCTATACTTTCTCCTTTGTGTTTTTTGACAGACATTTTCTTAGAAACTGGAACTAATATAGAACATAGGATTATGACTTACTAGCTCTTTCAGCTAATTATATTTCAGATTTTCATAACCTGATCCAATGAGTATATTTTAAGCTTTTTTTATGCGAAATGTGGGGTAATAAGTAAGTCTATTTTACTTATTGTGCTGAACTTTTGAAGTGAATTTTTGAAATTACTTCATTTTCTCTAACATTTACCACAAAATCAGCCATACACCCAGAATTCCAGACAACATTAACTAGAATTACAGCCAAGTTGAAGTTCTTTTTATATCACTTCTGAAAAAGATTATAACCAGAAAATTAAAAATAATTTAGGAGAATATTTAGCAAATCCTGTTGCTGGTAGGTTATTTTTCCATCTCACATTAGCTAAGAACCTTATTGGAGAATACATACAAAATTGATTGTGCTTTGGGTACTGTGTTCATGGTTGTTAGGATTACTGGTGTGGAAGTCATTGTTAGTATTTCTATTTGTTGAGAAATGATACAGAAATCAAGCAAAGTTTACACTACAAGATTGTGTATGTAAAATTAGTTCCTCTCCATGAGCCCAGAATCTAGAGATAGAAATCAAATTGGATATGACACATTCTTATTCCATCTTTTACAGTTATATCCATGTAATGTGAGCATTTGTGCAGTGTGCACTGATACTGTTGAGTTGAGAAAGAATATGGGGTTATCTTTTATTTTAGAGAACAACAATTTTTTTAGTTTCATATTGATGCTGAATTTGTTTTAGAAGCAGATTTAGGATTGATGAGTGATTGACACCAGTTTTCTAAGTCAGATTCTGCAGCTTTAAAACTATGCTGTCTGAATTATTGATCTGCACCCATGGAGAGGGCAGTGTACAATGTAGGTAACAGCTAAGTGTGCAAATGAGAAAAAATGTGAATATAGCAGTTAACTCAGACATTTTCAAGTGTCTTGTTGCAGCATAGATCTGTACAGCACCAGGTCTGTACAGTTTTTAAATACCATGAGAATTCACAATATGGCTAGAAAAAAAAAAAATTATATTTTGAGCATCCTCAGCAAGGGAAAAGTAATAAATCTACAAGAGATAAACTCTGCTGAGAACAAGATCTCAAAGATTTTAGAAATTACAGTGTTTGAAAATCAACATGTAGAAGTTCAAAATGGTTTTTTTTTCAAGATCTGAAGACAAGAAAAAAATCAATCAAAATGAAAATAAATGTAGATAAACAGATTTAGGAGTAGTTTTTTTATAAAGGGAATTTGGCTTTCATTACTTTTAGAATGAAATTCATCAATTACTCCATTCACTGAATTTCATGATTCTCCAGGCCCATAAAAAAATCTGGAGGGAGAGAAATTACAGTAATGAGAATTTAAACTCTGGGGACAAAATTTGACTATAGTTATGTTCTAAAAAGTCTGCATATAGTGTTCAAAAAGCTATATATAACATTTGTTTTTCAAATTTTATTCATTTTTTTGGATAGGAATAAAAAAACCCTGTAATGTGTAAACAAAGTGTTTTGAGTAGCATGAACATTTTTGTCATCTTTTCAGCTTTCTACTTTGTACATTTTTCTGTCAGACTGTATTTTCAACAGCAATCCTGACCTTAACATGATAAAAATTATTAAATCTGACTAGAAAGAATAAAACTGATATACTGAATTTAAAGATAAAGAATCTCATTACTTATTAACTTTTACAAAACATTTTTAGATGGACTTTTCTTTGCTGGGTGCTGACAATTTTTATTTTTTGAATGTTCTGTGGCTCTACCTTTAGATCAAGGAGGAATGTCATAACTGTTAAATTTAATCCATATCTTCCATTATTTAAATGGTAAAGCTGTGAAGTCTATATTGTAGAACATCAAGATATACATTTCATGGTACCAAAATCATTGAAATTTAACAATAATTAATTACAAATGCATCTGAAACTTCAATCTGTGAAATATAAGCCTGTATGAAATGATGGCCAATCTTCTTCCACTGAGAATTATTCCTTTCCTTGGAGCTCTGTAGAGGCTCATTTTACTGCAGAATCACGATCTTGCTGTCTCAGCAATTTCCTGTTGTTTCCTGTTAATTTGTTGTGAGTATGGTAAGTCAGCACAATAATTTTCAATGACTGTCACTGAACCTTACTTGAGGAAATTATAATAATGCTGTTCACTAGTAGGTAAGTGAATTGTACTTAATGGAAACATGCATCAGTGACTTTTGTTCCAAATTATAATATGGAGCATTTTATGGTCAGTGGCACAGGCCATGATTAATTTATTATGTGAATTTTACCCTAGAGACAAAAAATGACAATCAATTTCATGCTTCTTCCTAAGTTTTTCTCTTTCTTTTAATGGAGCACAGGCCTTGGACATGTTATCTTTGCTTGCATGCCTTGATATTTTGTTCACAGAACATGGAGATATATATATATATGTACCAGTATTGTATTTACTGTACATCTATTATTTATTTATCATATTTTATTGTACATCTCTTGTTTATTAAATACTTTAATTAAAAGGTATTTAACATGATACAGGGATGTCTAAAAAGGCCTTAAACTATCAAAATATTTTTCTTTTTCTAATAAAAGAAACTCATTTAGGATATTAATTTACTAAATTGTAATTAAGCTACAAAAATACTTAAAAAACCGTTTGAAGCAGTTTAAGAGAATTACTTTATTTCTCTGTTTACTTGATAAAATCATGGTTTTAAACTACTCTTCTGTTGTGTTATGAAGTTTTCAGATGGTTTTAATACTATTCTGACTTCTTCCTCTCTGTGCTGTGGCAATGTAGAGACAAACATTGCTTTCTTAGTCCTCTATCCCATTATAATCTCACTAATTTTATATTCTTGTGCTCTTCAAGAAGCTCTACCCTTTTAAAGATCTACCCAGCAGTTAAATTCAGAAAGCCCATAATTTTTAATGATATGAATAATTTCTAGACTGTGTTAATCTTTTTTTTTTGTGGGCTTGTGGCACCACCTTTGGTGTTTGGGTAACACCTGACGTTGTCAGGGTAAACTAGGCAAAGTCTCTAAATCGCATTTTTCATAATTTTGTACCCAAATAATTGTAATTTTTAAATGAAATTTAAAACCAGAAGAGATTAATATTAAGGAATACAAATATTAGAGAAGTTACAAAATAAACCACATCTAAAAGGTTGTAAGTGATGCTGAAGAAAACCCTATTATTCACTTTGAAATTTTATTGTCTAATGGAATTCTGGGTCTTGGACATAAAAATGTATGCCATTTATCAAGAAACCAAAGTTGAAAATGTAGAGAGTTAGAAATTGTTAGTAGATGATTTAGTAATATGATCCACATATTAAAATAGTTAGTACCTGGATGTCAGAAAAAGTGTGACTTGCCAGAAGGCACTTAGTCATCCAGTGAATCCATTAACAGCACCATTTGGCAAGAAATTGAAATTTTCTCTAGCACTGTCATATCATATCATCTAAGGTGCATCATTTACTTACATACAGACTGTGACCCTTTCCTGTTTAATACAGTGTCTGTGAGCTTTTCAACAACAAGGAATAAAAATATTCATAAAATCTTGCTAATGACAAAATATTATTAATGATATTCTGGCTTCCTGACTTCTTTGTATTATATGACATCTTATGGAAGTCATATTTTCAAAATCTACAAATGCAATTAACATTTCATGTTTCCAGAATTGTCCAGTTATTCACATACTATTGTTTTGTTCAGTTTAGAAAAATTGGTATGTTTGTATGGAAAGCTAAAATGCATAAACCAGTTGGACTTAAGGAATGAAAACAACAAATCAGATATTGCAAGTATTTAATCATTGAGCTTATATTAGGATTCTAAAATTCACTAGTAACAACAGTATGTAATTAAGGTTCTCATGTATGTACATATTTACTAAATCAAGACCCAGCAGGAGGGAGAAGATTGACTGGCACATCACTTTAGAGTCTGTTAAATTTAAAGTAGGATTCAGAACTACATCTTGGGAAAGTTCTGCTAGTGCTGCAGTGCCAACAGAAGTGTGCAATATTTTTAAGGGTAGCAGCTCATATTGCATGCCTAGCTGAATATACATTTTGCCCGTAAAAAGTTAAACACTTATAGTAAAAGTGTGCAATTGTATTTCAGAATTGGAAATAACTGAAATTGCTCTACTAGATCTCTGTGGCTATTGTGTATAACTGTTGATCCAGAAGTGTTTGGCATTTTTATGGTTTAATTTCTCTTAGCTGCTTGAGTTTTATTATTTTGAAGGTCTGTGGCCTACAGTATCAAATTCTTCCATCTCTGGCAGCAATTCTAAAAAGGTTTAAGGTTCTAATCATCCCTGTTACATGTGTTGATTCATATATTTTTCCCTGACACTACTTCATTTCAATATTTGTTTTCCAGATAGAGGCTTATATTCATATAATTCAGGTAATTTTTCAGCATGTCAGAAACGCTTACCGCTTCCATATACATGCAAAAATTTAATTTGATATTTTAGTGGTGTGCTTTTGCTACCTATTGCGTAGATACTAAATTGCATAGAAGTTCTTTGGCTTTTCTTGTCTGCTTTTCAGTAATACGTCTTTCGTTGGCTTTCTTTCTCTATTCTTAACATCTCAATATTGATATTGGAGCAATATTGTAACACCATACTTGCTTTGCTTGCTTTTATTTTAGTTAGAGCTATGGTAGGAAAACTGTAGTGAGCTTTATTAACTATACTAGGAAAATGCTGTTTTGCTTAAACTGGATTAAAAGGAATGCTATTATATTACAGCTGTTTGAGAACTAGTGTAAGTATTTTTAGAATACAGACATGGAGTAAGTGAAGTACTGGCAAAATCAGTATTTACACTGGTATATATTTTTACAGTTTCTTGTTGATATAAATCTCCCATGACAAATCCAGTTTTACCTGAGGAATTTGCCTTAATTAAATACAAGTAAATTAATAACATACAGTTTTTACCAACTTAAATTTTGTAGTGCATTTCTGTGGCGGTTTCAGGTCGAACCAGGCGGAAACACCAATGCAATGTAGTGTAGTGTATTTGGTTCGCCAATTTTTCATTTCCTGGCAAGCCCTCCAAATAATGTGGTGGGTTGAGTGCCCATTAGAATTATTTACTCTTTTTCTGCTGCGAGATAGGATTAGGAGAAGAGCAAAGCAGGCTCAAACATTAAAGGGTATGAAGAAGACTTTATTAACAAAACTACTAGGAAAAGAAAAAAAAAAATCAATAAGAATCAGAATAAAACCTTCAGAACACTTGTCCTCCTCCTACAACCCTCTTTTCTTACCCACTGACAACATACAGAGACAGAACCTGAGGATTTAGGTCAGTTGACCACCTCTAAAATAGTCTTTCATCAATTCTCTTAGGGAGAGGAATCTCTTTTGCCATGTCATGGAGATTTCTCCACAAGAAAACAGTTCTCTTGTGGCTTCAATTCTCACAAATAGCAGCCACCTGGAAATCTGCATTCATGAGGTCCCTCCCATCTCTTGCAGCCTTCCCACAGCTGCATTCATGGCCCATGCCAAACTTGTGGGGTACTATTTTAAGGATGAGCTGTTCAAAGCAAAGGTTCTCTTCATCTATCTCTGAGATCATCTTCATCTCTAGGAACAGAGGTCTTCTTCTTCTTTCCCTGGGGTCAGAGGGTCTCTCATCACTCTCATCTCTCTCTCTCTCTGTTAAAGCTTATCATTAGATCACAGCTACTTCAACATCTACTTGCTTCAGCATTAATGCCTTTGCTTATATCTGCAATTTGAACACTCCATCTCCCCATACAGTTTCCATGAATTAAAGGAATATCCTAGTGTATCAACAACAGTCCATCACAATGGCCTTGCAAAAGAATTTCAGCCTAAGACTAAGGCATCTTCTCATTCTCCTTCCATCTGGGACTTGACTCCTTCTTCACTGACCTTGGTGTCTTCATGTTGTCTCTCTGTATGTCTTCACTCTGTCCTTTTCTCTCACCCAGGAGAAGATCAATGTCCTGCAAACTTCATGTGCAGTGAAAGAGTTAATATCTTGCCCAGGGTCTGTAGATGGTCAAGATGGTCAGCGGTGACTGAAGCAGTCACTGATGGATTTCAGGGCAAGCTGGGGACTGTGCCAAAATCTCAGGGCCCTAGTCTCCGGCCTCTGCTGCATTCAATTCCAGCCACAGCGCCACTCTCTTTATGGCTGAAGAGCCACCCCTGGTCTCAGCCACATGATCTCTCGTGATGTCGGGACAGCCCCTTGGCAAGGTGACTCGATAGCGGTGGCCAGATCTGTTTATGGTGGAGGATTCTTCAGAGGCTGCGCTGGAGGCAGGGGGAAGCAGCTGGGATCTCAGCAGCAGCACGCCGCATGGCTGATGGCCTCCCCTTCCCCTGCCCCGCAGCTCCAGGGGCCCGGCCCAGCCCCGCCATGCCGCACAGGCCATGGTGGAGCAGGGCCTGGCCCGGCCCAGCCACAAGCAGGAGGCCAGGCCCACCTGTTACCTGTTCCCAGGCCGGAAGGAGAATAGAGAATTCCCAGGGTTTGTTCAATTTTTGTGTGTTCACAGAGGTGTGTTCGACTTCTTAATGGTTTAACAAGGTGTCAGTATTCTAAACTAATCACTGATTGGTTTTGTCAGGCACAGAGGAAACTGTTAGCAGCTTCTCTTAGGAAAAAGCACTTCCGTTGGTGGCTTCTTCCCTCCTCACTAAATATCAATCAATGCAAAACCACCACAATTTCATTTGGGACTTTTTGCAGTTTTTGCAGTTTTAATGATTGAAATCTCTTTGAGAATTCGTTCAACTAATTATCTTTTAGTTATGTTTAAAAAAAGAAACTCACACTGTTAGGAAAATAGATCCATAACCTGATGGAGAGAAACAAAACCCCCTTAGAGCAGAACTTTCTTCAGAGTAGTACTAATAAAATCCATTTTGCATTACATCTAATGTCGTCTCCCAAATTTCTTCTAGTCCTTTCTCTCCTGAAATAAGCCCATATTCTTCTCATGTTTTACAATACCTTCACATGGGGAAAGACCAAGTTTGGTGTAGCATCTGTGTACTTGCACATGTGGATTAGATGCAAATTTTACCTGGATAAAGTTTCTTTTTGATTAAGGACTTCCAATTTGTATCTCTCTCTTCTATCCAGAAGTTGTATCTCTCTCTTTTCTTTCTCATCTATCCTATTCTAATCATTTTCAAAGATCCCTAGGAACTTAATAGAACTTGATATTTATGCTCCTCTGTTAGTGTAGATGAAATTGGTTGAAAGCCTCTAAACCCCACTGCTATGTGCAAGATGATAAAGTGACAGATTGACATGGAGACAGCAGGACTGCATGAGGAATTAGCTCACACTAAGAACCCTAGGGCACACGCTGGATAAATATCAGAATTCTTAAAACAGTTGTTATGAGACTCTTTTGAGACTGCTTATATGTCGGCTTTGAATATTGAAGAAATACAGGCAATGCTAAGTGACTTTAAGTGGTTGTGAAGGCCTTCTGTGAGCTCCAGGGAAGGAACTGCAAGCATGCTTCCCTACCATTTGTTGCCCTAAGGAGTCCACAAAACCTTATAAAGCTTCCTGAATTGTAAGAGACAGGATTGGGAGCTTGGTCTGGTGGTGTTGGTTTTTTTTTTTTTTTTTCTTTCTTTCTTTCTTTCTCCACAGGAAAAGCAGAGAATTCTCAAGCCATAAATTTGGCACAATTTGTATTTAGGCTGACACACTAATTTTATTTCTCATTCTATCCCCTGTCTAGTTCATTTTGATAACTATGTTGGTTGGTTATATGCACCTTAGTAGAGCTTTGAACCTCCTGTGTTAGCCTTCTCTTGAGGTCTATTAAAAAGGTCTGTGGGAAATATATTAAGCACAGATGGCATTTCGTATTAGTTCCTCTGTATGTTAATAAGAGAGTAAAGAAATCTGTGTGCCACCTTTGTATGGAAGGCAGAAGGTTTTTTGGAACCCTCCACAGATTTTGGTTGCTTTGTAAGAAAATATTTGTATTTACATATTGTTTCATTCATCTGGGAGAATTCCAATTATTTAAAATATTGTTACAGAGGGAAATGTGATTCTGGTGAAATAGAATAGAATATTCCAGTTGGCAGGGGCCTACCACAATCATCTAGTCCGAGAGCTGAAACATTCAGTGCTGACCAAAAGCTAAAGCATGTTATTAAATACATTGTCCAAATGCTTTTTGAACATTGACAGGCTTGGGAAAACCGAAGACTATTCTGTAAACATTTTTTCAATTGCTGCCATATTATTTTTATTTAGAAGTTGCTAGAGCTTTCCACGGCCACCAAAACTGCATCCCATGAAAAGTTTACAAAAAAATAACTGTTTCATTCATGAAATTGAATTAAACACCCGTTTCTTTTTAAACATTATTTCATTCCTGAGGATGAAAAGTGGAAATGTTTTTATACTAAGAAACTACTGTATTATAAATTCTTTTTCCATGTAATAGAAAGTAAAAATGCAAATAGTAAAAAAATTAAATAGAAAGTACTTGCTAAATGGAAATTGATAATAATGGTCCTAATGGTTTTTATGTGATGGGGTTTTTCCCCAACCCTGCAATGGAAGCTACACTGCATTTGCTGTGACCTTCCAGTTCTGCTGTGCACATGTTCTCAAAGAGCTGTGGTGCTGGGTGAGGTGGTAGCCTGAGCATCATTGCAGGGAAGGAGTAGGGATGTGTGGAAGGGCAGGAAGGTGCTGAACTTTGACAAGTTCTGATGGGGAGGTTTTCCACTATCCCCAGTGTAAACTCTCCCCTGAAAAATTTTATTGATAGTTTAAGGCTGTTAATCCCAAACTTGCTAAATGGAATAAAAACACATATTTCAGTTTCACTGGGGCTGGGGATTATGCTGAATTAAGGCATTTTTGAGGGTTACAGTAGCATGGCTCTATTTTGCCTTCAGTCCATAACTGTAATAATTGTTAATCTGGGTGTAAGGGATTTAAAAGTCTGTATTTAACATCTGTTACTGCCCAGTTATCAGACAAAAGGGGAATAATATCTCCAATAAAATTTTGTAAATAAACTACATACTAGTGGAATGGCATCAAAGAAAAAGTTAACTACAGGCAAACCATTGGCACCAATGCATTCATTTAATGTATACAGTATCCTGGAATATAAGATTTTTACTGAATTCTGAATTTATGTAAGAATGGAATTAAACTCCTTGCTACTGATTTTAGGACCATCTTTTATAATGTATATGTCAAAGAGTTTAGGATATTAACTAAATGCTAAATAACAGTTTCATTCACAATATATTAATTTGCAATAATTTGTGAGAGGCTTCAATGTTGCATTTCCCAGATAAAATATTAATTGCTCTTTCTCTTTTTTGTAATCAGTGGTCCAAATTACTTAATGAAAGAGTACTTTGAAAAGACATGACTAAGGTGGGACGCATGCCTAAATCTTCACATTTACATTGTAAATAGGTTAAAAAGAAAATTACCATCTAAAATTAATATATAGCAGATGAAATTACTCTTGCAAAGATTCCAAGAAATTTTAAACTAATCTGCCAGCAATTATACTGACATTTCAGATACTTGGTTCAATAAAAGATTTTGACCTGTGCACTTTCTAGTTTGTTCCATTTCTGAAGTTAATGGAAGAAATTCTAAATACGTATAATCTGATTCCTTTGCAGAATTTATATATTCCAGGCAGTAGTTCTTGACATTACACATTTAATTGACATGCTTTCCTTCCTCCTTCCTTGAAACATTGATTGCCAAAGATAAAACCAAGTAATTAATTCTGCTTTGAATTTCTTCTGACTTCTTCGCCATCATTTAAATTTACATTTGTAAGGAAATGAAAAACATTACTTAAACATGATTTTCATGATTTTCAATTGGTTTAGGTCTGTTAGTAGTTAGAGCTGACTTGTAGCAGCTTGAGGGGATAGAATAGATGATCTGAGCTGAACAAGTTTCATGTCACATCTTACAGATCAAGCTCTCACATTTAAGGATGTCATGTGTTACAAGAGACTCTCCTCTTTTCAGTGGCAAAGACAGTTTGAGAAATCACTGAAATCTGATTCTTCCCTTGCTTTTACTCTTTTTCTACTCCCATCCTTTGGGCAGGTTTCAATCCTAGCCTGTTCACTTTTTCTTGCCCTGGCTCTTCCCTGAAGCTTGCATCCTGGAAGATGATGTGGAGCTGAGTTATTAGGAGATTCTGGAGCAGGTAGATGTTGCTTGAGAAGACAGAGAGAGAGAGAAAACACTGTCTTTTATACCTGTGGTCTGTTGAAGCTTATTAATCTCTCTTTTCTGCCATATGTATCCTGTGACTAAAACAATTTGTAATTTTAGCTACACAGCTGGGAAGTCTAGAGCCCACTGTGACAACAGCTGACTATTTTCATCCTCAAAGATGCAAATATCTCCTCCTGAATACAGAATATAATATTCTAAAAATATGTTATAGCAGATGTACTTTGTTGTAAATATAAACATAAATAAAAAGCAACCTCAGTTGTAATTAATTAGATTCATTCATAAGAATGAATTAGTTGATGAGTAAATGACATCTATTCAAATCATAGTTGATTCAGCCTTTTTACATCTTTCATGATGAAAACCTTTCCAAGGAGCCACGTGATGATAATCAGCAAACTCAATTGCCCTCCTCTTCCCGTTCCACAATCCTCCCTCTGATAGGGCCTGAGTGACATTCTTGGCATCTCTGCACAGCAGCCACAGACCCACTGCCCAATCGGTGTCAGGGTTACCAAAAGACAGCATCCCCCTGCTTTGCACTCCCTTTGGGGGCTTTTGCCTTTCAGGTCCCAGCCAAACCCCAGACAGCTAGTAGGGCTCTCTTGCTTAGTGTTTGGTCACTAATATTGTCCTCATTCAATGACCTGGATTTGAATAAGTGGCTAAGAAGAATGGAGACCAGTCCTTCTTGCTTATTGGCACTCATATCACTACACCAGTAGATGGTTCTCCTGAAAATGGTGACAGGGACAGCATCACAGGTGGAATGGATGCTTTTTTAGGGGGAAAAAGAGAGACTGGGCCTTTGTAATAGTGTAAGAAAATAATCAGAGGAAAAAACCCTTTTCCTTAATTTCTGCCCTCATCTTCTATCTCTTCTTGAGTGCTAATTGTCATCACTTGCTTGTAATTTTTTGTTTTAGAGAAAGACTTCACTTGCTATTTCTTGAATGCAAAGATACTTGTCCCCTACCCATTGTAGCATGGCTATTTCTAAAATTTTATAATAAATTGAGCTGCCATATGAGAATTGCATGACTTTCTCTGAATTCATTTTAATTTCCTATTTGTTAGGAAAGCATCAACCTGTCGTGCAATTAAATAACCACAATTAAAATTTCTTTACTGAAATTGCATAATATATTGGCAGGCTATATTGTTTTCTAAGAATTAGCACATATCACACTTACACTATTTTTAATTAAATAGGTTTTAAACTGAGATATTTTTATCCTCAAAGAAATAGTCTGCAGTCTAGATTATAAATTCATACACCCACATCTTAATTGTTGCAGTGACTTCTGACTTCTCATAAAAGGCACAGAAGAAATAAAAAATGTCCAAACAAATACAGCAGAAACAATCAGAAATATGGAGTGGTTTGCATATGTAAAGGAACCAAAGAATGATATTTCAGCTCAAAAAAGTCCAAACCATAGAGATAACTATAGAAGAACACCGAATGCTGATTCATGTTTCTCGGAATACAAAAGCTTGGAGGGCATTGTCTGAAATATTATAATAGAAATAAAACAGAGGGAAGTTGATTTCACACATGCATACTCAAACTGCAGAATTTACTGACATAGAATATTATAGAGGCCAAGGAAATACTGTGACTAAAAATAAAATTATATGAATTTGTGGAGAATAAGTTGATTACTTATTGTAAACAGATGGTTTAGAAGTCTCAGATCTTGTAAGCACACTCTTTCTGCTAAAGAATGACCTTCCACTATCCTTTAGTGGGTAGGTAAACAAATATTCAGCAGTCTAAAAAATGACAGCTGTTCTTATAATTTAAATAATTTCTAAAGTTTCTTTAAATTGAAAACTCTTTATTTTTGTCAAAACCACTCTTAGTACACGTTCTCCCAGTTTTCTGTTGGGAAAGGAGGGTAGACATCCTTCTGTGCTGGTCACCCAGATAGAGCATTAAGACTGCTTTGTCCTGGGCTTCTTCGGTCACTCCAAAATTTTGGAGTGATATTTTTGAGACTGATATTTTTGCGTCTACATTTTTCAGAAAAATTGACCTGAGGCAGGAAAAAAAATCTTGCATGTGATTGGAGGTGTGGTGACAATCAAGGTTTCTGCCTTCTAACTACCCATTTTTTAGATGGCCAGAAATTTAAAATAGACACACTATCTTGCTGAAGAACAGGAATTTTTTCATATTTAAAACAAGCAAATGAATAATTATCAGTCATATGCCAGTGTTCAACCCTGATATCAGAATCAAATACTGTTTAAAAGATGCCACAGAAGACTGGAATAAATTTAGACTGAACAAAACCTGACATATTTACTTGTCCTGTGTGACCAACATTTGGGCTCTAATCATGGAAGTGTAATCTGCTTTTGCCAACTCAGCTCTAGCTATTTTGGCGGGTATACATTTAATAGTTTGCTTGTGTTCTATGGCACACTGTAAGTGTGAAGCGGCCTTTTCTCCTGATAATCCTTATTAAGAACTCAAAGAAAGTACTACATGCATTTAATATTATTACTATTAATAATCTTTCTTTGGGGAGAGATGGTGCTTTGTATATGAAAACTTGGAAGATAAAAAGTGTGATGCCAGTTTCTGTATGGAATGAATACAAATATCTATGTATATGGAATGAATATAAAGTATATAAAAGTATTTCATAAAAGCAACGTTGTGGAGATGTATTTCACCATTTCATTTCATATTAATTGAAGATTTAACTTAAATAATTGGTGCAGTCATATATGTGCAATAATTATAACATGAATAATTACCTTTAAATGCTGCTGTTAATGAATAAATTCTAGACTTCATGGTCTAGTATGAAATCCATATATTTATTTAAGTATTATTGACAGAGGATAGTTTTAACTTACAGGAAGGAAAATGATACATGTCTTTTCTTTTTCCAGGATCCAAAAGAATCAGTGACAGTGAAGTCTCTGATTATGACTGTGATGATGGAATTGGTGTTGTTTCAGGTACTAATGTTTAAATTTACTTGTCCATGTTCAGTAGATATATTTAGTTATAATTTTTAATGAATTTTGCAATGTTTTTCTGATGAAAAATAAGTGGAACCTAAGTGTATATTTTTCTAAGAGACACAAGATGAATATTATCCATAATGAATGTCTAATCTCAAAAATTACTAATGGAGGGGAAAAAAGTGTGTGGATGTCCTTATTGCTTTTATAAAAAGATGCAAATAGCATAAACATAGTGTTTTTAATAAATGTCAAGAAGTGTTAATTTAATTTTTTTTAATAGACATTTGTTTGATATATCCTGTAAAATTTCATGATGGGATAATAACACTGCCACAGGTCTGAAACATGAACGTTTAAGGAAGGATAGGAGATAATCTGTTTCACTAAGTATTGGAATTGAGCCTATTTGAGAAAAAAGTTATCATGCCAAAGAGTTATCATGCCATGTCTCCTAAGAGACCTTCCTGAAAGTAATCATAGCTGAAAACAAAAAAATCTTAATGCTTTTGATGACTACAACAGAAAATATATTTAAGATTACAGAATCATGGTCATTTTTAGGTTGGATCAAGTCCAACTGCTAGAACTGCAAAGTCCACTACTAAACCTTGCCCCTGAGTCCAACAGCCACATCTTTTAACTACCTGCAGGAATGGTGACTCCACCCCTTCCTGTTCCATTGCTTGACAACTCTTTCAGGAAGACGTTTTTCCCAGTATCCCATTCAAAGGAGGCAGCTGTGCCGCCTTTAACTGAGGACTACTGGTATCAGCACAGAGTGGGTACACATCTCAGTGTATATTCTGTTATTCTGCTGCTGTTCTGAGATTTTTAACACACAGAGTTTTCTGTGCTAGACAGTTTCTGGTTCTCTTGGGTGAGGTCCAGCTCAAGTGTTAATTAGTGGGGTTTGGGCCTTACTCAGTAAAGCTGAGCAGTATAATCTGTCTGGTCTGCACAGCAGCTGTAAGACTGTGATCTGCTCAGGTCAGTCAAAGCGTGTTCCTGCCACACAGCCACCCATCAGCATATGGGGTATAGAACATTCTGCTGGAGGCTAAGGAAGGGGAGATAGGAAACAGGAATGAGAGGAATACAGCTCACCTTGGAACTAGAGGGAATAAAAAGAGATGAGATAGTCAATCCTGAATATCATGAGATTGTGTGAAGCCAAGTATTGATAAATCCAGATATTAGTGAACTCTCTAATTCTATGAGTTGCCCTAGTCTTGTTTTAAAAACTGTTACCAGTCTGAGCTCAGATGCATTTCTGTTTTGTCTACATAGTCATGGTTAGGCTGGTTTCATGATGGTGCTTAATTTTTGACCCTGGTATGTTAGTATTTCATGCTATAGGTCTTGCACTTGCTGGGACAAGGAGATAACTTTTTTTTAATGTAACTTTTTTTTTTTTTTTTTGCATGTAAGTTTTATGAAAAAGCCCTTTTTATAAACTGATGTAAAATTTTAAGACTTTATGATGTAAACAGGGCAAGTCATATTTGTGCTAAGGTTCCAGTAGTTTTACCAGATAATAAAAGAGCACTAGGTCTGCAAAACCACCTAAGTTTCTGTGTTCATTAAAACATTTATCTTCAAAAAGTACCAAGCTCGGTTTTCAGATGATTACCTTAATTAGAAAACTGTTAAGGAAAACTTACAGCATTTTTATATTCCCACTCTCCTGTTTGCTTTATTGCAGTCAGAACACAGGAAGGATAGGTAGCCAGAGTGGTGTGAACTACTGGAACCAGAGGCAGAAGTTCTTTGTTCCTATTTACTGTACTTTCAGTTTTGATGATCTTTCTCTCTGTTGATGAGCTTTCTGTCTGTTGATGAGCTTTCTGTCTGTAATTAGTAGTCTCAGGCATTCAAATTGCCTTAAATAAGGGCTTTCATATTGCTGTGGATCAGTTAAATTAAAAAAATTATCAATCTTACTTAGGAGCTTAAAAATAAAGGTAGGAAAGAACTGGGTTTAATGGATATATTTCTGGAGTGCTGAGTGTAGCATCATTTTGAAAGTGACATTTTTTTCCTGTCCTGGAAAAAGGTACTAAGTTTTGCAGAATTTTTTTACCAGGTACTTGAACATCAGCAGGATTCTTATGAAGCACGTAGATTTACAACTTTGATTTAATAAACTTATCTTTTGACAACTTGTAAAAGTATGGTCTTTATAGTTCCATGAATGAGCCTGCTTCCCTTGCCTGAGTTTCTTGAAATACCTTTAGTTTTTCAGGATCTTTAAGCTATTGAATTTTTGCTGAACAATTCTACACTTTAGCTGGATTTTAATTCAGCCTGGCTGTGTAGGTAGGAAAATTTGATGCTTTTCAGGTTTTGAAATATTAATTTAATGCCTTACTTTTTTTGTGCTGCTGCCACTATATTTGTAAGTCTTCTGATTTAGTCTTGTCTTGTCTTACCATCCACTCTGCTTATCATTCCCTCTATCGTTTAAAGTTCCTCTACTCGTTTGTAGACTCATCACAATCTTGGTTAAAATAGATGCACTCTTTGCACGAAAGCATTTGTCTCTCTTTGTTTTCTTTCTTTCTTACTTACCCCAGTTCTTTCGTTTTGTATTTTCAGGTTTTATTTGACATGACACTTTGCTCTTCTTCTGTCTGCTATATAAATAGTGCATTACATGAAGTAAGCTTGCCAACATCTTTTGAGTACTCTCATAAAATTAATTCCTAGTATCACACCTGAACTAAATTCCAGAAATCTCCAAGAAAAATAAAAAATATCTTTTTCCTCCTCTTCAGTTTACTTTTATTCATAATAGTTGACTAGATGTCCTTTAAAGTTCCCTTCCAATTCAAACCATTCTGTGATTTTATGATCTCTTGGAAAAATTATTTACAAAATTTATCACTTCTTGTGGCTTAGTGTGGATCTTAGTGTTCTTAGACAAATGTAATAAATTTCAGTCTGTTGTTTCTATCAACAGGAAAGGCTTTCAAGAAAATAGTGATAAACAGATTGAAAAACTTCAATGTCTTTTTTCTGGCTACACATGTATTTTCCAACAGCAATTGTCACAACGGGTTATAACATGACATATTTAAAAAGCAATTTTTTACTAGATTCTAAAATATCTCTCTTCAAATATAATATACATTCATCTTTGGAAACACTAGAATAGAGTCTCTATTATATTTCATCTTTGCTGACATTAATCTTACCATAGGATAGTGGAATGAGCAGCATTAACAGTTCTGGTTATGCCTTTAGATTGGTCTCAAACAACTTAAAGCATTTATTTTGCTGTCCTGAACTATAAACCTTGGCCCTCAAAGTTGTCTGTCACCAGCTGTTCTGGGTGGGAGTTCATCAGCAGCTGCACCTGGCCTTTAGAATGCTCTTATGTCCTTTTTGTTAAAAACAATACATGATTTTATATTGATTTTTTTTTAAAATGTCAGAAAGGTTTATAAAACATAATTTATATTATAACAATAAATAAAACTCAGTGAAAGGCAGGTTAGCTTTTTGGGTGGGTTTTTTTTTTCTTTCTAGGTTCGAAAGTTAAGCACGCATTACCGTTAGCAAATTCAATGAATATGGACTATTATTTCTAAATAGTTTTCTTCCCACATACTTTCTAGTGTATGTTGAACCTAGGGAATACAAGTAACCTACTGAGTCTTACTTTATGAACAGAGATTTGTATTGTCAAGACCATTTAATCATAAAATTCTCACCTATTGTTTTGTAACATTAAAATATTAAGTAATATATTAATGTTTAAAATTCAGTTCTACCAATATCTCATCTGCATTACAGCAGATTATGTATTATGAAACACTTGTAATCTGAGATATGTTTCAACAGATGTATCGTGGAAAAATGTAAGGCAGTGAACTCTGCATAGACTGCATTACAAGTCTCTATAGAGAAAAGGTTTTCCAAGTAAAAGAATGCAGTCTCCAGTTTTGAGAAGAAAAACATTTATAGTGATAAGTTTTTGTCATTATGCAGAAGATAGATGTATTTTTCAGGAGCAAATAAGAATACAAAGAAGTTATTTATTCAGAGGATAGTTAGAGCCAAGTAAATTAGGAAAAAATAGTAACCATCAGTACAGAATTTACTACTGAACTTACAAAAATATTTCTGTGTTTGAAGAAGAATGAAAAGAAATTATCCATTTTTGCTTCTCTTCTCAAAACACCTGAGGAATCCTTTGTTCAAAAGAATTCTTTCACTGTCATGTTGCAGCCTTTGCTGCAGAGGAAATGTCTTTTTCTCTGTTTGCTGATAGCATGGGCTGAATTTTTATGCCTGAATTCTGTGGATGATTGCTTCTTAAAGCAGATGCAGAAAACACTTTGTTTACAGATTGAAATCAACTGCCTATAGAAAGACACCTTACAGCATTAGCACACAGAGTGGATTACTTCTATCCGTACTAAAATACGGATTTCATTGTAGATCACCAGCTAGCCCTAAGTGGCAGCCTGTGGTGACCCAAAAGCCCAGTAACTTCAGACATAAACACTGATAAGGTTTTTATTTTATTGTATGATGATACCAAATACCCTGCTCTAAAATCTGTTCTTTCTTGGCTCTCTCTTGAGTTAAAAATGTTAGTCCATGTTTCACAAAAATCTCCCTCCCAAACTGAAATTCAAGCCATGTTAAATAGTCCTTATTCTGATCTCCTAGATTAATGGATCTTTAACCATTTTCCTTTCTTTCAAACAATCAATGTATATATTTTTTATAACTTTATGCCTAAAGTTCTTTACGCATTATAATTCTTCAAGCTTTTCTTGCATTTTTAATTTTTCTTAATGTATACTTTCCATTTTGCATGTTTATTCTCTTATTTAAATTTTGAATGTAATACTTTTATTATTTAAAAAAAAGAAATTCTTCAGTATCATTTTCTCAGCTAACAAATCATCTTTCTCTTCAAACACCCAAATTCTCTCAATGCTTTTCTTTATATTAGTCAAAACTAGTCAAACTGTTTTTAAATACAAGCTATATCACTCCAGTTTGAAAGTAAAGATGTAACTTGATTCAAGTTCTGTTTTCAGATTATTACTAATTATCAATAGCATTCTCTTAAGTTAAGGAAATATGAGCTTGGTGTGTTAGTTTATATTCTACCACAGCCCTGTATCAATGGAATGACAAAGGCATAAATACACAGTGCAAATTGCAATGAAGTTGCATTCCTACCAAAGATGCTCTTAGTGGATACTTCTTACATGAGGGAAAGACTCATTGGGGTGAGTTACAGTTGTGGTGAAGAGCACTTCTAAAAAGGAAATGCTACAAGAAAAGACTGATAAATTCCAATCAACAGTATGAAGAGGAGGCTAATTTGGGGGACTTGCTGGACAGATGCAAATATACATGCAGGAGTGATTAACTAAGAAGAAACATCTTTGTAGTACCTGTGGTGGTTTGGGGGTTTTTTTCCCCAAGATTTGCATGCCATGCTGGGTATAGGAACAGCATTGAAAACTCAGCAAGCTTTAGTTTATTACTGTGTGGGAATGCATTTCCATAAGAAAAGAATTGTCTGAAGGGTAATGGGCCCATAAATACTATTAGTGCTGTAGAGCTAGCAAAATATACCTGTGAGGAACTCCATGCAGCAAGTAACCAGTTGTTCCTACTGTAATGTTTTCTGATTCCTTTCACTGTATATTCATCCTTCCCAAATTTGCAGAATAATGATACAAAAAAATCCCCAGAGCAATGTATAATGTATCTTCAATTTATATTAATAATTCAATTTATTTGATCAGTGACTTGTCAGAAATTTTTTAGAGGACATCTAAATTCTTCATTTAGATGTTCAAATCACCCTAGAATCTCAGCACATTTGTATGAAAGAACTGAACTCTCTCCAAAGTGCCCATGTGTGAAATCTTGGTATGTTAAGCATTTCTGTCAATTTGATTACATAATTGTTTTTAATTAGGGCTTGTTCTAAGCCCAACCACTGTGAGTGTTAAAAAGTTAAATATGTGAAAGCTTGATGCCTCAATCAAGTACAGATGCTAAAGTGGAGAAAACACCACTTAGCATCAGTGTCAGAAACGAGTCAATTATGTTGCCTGTGATAAACAGCCATTCTAGTACTGCCTTTCTAGAACAATTTTCATACTAAGAGTTTCTTTCAAGTAAATCGAGCAGCAAGGCATCTAAATTAAAATATTCATTAGTACGCTTCAATTAATTCTTTTTAGGGCTATTTTAGGGCTGTTGATATGAACCTAATTTTTGGAAGTTTGTGGTTTTCTGTAATTTTGTGCCTGAAAGATTCATAATTTAATAACAATTCAAGCATCCGTATTTACAGAACATGTACCCTGCGAGCATAATATTAGCACAGTACAGCTATACTGTGAGGATTAATACTTTAAGTCAAATATATTAATAGTCTCTCTTAAATCAGATAAAACTAAAACTTCCGGTCTGAAGAAGCTGTATTTAGTGTGCTTTGTAAAATCCCTCTTTCACATGTATCAGTTTTTAATCAAACCTTCCCATGAAAGAAGGCAGCGGTGGCATTGCAGTTATCTTTGTCATGTGCCTGTCTTTAAGGTGTCTGCAGCTCAGAGTTGTTTATCACTGATTATCTCCACACTGATTATCAGGTTCTGTGTACTCTCTATGTTGATTTAAGAGGCTTGCCGTAGTTATAGAGCCTTTGATTCTATGGTAATGACTCAATATTTATAGCTGCAAACAGGATAATGTTTATCCTATTTTTACTACTGCTATAAATAACCATCTGCTTTGCTCAATAGCAACTCATTGGTCAAGCTGACCTGTCTTTATGACCTGTCTTTTCTGTCTATAATTTCTTTTCATGAGAAAATGTTTTTACTTACCTTCTCTAACCTTATTTCCAGGATGTGCAATATTTTTGAGATTGGAAGTTAAATCACACGTACAGTTCAGGCAGCTAAATCAGAGCTACATTAACTCTACAAAACTGAAGGATAGCTTTGAAATTACCTTATTAACCCATTTTAGTGGGTTGTCTTACTCAAACAGCTGCTTTTTAATGTATGACCTGTTGGCAAAAGAGGAGTTTGTAAATATAATAATTTTTGTTTTGTGTAAATGAATTATAAATGTCAAAGTTTATTTTCTGGCAACAATATTATTAGACAATATTAATTATTCCTTCAATCATAGCTAAACCCATCTAATTTTCTTCAAAAAATATAGCAAAAAATTATCAAAATTTAGCAAAATTGCTAGGGATGCTGACTGTTTCTGCCTTTGTTATTATCAAAAGAAAGCAGTATCAGTGTTAGTTACCAGAAAGCACTGCATGTCTACCTTCAAATTGATGTAAAGCACTTACTTGATCAGGATTAGACTTGACAGTTAATTACAAAGTCATATATTTTGATTTATTGCAACAATACTGCTGAAGTGGTGAACTACAATAACAAATTAGAGCTGGAGGAGGCTTTTTGTTCCAAAGTAATTAATTTGTTTCTATGTGCAGATTTAATAAAGTCAATAATTTTGATTTCCAAATTACTTCTAGGAATTTTTTAGATGTTTTTAGCATTTTTTAGAATTTTAAAGGAGGTTTTTGTTTGTGTTTTGTTAATTGATTACCTTGCCCTTCATTATGTTTATTCACCTAGAAGAGCAGTGGTATTGCTCATTCCCCTCACACTTTGGTGTTTCTACATGCCAAATATTATATGAACTGCAGATTTTTTCAAAGGATTTACACTTATATATTTCTTCATATTTCTACTCTACATTGTTTTCCGTCTCCAAATGCAACAAATTCTCCTCGCGTATGCAGAATACAAAGAACAATCTTTGTTTTATCTGTCAATAGATATGCATTATTAGGATAATAAGACAATATTTCTCTGTGTTCTTGTACCATAAATCATGTTTTTTATTTCAATATCTCAAAGTTTATAATAACTTGGTGCTCATTTATGTGGGGTGGATTGACCCTGGCTAGGTGCCAAGTGGCTGCCAACATGGCTCCATCGCTGCCCTCATGAGCTGGACATGGGAGAGAAAGTATAATGGAAGACTTGTGGGTGAGATGAGGACAGGAAGAGATCACTCACCAGTTACGGTCATGGGCAAAACAGACAACTCAGAGAAATTATTTTATCACCAATAAAATCAGAGTAAGATAATGAAGAAAATAACCCCCCAAAATTTCAAAACTTTCCCCTCACCCCTTCCTTCTCTCTGGTCTCAACTTCACTCCTGGTTCTCTACCTCCTCCCTCTCAGCTGCACAGGAAGATGGGAATTGAGGTTGCAGTCACACATTGTCTCTGCCACTCCTTCCTCCTCAGGGGAAGAACCCTTCACTCTATTCCTCTGCTCCAGAGTGAGGTCCCTCTCATGGGAGACAGTCCTGTGGGGGTGCATTTTTATAAGGTTTAATCTATAAGTTAAGTTGAGTTCATTGTACATTTTTTTGTTCAGCCNACACATTGTCTCTGCCACTCCTTCCTCCTCAGGGGAAGAACCCTTCACTCTATTCCTCTGCTCCAGAGTGAGGTCCCTCTCATGGGAGACAGTCTTTCTTTAACTTCTCCAATATCAGTTCATCCCAAGGGCTGCAGTTCTTCTCGAACTGCTTCAGAATGAGTCCCTCCCATAGGGTGCAGTCCTTCGGGTACCAACTGCTCCAGGGTGGGTCACAAGTCCTGCCAGCAAACCTGCTCCAGGGTGGGCTTCTCTCTCCACAGGTACTGCCAGGAGTCTTTTGCAGCGTGGGGTCTCCACTACTGTTACTTTAGCTCTTTTACTTCTGGTTAAAGTCTCGTAGAATTGCAGAGTGTATTGGTTTCCAGACAGACTTGCAAAAAAATTATTTATCTCCTACCCTCTACTAGTGAGTGAATACTACCCTGTTTCAAACACAGATAAAATTTCCCCTGTCTTGCCTTTGGTGATTTCAGAATTATGTTGCACTGGCCCCTATATGTTTTGTCAGTGCTTATGATAATAAATTTACCTTGTATATGGGATAAAAGACTTTATTTCATTATTGACTCTTAGCTGAGGATACACATAACATAATTTGACTGCTGTGTAGTGCGGAGAGACTGTGATCCTCAGCATCATTATATTAGTGTAATGTAATGATGATGTGCTTTTTTTTCCCCTTTATGTGTGCATACCAGATGCGCACAAAGCAGTTTACATCTAAACACAGGAGGAAGAAGTTATTTATGAATTAGGATTGTTTATATATCCTTGGTTGTAAGGCCATACAGTAAATATGAGTACTCAGTTGAAAGTATTGAATATCCTTGGAACCATAAAGTGGAATGAATTAATAAGGTTTTGTTTAGGTCCTAATGAACATTTTCCAGGAAGAAAAATCATGAGCAGAAGATTATTATACTCTTGGAAGATTCTCATGGGAAAAGTATAACAGTTGCATGAGCCAGAATTTTTCCAGTGCCGGGTGGATCTCTCTAAGTATTCTTTACTTTGTTACTGTCTTCGGAACAAAGAAATCAGTTATATCAATTGTCATAGCCATCAGGAGCTCTCTGAAAATCTATTCCTGCTAAGCATTATAATCAGGTTAACAATTGCAAATCTTCAATTTCTTATCATTATGTTTTAATATCATCCTCACAAAATTTGGGGAGACCTAGTTGAAATTGCTGTATATCTAGCATCTTTTTTTACACAGAGAGTATTGCACCATGGGGCAGTGAATTCAACTTTTTCAATTAGATGAAGACAATAACTTTTAATACATCCAACTTTTAAAAAAGATTTTTGTTAAAAGCCTGTATTAAATATCCATGTGGTAGCCTTTTGGGCCTGTGTACTTTGGAGGATTTTGCCCAGACCATTTATGCCTCCTTTTGGTCTTATTCAAGATTAGGTCAGGGTGCTTGCTATTTGTGAAGGAATTGTGTTTTTTAATTCAGAATTTTGAGTGAAATCTTATGTCATTGAGTAATTTTTACTTTAATTGTTTCTGAAATACAAATCTTTCTTGAACCTAATCTCACTATGTAACTCCATGGTAGCTTCCTATCCCAAATTTGTGAACTAAATTTTGGATTAATTTTTAATTATGGACATTTCTATTTGAAAAACATTATATACAACATTTGCAATATAATTTTAATTAAAAATGAAATAATTAACTTTCTTATTTTGAGGAAAAATCACTTTAATTTGTTTTATTATTAATACATTATATTAACCATACAGGGTAAGTCCCCAGTTTGGTGCATAGTATTAATTTCTATACTTTTAAAGTATAACTATAGGAACTGTAATTGTACTTAAATAAAGCATAACAACAGGAGTCAACTTTATGTATGTATGTTTTATTATAAAACCCAAGAACACATGATAACGTTCTTGGTGAAATCCCATCTTTTACTGAGTTTCTCACTGCTACAGATATGGCAGGAAGCTGAAAAGTGCAACTTCAGATTCACTGAATATTTGCATTTCTTTTTAGATTACCGACATAATGGGAGAGATCTTCAAAGTTCAACATTGTCAGTGCCAGAACAAGTAATGTCATCTAATCATTGTTCTCGATCAGGGTCCCCTCACCGTGGAGATAGTATAGGACGGACTAGATCGTGGTCTCCCAGTGTCCCTCCCCCACAAAGGTAAACTCTTGTTTAACTCTGAAGTTATATAAATTAAAGTGGTATTGATCTTGTACCAATACTGGAAATAATCTCCAGACTTTCAAAATGGCAACAAATTGGTTAGATCTTAAAAAATTACATAAAGCCAATAATGTTTTTTCTTACATTAGAGTGATGTGCCTAATTGATATATGTCTGTGTTATCTATGGTTTATTATTACTATATTATTAATTATTATTATTATTATATGATTACATAATAGCANTTCATCAAAATTCAGTACAGTCTAATCTAAGGAAAGAAAAATTTCTCTCCACATTTTCATTTTCTAGAGTTATTTACAGGTGCCATGTTTTATAGTATGTGATCGTTTGATATTTCCTTAGTATTCATATGATAGTGGATGTTTTCAACCCTTTTATTTCTGTAGAATTAAGATTATGGGGAGGCTCCTTTGCTGCACATAGTAGCTTCCTTTCTACTGTTTTTTTCATACTTCTAAATCGTCAAGAATAAACTGAGAGACATACAATTTTGTAGTGAAAGATATCAACTCCAGATTGTGTACGATCTCTGATAACTATTTATCTTGAGAAAATTAGACCAGGAAATTTCTTCCAAAAGCTAGTACTTTTGGATAACACCTAATACTTAATAGTATTAGACTTAATACTCTACAGGATGACCTTTCTTAAGAGAAAGGAAGCAGGACAGGTGTAAATGGGAATGAAACCTGTTTTCCAGCACTATTGTTGCTATGCATGGGTGGGTTTCCAGATGGTGTAATTCAGTTGAAATGAAAGTGGAAGTTATCTCTTTTGCCTGTGATGTTCACAATTCCCCTTCAATACTGAAGACCTGTAATCCAGTATTTCCTGGCAGGTACATGTTCCTCTTCCTTTCTTGCAGTCTTCCCAATTCTCTTGTGTTCTGCTTTCCTTTCTGTTATCTTTGTTCTTCTTTTAAGTTAAAATTCTCTTGACTTTATAATATCTTACTTACGTTTTTACTTACCATTTCCTCAAATGGATGTAGCCTATATGATATCCTTTTGCATTAGTGAGATATTAGGATTCCAAATTATCCCACATCATCTCATACAGCTAACACACAGAAACTGTGTGTTTCTACTTGAAACCTAAACCCATCTAAAACCAAGTCAGCCTGACTTGAAATGAGACATAAATGATAGGCCTGTTCTGATTTTTACTATACTGATTTCAGCCTAAGTAATTGCCTAAGCTAATCTCCAAAGGTTATTTGTCTTGGATATAGACATAAATATCTTCGTGTGTATGTTTGTGGTTTTATGTTTTCCTGTCTGCATGCATACTGTGTGCATTTTGGGCAGTACTGTTACCCAAGCTGGTAATTAACGCTTATTTAACATCATTGAAAAATCTACTTTTCATTTTCTTGTAGTCCTGGATTTCTTTAAATGTTCAAAATCTCTTGCTTTTTAACTTTCCTAAAGCTAAATTTTTAAATATAGGTTTGACTTTATTGCAGCTGTTTCCTACAATGTCAGAATCAAATGCATTACTTGTGTAATATTTCCCTGCCCACACACCAAATAAATTATTTGAGGACTGGTTGAGCTCAGAAAATTGGGTTACGAGAGCTTGAGGATTTGTAGAAGAGAAGTATAATCTATGGGTTACATAAATATCTTTTTTAGCTCTACTGAAAATGCAGGTGTACTCCAGAAATCTGTAAGAATTATCAATCACATTTGCACCCTGTTCAGGTGAATTTGTTATATATGTGCTGCTCCTAACTGCAGTGAGCATTCTGCGTGCACAGAGATTTCCCATTACTGACACTTCTGCAGGCAGGGGTTTTTTGGCCATAGAAGTTCCTGTTATTTCTTAGAAATCACTTTGCAGTTCTTAATCCTACTTAATTTTGTTAATAAACTCCACCAAAGGCCCAAGAAATGATAAGACATTATTACTCTTGTTACTCTTTACTAGCCAGAGTAAACTCAATATTTGGATTCATGAATGCCAGTGTAGAAAATGCTTTATGACAAACGAGGTGGAGCTGAAGGCAAAAGTTTATGTGTAATGCAACATTTTTATAGCGCTTATATGCAGAAATAATGTCATGGCAGCAGCAGTGAAGGATACATGTACAAGTTAACACTAGTCAGAAATTGGTAAATGACAAAAGATAAATATGACAGGTACCAAAAGAGCAGACAAAGTGACAAGAAAGAAAAGGGGAACTGAGTGATATAAAACCAAAAAAAAAAAGGAAACTGAGGCTCACACTAGTGCAGATTGCAAAAAAAGACAGGAGACAGAATAATTTATTGGTCTAAAACTTGAACTTGTGTGGAGGGAAACATCCAATTTATTTTCCAATTGCTACAAAACAATTGTGTTTTCATTATCCAATAATTATTACAGTTAAGCATTTTCTCCTATTTTTCCATTCTTGTGGATTTGTTTTACAGAGCACAAAAATTAAAGTTTGTGTGTGTTAGTAGGTATTGATAGATAAACTGAGCAAAACAATGGGTAGGGAGATCTTTGGTCTCAATTAGTACAGGTGGTTGGTGCTCTTTAACCACACCTGCGCTATGGATACCACTTACAGTTAATTAAATGGTTATGGGGTTTTTCTGATTTTTCGCTAGGGAGATTACAGAGTAAGTTTTCCAGGGCAAAACAAGCAGCTATTTTAAATTCAGATGACAATGTTTTCAGCAGCCTGCACTCTACTGTAACAGCCATAAGTCCCCACTGTGTTTTACTACAGTTTACATCTTTATAGTGAAGCCAAAATCAAGAACTCATGAAAAATTGCTTACAGTGTATGTTTCTGTCAGAAGTGAATTTTTGCTTGAAGTCTGGAAAGAGTAATGAAATGTGAAAGATTAACATTTTTAATAAAGGAAAAAAAAAGCTTT
Organism: Illadopsis cleaveri; assembly: GCA_013399915.1. NCBI lineage: Eukaryota > Metazoa > Chordata > Aves > Passeriformes > Timaliidae > Illadopsis > Illadopsis cleaveri. Next base: position 1,843,875 of record VXBB01005920.1, read on the forward strand.
CCTCTTATTTCCAGAAAGAACACATTGGAACAAAAAAAGAGAACTCTATCCCTATCATGGACTTGACACCATTTTCTAAATGAGAAATGTTTGGGGTTTTTTTTACTTCAAGATTTAAAATTATTTTACTTTAAATGTTTATACAAGTCTGGTCAGCTAACAAATCTTGTTACCAACATGATTGCTGATAATTTTTTGTACAAACCAGTGAGAGGATGTAATCCAGGCACACTCAAAACTCAGAATGTGATGTCTTTTATCCTCAGTCGGAATGTGGATCAGGGACTGCGAGGAACGCGATCTACTGCTGCGCATTACAACACCCTGAACCGAATGGACAGACACCGTGTTATCGATGACCACTACTCCCCGGACAGAGAGAGGTAAGTATGCTGGAATGAGAAACAGCTGTACCCCACACACATCAACGTGAGTAACTTCAGTATGGTGCCTTGCTAAAGCAAATTACATACCTAATCTCAGAGATTAGCATTTCTCATTTATCCACTGGTTACATGACATACATTACAAAATATCAGTGCAAATGAGGCTGACAAAACTGTCCAGTGAGTGTATGTTTGCCAGGAGGGAATCTGAAAATATCTACAAGAAAATGTATGACATAAAAGTTGAAATGTTTAGTTGTCCTTTTTTATAAAAATATCCTTCTGTGTTATATTAGTGAATTCTTGAAATACTGAATATCTTAAAAAAATATATTTTTCAGTAGACCTGGTCGTTTTTGCTGCTGAATAAAGAGGCATAAAAATAGATATTTTCAGCTCAGTATTAATGTAATGCTCCTGTCAGATACAGTGCAGTTCACAGATGTAACAAAAATATATTTTAGTACTGTGTTCTGTCTTTGTCTTTGCTCAATCTTCTGAGACACTTTGTAAAAAAGAAAAGAAAAAATGATTAGGACAGCTTGTATGAAATCAGAATCTTTGTATTTAGAGGCACATCTGACCATGACTAATGTTTTGCCTAATGGAACTTCCCAAACAGTAAGCAGAGCTTTAGCAACCTCTATGAATTTTAATGATGTAAAAAATAATTGCAGCTATAATTGAACAATATAGTTAATTTTACTGAATCAATTGTGGCAATAACTTTGTGAGATTAAAAGAATTATTAGTCTTTTCCACCTCATTGTCTTCAGGTAGAAAATCAAAATAAAAAGCATTTATTACCTTTAATTTTAAAATCTTTCAGCTTTTTTGCACTAGGTTGAAATTCTTAAAGTTTCTAATGAGAGGCATAACTGTTAGCTTTTCTCTCATTTTATAATTGCATATACCAAGGAGTAATGCAGATATACTTTGTAATCTTGAGTAATACATGACTAGTATTTGAAGTTAATACTTTTACAGATAACCATTACAGATTATTCTTCAAGTGACATCAAAACACATCTTTGGGGTTTCTAACTGTAATACAAAGAATTTGAGAAATCAGTGGCTTTTTGTTAGCAATATTGAACAGAAAACATTAATATTTCTTAAGAGACCAGTAATGTGATGGTCAATGATTGTATGGAATGCAAGATGATATTTTTCAGAAGATGATAATATTTTAATTTCAAAAGATAAAAATAATAATTGTTCCCAAAGACATGTTACAAAAAAGTATCAAAAGGAATTAAACCCAAATCTATTCAAAGTGATTTGTAATTTAATTTGGTGAATAAAAAAGTCAAATGGGCAAAAATAAAGCTAGTGAAAAAACAGTGTTTATCATGCAGAATAGTGACTGTATTCATTACAAGTACGGTAGATCATAAGTCAACCTATTTTTTGCATTAAACTATTTATTTAATATTTCTCTTTAAATTATGGAAAAAATCTATTCAGTTGTTTCATTAGAATTTGATTTTCATACAGAAGGCAATAGCTTGAAGATTCTGAGCTGTTTCCTTAAAAGGTGATTACAGAATGCTTTTGAGATACGTTATGTTGATTTTTAGACCAGTCATCCTTGAAAGAGGATCTAAACTTGTCTTTAGAGCCCATATATGCCTTATGGAATGCTGCTGCATTTGCTCACTGTGCAAGTTCATTTGTTGCCTCCCAGATAAAAACATAGCTGTGGAAGGTTGCTTGAAATACTATGCCACAATGTTTTTCCATCCCTATTTTCTGCTGGACTGACTTGATTTAGAAAAAAAATAATTGGTTTTTTTAGAATATGTCAGAAAACAATGTCAGAAGGTTGTTGGAGATGAGATTATTGAATTTTCACCACCAGTCTAGATTAATAGGTGTTTGCTTGATAGGTGTGCTCTGAATATCTGAACACAGTTTTATATGTTGTCTGTATTTTGCAAAACACACAGAGAAATTCTCCTCTTCACACATGGTGAGTGGTTGCCTGTGTAATCAAATTATTGACTAAGTTATGCCTGTATTGCAACATGCAATCTCTGAACAGGAAAAGACTATTTTGAAATTATTATAATTTTTAAATATTCACTGTTAATTCAGTGATTTTATGCATGGAAAGATTATTAGATTTCAAAATTTTTAATGAATATTTGTGATGCTGTCTCTGCTATATAACAAAAACCCAATCATATCCCTAAAGTAACTCTTTAATAGTATTGCTCCTGAAAATTTCTGGAACTGCAGGCAGTTGGTGGTAGTTGAAAAACTGCATCTTTGTATAGGTTTGTAATGTCTCTACATGTTATCCACACTTGGCTCTGAAAACAGATCGCATGTTTCCTTCCTGCAGCTCTGATGTTTTCTTGTTTCCATGAAACAGCTTTTGAAGCTGCTTGCAGAAAGGGTATTTTGAAATAGTACCGTCTTATAGACATGCTCAGTTGCTAAGTTAAAGTATGACTGAGAATATGAGTAAGAAAATTCATTCCTTTCTTCTCTAGATAGTTCAGCATTATGTTCTCTGAGGTATACAGCACTAAGGAGTTAGTTGAAACCACACACAAAAAGCCTAATGACCTCAAGTCTAATGGCAATTTAACATTCCTTCAAAACTGAATGCAAAGTTAGAATAGAAAATAAAATTACTATTAAAAATCCTGAAAGACACTTTTTAAAAAAAAATTAATTGGAGATAATTTTAATTTCAAACACTAAACCCTTAAATATGTAAAATATGGCTATTATTTTTCTATAATGTAAGGGTAAATTTATAGTTTAAATTTGTGTCTGCTGCTGTATTAACTAAAGAGTCAAATTGTACTCTGTATATGCTAACCCAAGGTGAGAAACGATGTTAATTTCTTACCTGCGTATTTAATATAGGTCTACTAGTTAATTGTTATCAAAATGTAAGGGGTTTTGTGGGTACTCATGCTCTTATGAAATAGCCTAAATTTGCAATGTAAAGAAATATGAATGCTTATGACCTAATATGGACCCAAGTTGCTTAAGAACATTTATCTGTAATGGGATAACCTTGTAAATGTCAGTTTGTCATGTTCAATTAATTTATTTAAGAGTGACTTTTACCTCACTTGAGAAACTGAAATCAAACTATAGAAACAATCGAGAAAATTTTGGGAACAGTTGGATTTAAGCTCAGAGTTTTATATTTAAACAATCAATATAATTAGAATTAGAGGAAAAATGTGAGAATCTTAGCATAGTTCCAGAAAGAAAAAATAAACAAAACCACCTGTCTCGGTTTGAAAGACAGGTNAGCAGCGGGGCGGGACCATAGCGACCTGCTCCCAGCACAGTGACAGCCCCCTCCTCCAGCGAGGCAGGAGATAACAAGGTCCCAGTTCAGTTGCTGCTCCGAGGGAGCAGAGGCTCACCCCACACCAGAAGAAACAGGACCAAGCTAGACGTCTGTAGCAGGAGTGAGCTCTTTTCCCCAAGCAAGCAGCTACACTGCTCTCCTCCAAAGGCTCAGATCGAGTGAGAGAGAGTTTCCCGGTCTGAAGCACCCAGCCATCACTGCCTCTTAGCAACACAAAGGGAAAAAATTCCACTGGTAACAAGTAAAGAAAAAAAGGAAAGGAAAAAAAAATTCAACCCCTAACACCACCAAACTATATCTGTATGTTTCTTTCTGAAAGATATATCAACAGTTAACAACAAACACCAAGGCAGCGTGAGAAAATTGTACTCAGGCTCACAACTTCAACAAACTTAGATACTATTTAGCAACTATTAATTTAACTATATTCAATATCCTACATGGGTTCTCCTTGAGGAATAACATTACTAATGGTGAATTTAACAGTTATGTTAAGCCAGAGCATTCTGAGAATGCCTGTCTCAAATGGTCTTGCAGGAGAAATGTATGACAAGCTCCTAAAGTATAAGTGTTTTACTGAGAGGCACTTAAAAGAAAACAAGAGAAAAGGGAAGTTATCCACTATTCGTTCATCAAAACTATTGCACACTTTAGATTTGAAAGAAGAAAAGTTGCTACCTGTTTTCTTAAACTAATAGGGTAGTCATAAGCATGGATATTTAGAGAAATATTGTCCATTATTTTAAAATCACTTCAAAGATGTTATCTGAGGATGCTGGGACTAGTAGGACTATCACACCCCTGTTACTGAGAGGACATTTCATTCACATATTTGAATACACACTTGGTTTTTTTTCATTCTGTTGAAAACATGTAGCTTGGATTTTTTTAACATGAAGTGAATGTTTAAATTCGTGCCAAAAAATTCTGTTTGCTATAATCAGGCCAGTGAAGACCAAAATAATTCACTACAATATGCCTGTTACGTGTTAGCTAAAACACAGTGTAAATACCTGCTTCTATTATTTGAATTAAAGGTGGCAAGAGCAACAGAAATTTTACATTTCTAAATTTCATCTTAAACCATCCAGTTGCTTTATCTATGGGTAGCAGGCTCCTAATCCAGATATTAAGTAGGTGCCAGATTAGGTCAAACTAGGAAAAGATTTTTTTGATACATTTTTCCATATTAACACACTGAAAAGTATAGATCTTTTTTCAAAGTCTTTATTAAATACACAGCTGAATAATATGTAATTAAGTAGTCATTTATTTATTATTTAGTTAAATTTTACTGTAAAATCATATAAATGCAGATTAAAAAACAAAGATATTGTAAAATATAAAGGGTTCCTGATGCTTTATTTGGAAATTTTGGGATGATTTTTTCAGGTTTCAGTTGTGTGTATCATATGGGTTATATTCCCACATAGAGATATGTGCTTCTTCGAATACCCAGTGAAGTAAAAGAAATGCATTGCTGAAAATTTGCTCATAGCTATGTTATAAAATGTTTGCACCAGTTTGAATCTCAATAATTGCAGTGTTTCTTTAAGTTCTTTTTCTCCTTTCTAATCACTCTTTAATTGCACAATTATCTGCACCACCCACCTGGTGCCTCCATGAGTCTGCTGAAGGATGATTATTTCTAACAGGGATGTCGGAGTAGGAAGGTGGTAAAGAAGAAGCTTTGAGCCAAATTTAAAAAATAAACCCACCACCAAGAGTCATAGATATATTCCTCAGAATAAAATGCACATTAAAAAAAAATCCTGTGTTAAAAATAATGCAGTTCTGATAAAAGACTTCACTGTTGCACCTTGGGAGCAATGGTTTAAAATGCAGTATGGGGAGCACTGTGATAATGCAATACTGATTTTCTTATTGAAAGTCATCTTGATTGAATGTGTGTCAGCTCACTAATGCTCTGCTGATAATTGCTATTGTTTCACAACTAAAGTCTTCAAATTATCAGTTACATTCAGATGGAATATTTCTAGGATTTCATCTATTTCAGGAGATTAGCAGAAATTTCTATAGAATCAATGTAACAAAAAGCTTCCATACCATTATTGGTGGAAAAATTGTTGATATTTACAAGGAAAGAAAATCTGTTTTTTTCTTTAAAAACCCCAATTATTAAATAAAACTATTCTAATAATGTATTCAGTGAAATGTAGCAGGGGAGATTACATAACCTGTGCTTTATTCTTGAATGGCATTTGACATTTTCTAAGACTTAAGAGCTTGACTTCACATTTTATTCACCTAGTTTGTTGGTGTGATTTGCCAGGTGTTTGGGAAGCAGCATGGAAAACATTCTACCACAGAAAACAATAACTGTTGCTTTATTCAGATGAGAATATAATCTTTTAGAATGGTATAACTGGACCCTGGAAAAAGTAACTATTTGTAGTAGTTGCTTTCTGTTGTTGAAATGAGTAAACTGCTCATAGAGCTGCACCTTTTCTCTGAATCCACATTATTTACTAGTACCCAGCTCCTTTTCCCTTGAACAATTCTGTGCTCAACCTTACAGTCAATGTGATCCCAAGCACAATTTTTTACCTAATTCCTTCCCACAGTAGTTTCCATAAATTTCATATGGCAGCTTTCTCTTTTTTACCACTTTCAATGGCTCTTTCCCCTCTAAATTTCCAACTGATTGACCCCAAGAGCCACCTGTTTCTTATTCTGCTGTCTGATTAAACTAATTTCTATTTTATCACATTGCTAGTTTTTTAGAAAATTGTAACTTGGGAAACTGGGGTTAAAGGTAAATTCATACCAGTAAAAATTACATTTATCTTTTAACAATTTAAATAATTTTATACTTTTCATACATTTAATTTGTTGTTTCAGTTGAAAAAATGTAAAGGAGTGTTACTAAAAATAGAGGCTAATACTATTGCCAGTGACACAATATGTTGCTTTAATTGCAATCAGATAACACACTGGAAAAAAGCTGAATATGAGACTAGACAAACAGTGATAGGATGAGAGAAATTTCTTGTGTCAACTGAGTTTCATTCATGTAGGGTCTAACACAAAGACTTGTTTTGCATTCAGAATTATTTATGGATATTCCAAGAAGCACAAGGGTGTAATAATACACAGTACATCGGCCTTTCCACAAAAACACTTGGGAGTCTACTGCCCACTCTAGTAGGGAAGCTGGAATGCCAGTCAGATTTTAGTCTCAGAGAGTGAAAATTGAAAGAAATAAATTATCTCCTAAATGCCTCTTCTTTACTATTAAATAAAATATCCCAAACAATAGAGAACAGGTTAAACTCCCCTTGCATAGGAAGAACAGAAAGGTATTCCATGAGGCTCAAGTGAGGTACTCTGTGTGTGAGTGTTTTCAAGTGTGGTTCTGAGACTCGTCTGGTATGTTGAGCCTGGATACTAAGTATTTCCAATTTGGCAGTCTAATCAGTTGCTGAATCACTGATTTCTGGTTTTTTTACCTGAATGGTTCACTGAATTTTATATGAAAATGGACAAATAGGTAAGCAATATCAGAAAAATTGTAAGTAATTTTCCGTTCACTTTAAAAAAGGAAAGTTAATCCTGTTTACCTATATACCTGGCATATTTTTGTCAGAACAGTGGAAATCTCTTTTCACCTGATACAGTGTGGAAGAGGATGGGGGTTGTGTGTATAATAATGATCATATTACAAAACCTATAATGCTGCCTTATTAGACTGACTTCATTATTTTAATATAAGTAAAATGAATTTTTCCTGCAAATTTTCTGTCTATTCTATCTGTAACAAAATAGGTAATGTTTCATAAATCTGTGAGGATGCAGGTTATGTTCATTTTCCCATACCATCCTTTGATGTCTGCCATTCTTCTATAATGTAGGAAGTAAAGAATGTGTGATAAGAGGCTAGAAATCTAAAGCCAGGTTGAAAAAAAAAAAAGTATCCTGGAGTTCTTTTGTCATATTAAAAATCTGACATATCTAAATTTTGTCCATGTCTCCATCATTTTCTGAGCATTCCCATATATATGTGCATATAGGGTAATGATTTTCATTAACAGCTCAAATGATATATTTAGGTGAGATGGACATATGGAACATTACTGGAGTTCTTTGGCACTTAGGCAATACAAAGCTTAATGTTTTTACTACATTCTAATACATTTACTTTATTATTTTAAGTGGTTTAAACTGGGGATTGGCCAAATAAATGTGGTGCATGTTTTAGTTTTGGACATTAAGAATAAGTCATAGGCTTTTATGGTGTTGCTAACATATTTATAAAAGCATAAAGAAATAGTTTTAACCTAAATATATAAAAATGTATAGTTATATATTTAATGGTAAAAAATGAACTAGTGTGGTATTGGCTGGATGCTCAGAAGAAAGATGGCATTTAAGCATTTTGCTCTGCCTATTGAATCAGGTTGGATATTAAAAACTGTTTTTTCGCTGAAAGAGAGGAGAGTCTATGCATTGGAGCACACTCCCCAGGGAAATGGTTGAGTCACCACTGCTGAAAGTGTCCAAAAAACAAGTAGAAGTGACACATTTCAATATAGTTTAGTGGGCATAGTGGTATTTGGTCAAACGTTGCGTTTGATGATCTTTGTTAGTGATTCTATGATTCTATTAAGTTAGATAGCATGGTTAACATGGGCTCTGAGAAAAATGGAAAAGTGTGAATAGCCAGTAATTCCAGAGGGTCAGGTCAAGCATAAGCTCAAGCTAACCCCACTCCTATATATAGATAAGCAAAGTTCTAAGTGATGAGGAAGCGTATTTTAAACTTGTTACAAGTTATTGCATATCAAATTGTATAAGTGGTTGTATCTAAATGCCATCTAAATGCTATCATACTCTGATTTTGAAATCCTGAACTGAATTAAAAAAAAAAAGAAAAAATGGAAAAGATTGAACTACTTACCAGAAATTCCCAAGAAAGATTCCCAGAACTTGGTAAGTACTCTGGAGTTCTGAGTTTCTACAAGTATTAGAACAAAACTTGAAACCGGAAGTTGGGCAATCAACATAGTTTGGTGGAGTTAGGAAAAGTTGTAAGACCTGAAATCCTAAGCAGAACATGAACTGATGTGGTCTCATTCACATGCAAATAAGTGAAGTGAACAGTCTGGGGTGTTCCTCCTTATGGACAGTAAGTAATCGACATGCAAATAGCATGTGCATTTCCATGGAATTCATGTTCTACAACATATGTTCTGCCTGAAGTCCTAGTTTTGTTTAAGACATTGGTTTTAAAATAATGGTTAAATATATTGTATTTATTGATACCATATATTTTTCAAAGACTACCAGGGAAACTTGTTAGCAGTTCACTTGAAAGATAAAAGCCAAAGTGAATTGTTAAAATTAAAATGTCATCTACCAGCTGGAAACACTTAATTGCTTATTAATACTAGAGCATGAGTTTTGAGGTGTTAATTCCAGGGTTACATCTGAATAATTTAAAGGCATATTCATGTGGACTTAGCCTGGCAATATATTCATGTAGTGGAGATAATAACCTGGTGTGCCATTGTTTGCAGTTGTTTTTTGTTGATTGTTCTTCCTGTGGGTGTGCATATATTCCAGAGAAAATTTTAAGAACATGGGGAATTTTTTTTTAAAATATTTCTTGACAGCATGCTGACTGGCAAGCTGCTATGGGTAGACTGCTTTTGATACTTAGGTCTTTACATTAGTTTAAAAACATTCATAGTTTTTTGCAGCTTGCAGTGTAAACTCTATGACTATTTTAAAAATTATTAGTCCTTCTTTGAATTTTAACTGTACCATGTCAAATTTGGCCTCATTGAATTGTGTCCAGCTCCTCATTCTTGTAACAAACTGCAAAGTTTAAATTGCATAATCAGGGATTTAAGTTAGTTTTTTATAGTGGAAACTCTTCTTTTGCTTTTATTTGACAGAAGCGAACACAAAGACATCTTGTACTATATATAATTGACCTAATATAAGGAATATTTTCATGTGGGTGATTGTGAATTTTATCCTCATACAAAAGAAGCAAATGTAATAAGTGTAGGTAATATACCTACGGGTAAAAATTTGTTTGATTCCTGGAAAAACATTGATCATAAGCAAATTAAGATACGAGAAATAAAAATGAAGAATGAGGTTTTCAATGTTTCTTGTGAAGTCAGTTTACACTTCCAGTGTGGACAGTTGTGATTAGACTTGCCTTTGAAATATCCCAGCTTCAGGGAAACTGCAGCCAATAACTCTTTGTTAATGGTAAACCCCTCTCTTTTCCAAACCTTTTTCCGTACTGTGTGCATATATTTATATTAAAAGTAAAAAGACTTTCTCTATTTTCAATAATTGGAGACTATCTAGTGTAACAAATATGTTTAAAATGTATAAATTTTGACATTGTTTCATAATACAAACAAAATTAAATAACTTCATTTTATTATTTTGAACTGAATTTGAGTTTTTTGGCATATTCTGGTACTGATGTTATATCTCTTCATTATTTATTTAAATAAGGAAACTCTTTGATCTAAGTTCACCTTTTATTACAGTATCAGGAGAACTTACACTTAAAAATGGGAAAGCTCTGGAGCTATGTGGGGACAGATTTACAAATGGTGGTAGTCTGTCAGACAGATTACATAAATTTCTTTCAAAGATGTTATTCATACTAAAGTTATGACTGCCTTCAAACAAGGTACTCTGCTTTCAAACAATATGTAATTTGACTACTTGAGTTGCTTTCAGAGATGTATGCATTTTTTCTTCCTAACTGAAATACTGTAGAAAACCCCAAATTTTAGCTATCTTCTTGATCCGTAATTTCCCACTGGCTTCTCAGAATAAGTATGTGAATCATGTAGATAATTTTATCTTTAGAACTGTATATCATATTATTTTGTTAATAAGTCCAGTGATCTTAAAAAATGTTTTGTAGCTCCTGTATTCTCAGATTGTAATGTTTTCTGTTTTGTGTTGTGTATCATACCTTCTCCATCTTGTTGTTTCATATCTGTATTTTTCTTTCTGCCATCACCTCAGTCATTATGTTACTTTACCTCGTTCCCGGTACACCCAGTCCACAGATCACCGTTACAGGGATGTCAGGTATATGTTTTCCTCTGTGTGACTATGTGTGGGTAATGCATGTACTTCTGTGTACCTACATGTCCACTTCTGGTTTTATTTGTCTGTGTATAGCGGTAGAAAACGTAGAAGCTGAGTTAGTATCATCATTAGATTTGTTAATATAGTGTGTACACAAACACTGAGTAATTCTTCCTGTGTTTCACTTGAATATTTTCTCACTGCCAATAGCCTATAATTGATGGTCCTCAAAGATGATGCTTTATTGACATCAATCTGATGTCTTTTGGAGAGTATATAAAGGAAATAATTTAAACCAGCAAACACTAATACTTGATAATACTGTGATTTTAATGTGCATAAAATCATATATGAGGGGCTGTGTTACAGGTTACAATAAAACTGGAGAGTGATACCTTTCTCATAGTCTTGTAGCTCTTGTAGCTACTAGCCAATATACTTTCATTTTTAAAAGTAGTTTTGCCAAGTTCCCTGAAGTTCCAGTCATGTTCATGTTACAGTGTTTTGTTCTGTTGCTGACATTGCTTGCTTTTCATGTTGTTTTGTCCTTGTTTCATCTTTTTGTTGCTTTTCATTGTGTTCACCCATTCTGTTTTGGCAGCCAGGATCACACAATGTATCCTCTATTTTGTGAAGATGCAATCAGATTACTCCGCTCCCGTACGATGTGCCGTACCTATTCTGAGGGTGCTTACTATGATCTTGAGAGGTATAACTGATGTGGAGTATACCATTAACTCTGCCACACTGACACTGGCATGTTTGATTTCCAAACTGAGAATGTGATCTGTGTTTTAAGAGATAAACACATACAGTGAATATGTTTTATAATACTCTGGGTATGTATGCATCTTAAAACTGACTACTCAGGGCCATGGGTAAATCCCAAGAGGTGCTGAATAGCTTTGCAGAAGCCAGTTTTAAAATAGGTTATGTGGACATTATGTCTGTGTCTTTTATAACTCTTATTTTTGCTGGAATTTTCCAGAGTGCTTGTACCATTTATTATTCTCTTTGAAATAACAAGGAAAAGCCTATCTACTTCAAAGTGCTCAAGAAGGAGTGTCTTTCTGAAATCTTATACTTTGTGTAACTGAAAAATAGAGTGAAAAGTAGAAGTGTATGCTTATGTAAGCTTATGTTGTGTATATTTGTGTACTGCATATTCTATGATTTAGGAATACTTTTGCACACAACACCTGTGTGTGATTGCAGAACATCGTAGTTCCTATTTACACATGAAATATATGGAGAGAGAATTTGAGCCTGTAACAATTTCTGTGAAATAATTTGCCACTTGAAATACAGTGGCTTTTAAGAGATGCTGCTGAAGTACTGTAATTAAGATATTTTCAGAAATACTGCAAACCGAAAAAGTTTACATAGTTTTGTGTAAATAGAAATAAGAATATCAAACCAAAAACTGTGAGCCAATAAGAAGTAAATGGTGACTTCAGATCAGATACAATGGTTGATAGAGATATTGCCTTACTGTAGGGGCCATGTAAAAATTTCTAAGGCAAGAAGTAAAGAGCTCTTAATATATTAACTTCATGGCTGTCCTCTGGATATGAGTCTGAGAAATTCATTAATGCTTGCTGTGGATTCAGATCACCATATTTTTAAGTGAATGTAAGACTACTTTTGGATGAAGAAACAAAACAGGATCTGAAAAATCCATTGAAAGAAATACTGCTTTTTAAAAATTCTCCAAAGCTATAGTATATTAGACATTTTAACATTTAGAACTCAGTCAAACATTTGTTTTGAAATGATCCTGTTTTATATGAAACCTAGTATAAAGGAGGTGTATAAATAGTTCTGTCCACATGTAGAAACTTTGATAACGAGAGGGATTTTTTGTTTGTTTTCTTAAAATGCATAATGAAATGTACTCATTTGTATGCGATTTCAATAATTAATTTTTATATACTTTTTTTGGCCTTATATATATACTCTGATTTGCACTACTTTATCTGAACCTGTTTCAGATTACTGGTTGTGTCTGTGACTGTTCGGATATTAGTGAAAGTTGGAGCTATTCTAAAATTGTCTTACTTTGAGGTTCTTGACTTGTAAATCTCAGTCGTTGTTTCTGAAATTAATCTCTCAAAAATAAAGTAAAATAATGAGAATAAAAGGCAAAAGTTACAGTACTTCATAAAGATGAAAAAGCTAGGATTTAAGCAGTGGGAAAATCTTTTCCGAGGCTTTATGGAACAGAAGGTTATTAAAGCTACTTCTGCCCATAATCAGAAATGAAAATCCGACATGAAGTGGAATATTTCTAGCTCACTGTTAGAACAGTATCTTGAGATTTCTTGGGCCTAGGAACTGATCCTGGATTCTATGATCCTCTTGAATCCAGGCTGCTTGTGGGTAACATTAGTGTTCATGTTACTGGAGTTATCCTACCAGATATGAACTGCTCTGAGAACCTCACAGCCACAATTGTAGTTCATGGTTTAGTGTCCTCTTTATCTTCCTGTATTCTAACAGCAATTTAAGGACAATTTATAGTGTAATTGTTATCCAGTTTCTCCTTACATATTGAAAAACACTAATTTTCTATTCCTCATTTTTATTGTAAATATATGAACAATTACTTTTTAAACAATATTTCCTCTTTTATCTTTACACTTTTCCCTAGTTCAATTCTTACTGTAAAATACATTATTTTGTAGGCCCAGGTGTTATTCCTGTCTTTGTTCCACCTTCTTAATCAATGTCTTTTTGATACCAAGCAACCACATCTCTTCCTGTCTTTTACTTTCACTTTATCATGCATGTGAAACAATTTTACAGTTTCCACTGTTCCTCAAAATAGCAAATATTTTTCTGTAGAGTCCAGCATTCAGGAAAGAGTCTCTCATTTGGGACAGAGAGTTTTTATCTCATGTCACTCTGAATCCATCAGTGTCTTTGTCATGCCAAATGTTAGGTTTCATTCAGGCAAAATTCCTGTTGTTTCACCTAAGGATTTTGGATTTTGCTTCCATTTTCTTTCCTGATTTTGTTTTATCCAGCAGACATTTTCTAACATCCAAATCCTACTTTTGGTGAACATTCTCAGTTGTTCAATTACTAGTTTTCTGTCAATGTAAATTTTTACTTCTATGAAATATGTGTGTATTGATCAAGTGTTATTATGGGTTGTCAATTATTTCTGAATAGAATTTGAAAGTTTAAAAGTTTAAATTTTATATACATATATATATTAGAAAATTTATGTCCAGAGTATGAGGCTGAATTGAAGATAAATGTGCTCTATCTTCATCACATCTTAATAATACAGTAAGGGAATACATAATGAGAAAAGCACCCTCTAAGCTGTCTGAAATATCTGTGCTATTTGTTCCATATTCAGGAGGACTAGGCAGGAGAGAAGAGTGCCTAATTCATATTATGATGACACAGCCTATACTCCTGAAAGGTATTTTAATTTATATAGTAAAAATAGATAGAGTTGAGTAATAAATTTTTATGAAGCATAGTCTACAATTCTAATTGGCCTAGACTAATGATATTTAAATTTACAGTGCACTTTATGCCATATTTCTCTAAATACAGAACAACTAATCTCCATAGTTTTAAGTACCTCATTGTCTTTTTAGCCCTCCATTAATTTGGCTTCAGATTTTTTAAAGCATAATTCTTAACTTGGAAAATTTTTTATTCATTAGATGCGGGAGGAAAACTGAATGGTACAGAGGGGCTTTGGTACAACTGAAGGTTTTTTCTCCATTTAACTGCACTATAAATCTAATGGCTTACCTTTTCTCTCACTAGAAGTGATTCTAGGGCAATTTAGAGTCCTCAATTTCATTCTTTCAATAACCTGAGTGCCCTAACATGGTACTCAGTTTTTTGCATGTTACTACTCACATTTTTAGTCCTTAAAAAAGGACTAACCAAATGCCTTCAAATTAGTTTTGAGTATTTGCCATGCTAGGAACCAGAGTACTATTGTTCTTCCTAGACTTTGTATCACAGCGAGCATAATATCACCAAAATCTGACATGTAATCTGAAAGTGTCTCTGGAAATAGTTATTTGACAATGGCCTTTCATGTTTAAAGAGCTAGGCCAAAAGTGAAGGAAATCTGAAGAAAGGAGCAAATCAACATTCCTCTCCCTCTTTACCATTAGATGTTTTATACTTCTCTGTCCATTTTTAAGTCAATGTCTGATTTTTGTCTATGCCATGGGAACAGGTAAAGTAGGGATTTTTTTGTAACTAATTGCAAGAGATTTTGTTTTTATTTGATTACTATGAATAAATACATTCATATTTAAGAAAAAATAAAGTGCACTGCAATTTTAAACCAATATTTATGTATTTATGGTGTCTGCAATGAAGTAGTTTTAGCAAAAACTCTTACCTAATTTATTGGTTAACTGGAGAGACTGGCTTCAGTTTTGAGGATATGGATTATCAGAGAGAGTGTAAAGATGTACCTGTCATTCTCCAGCAGTATTCTAATTTATGTGGGATTAAATCTAAATCTCTAATCTAAAATTCAATTAGATTAAACTGAAATAACTTTCATCCAGCAATTGATCTGGCTATAAACCATAAAAAAAATAAAAAGCCACTCCCCATACCATCCAATTGGACATAGAAGAAACCAGGGCAGCTGATTGACATTCACATATATTACACCCCATATGGTCTTCCCTCAAACTAATATCCGGGAGATGTGGGGTTATTAAGTTTCTAAACATACTGCAAACCCTCAGATTCTGCAGCATGAGAAGTCTGGAGAAAAGGCAGACAAGCAAAAAATACTGCTGAGATTCCCAGAAACAGATTCATGAAAATTCTTGGATCGGTGGATTCATGCCATTAAAAAGTTTCTCCTTTAGCCTATGGCTAATATTTTAAATACATATAAATGATTTTTTTGGTCCAAATTGATAATATAATATAATATGGTCTCTTGACATTTTCTGATAATCCCTGTCTTCTCACTAACTGTCATGTGGAAATTGTTGAACAGAGACAACATAGGCATTCCCTGGCTTTACCCTAGCAAGATCCTGCAAGTTCAAAACCCCAGAGATTTAGTTGAAACTCCTTAACCAAATGGTGGATGATTTGTATCTAGTTTTAATATACTGGAGTAGTGGGACATAAGCAGTTTGTCTCCTGATTTCTTAAAGCAGCTTTTTTTGTCCCATTATTTATTTTCTCAATAGTTTTCCTTAAGATAAAATATTTCTATATCTGTTTTTCGTTGTCTTCAACTGATTTGCTGAAGTGATGCTACAAATACTTGGGCAGCCCATATTCAATACCTGGAAGTATAATGCCACTATAAAATTTAATTAGTTTTCATTGTTTGATCATTGAAGTGAATTTTCTTCTGCTTCTTACATACCTGTGAGAAACAAGTACCCTATCAAATAGAAAAAAAAAAAGATTACAACTGGAAAGGTCATGTGTTTGAAGTTAAAAGCAGTATGTTAAACTATTAATGCATATAATATTATTTTGTTAGTGTTTTGTCTCCACAATTACTTCTTTATTATTCCACAAGCTCAGTAGCCATTGAAAACATGAAAACATTTATGTACGAAAAGATAACGGATCAATTAGTCTTTATGGAACTGAAGTTTATGGCTGAAAAGACTAGAGGTGAAATATAATAGTTATATAAGGAAAAAAACCCTATGATTTTCTTGGTGTTGAAAAGGTTTGTTTTCTTCATACCTGACAGAAAATATGAAATGTACGAAGCTGATTGAAAACTTTTGGAAATCTTCCCATTTTGATGAGAAGTGATCATGTCACATGAATTAGAGTGCTAATAGTAATACATCATTTTTTAATAACACTTCTTTATTTTAACTGCATTATAAAGGTGGTACAATGGTGCAAGTTCATGGGCAGATGATATAGTCAATGGTTCAGCTGAAAAATATGGGTAAGTAAAGAGTGTAGTGTTACAGATAAAACTAAAATGTATTTGGGATCTTTATAATAAGAGTTCATTTATAATTGTACCAAATTTATTCCTAATAAATTTATTTTTCTTGATGTCTTTCTTTCTTGACTCAGAACTAAGGCACTTATGTTCTAGGCGTTTTTCCAAGATTAAACTGTTTTATTCAGTTACAAATAGAAAAAGAGCATTAATTATGTTGTAACTATTTTTAAAACATGTTTTCACTGTTCAGGGCCGCTTTAATGAAAAGGGGCTTTTTAGTGATACCTGCCTACATTTGCAGTGTTGGGGAAGGTGTCTTTGAGACCTTATACTTTTTTTAACTTTTAGAAATAATCCCAGTTCTATCTGTCTAACTGTCTTCCTTTGTGATTGATGCATAACCCATGCAAAGTGCTGTGTACCTTACAATCTTTAGTTTTTCCCAGTTGTTGCTGGCTTCTGATCAAGAAAGCAGAAAAATTTTCCTTGCTTTTAGTTTGTTGACTTTACTGCATCCCCCTCATTTTCGTATTGCTCTTGCAAGAATTTTCTTTTTTTTTTTACTTTCTTTTTGAATGTGAACAGAGAACATAAAAGACTGTTAAACTGAAGTTTAAAAAATCTGACAAAACCCAGAATGAATCCATCAGTATTTTGATGTGGACTTCTCTCTTCTTTAGACAGGAGAGATTTTTGAGGGTCTTTTTGGCTAAACATTAGTGTAGTTGCGGAGACTTGGGAACATATATCTTCTGTAGCTTTTTGAACCACAGTGCCAATGTTCATTGGATCTTCATTTTTAAGTGTACAGCAAGGGCCATACTTATTACTTCATCCTGGAAACTGTACGAGCATACTGAAAATGAACAGCATTTAAAGAAGGCTAGAAACTGCTTGGTGTAACTAAAGGGTTTGCTTTTGATAGTCCTATGAAACAGTCCTGGCTTACTTCTCTTTTCTTACTTTTAGTCCTGAATAGGTGCTAACATAGGTAAATATCAGGGGTAGATATCTAAAAATAGATTTTTAACATGAAAAAGAAACTTATTTGTTACTACTCTCTGTCTCCATTTAAATTTAGCTCCAAAAATTTTGGTGAAAGAAAATAAAAAATAAAATCATTTGTTGTGAACCATTATGACTTTTAAGTAAAATGTAAGGCATAGAAAACATTTTAATAGAGTAAAGACTGCTGAAATGGATCTGATTCTGTACAGATCAATGGATTCAGAGAATGCTTTTAACAGAAACTGAATGCTATTTTGCTCATTCATAATTTAAGAACTTAAAAGATAAGAAAGTTTTACATACCTGCTCCTGTTCAAATGATCTGATTGAAATCCTGGTTTCATCAAGAGACAAAACTGTTGATGTCAGAGAGGTCAGAATTACAGGTCGGTTGCCAAAAGTTAAGAAGATGATAAACATGTAGCTACAGTATGTATACACAATAACTGCATAGTTACAACTCTTGTTGGGGTAATTTACTATTTAAACATCTGACATATTATTGGTTTTTAAAAATGTCACTGAAAAAGAAAAAGCCAACTATGTATGTGTGCCATATAGAAATAAAGTTATATTTAAGATATGAGGAAAAAAACCCACAAAATCCATCAAGAACCAAGAACTTTTCATATTTTGCATTTAATACTGCACTTTAAAAGGCATATTTAAGTACGTGCTTAGTTTTAAGCCTATAACTACTTTGATTGATTAGTCTATAGTCTAAGTGCTCTGAACTACAATTGAACATTCGAGCTCTACTAGGAAATTCTTCTTTTTCATTGATTCTCTCTCAAGATCTTCTATTCATTGTCTTGTATACCACTATGCTTCAGTCATGAGACACATGATAAATAAAACCCAGGCATGTTCCTGGTTTGCTCATACATTATGGTATAATATTCAAGTTGCGTGGATGAAATATTGTGTTCCGAAATGGGAAAAACTGTGGAATATGTTTATAATATAAAGCTGAAAGTGTTATATTTTGGAATATTTCCAGTACTTTAATGGAAGTTTAGATTATTATCTGGAGAGAATCACTGCAGTAGATTCAGTTATAAAACTGAGCTGCGGTGAAGGAGAGGAGAGGATTTCAGCTCTCACCTTTGAGAATTTTGAATTCCCAGCTTTTGAATCCTAATCAGCTTTATCATGATCTTCAGTGAGTCATCTCATGAACACAGAGATACATATTCCTGGAGAGTGATTCTTTTATATGTGTCAGTTGAGGGTCTGTGTTAAAGATGTTGAAAGTTAGAAGTAGTTGGCAAAATACAAGATACTATATAAGGTAACTGGCTATATAAGTGAAAAGGTGCATTGCAAGTACCAGAAGCAATAAATTAAAAACACTACAACATCTTAGAGATAAAAAAATGATATGAAATGCTCATCATTTCAGTCCTAAGTGTTTCAGGAGTTACATTACTTATTGGTTTTGTTGATATTCAACTGTAATAGCTAATATAAACTTCTAACTGCATCCACAGAATCATACAATCATTTGGGTTGGATAAAAGATTGTCTGCACCGACTCCCTATGTGAGGCATGACTTTGCTATTCCTCAGCAAATATATCAATGATGACATATTTTGGAGAGTAAAACTCAAAAGGTATAGATATATAGGCTTTCCTTAAGAATTTCTATAATTGTACCATGCCATATCCTAGCATGGTTATCTATGTTGATAACAGTCACCAAAGTGACTGCAGTGTCACGTCCAGGTACCTGAACAAGCCATGAGCAATTGCATGTCTGTGGCAGCAGCAGAACACAGGAGTGTGGAGCACAACATGCCTGGGACCATAGCAGAGCTCCCTGCTTTGTCTGTGTAGCTGAGATAGAATAATTCAGACTCTGGCACATTACAGTTTAATCATGCCTGTCACTGCCATGGAGATATACCAGTAGTTATCACATGTACCACAGGGTAATATCCATGTGACTAGATCATATCAGTGTATGAATGTATGTGTGTGTATATATATATATTTATAGCATGTGTAAAAAACACTATAGAATATTACAGCAAGCAAAATATCTTGCTTTATTTTTTTTTAAACCAGAATACCTAAACATTTTACGTTCCTGTCTTATAAAAACTATAGCAGCACATACTTTTATGTTAAGTTCCTTTATGAGTGTAGATGAGTTTTCCTTTATAAGTATAGATGAGCAATTTGCTGAGATATCCTGTCACCAGTTTTTCTAGAGACTTGACAGTGTACTGCTTCTTCTCATTTTCCATTGCAATATTTATGACTCAAATTTAAGTTTCTTGGTACTAGAAATCTCATTTGTTTTTAGACATGCTTATCTATGTTATGCTAACAGTGGATCTTGTGTCTGTGACTAAACAGCAAAGTTCCTATAGCTAGTAGAAGAATAACATGTCCAAGGATTGAAATCCAGCAGCCATCCACAGACACTGACAGGTATTGCCATTGTATATTACCTGGAGTTTGAAATTATGATACTTAGAAAGTGTGTTGTTGTATTTTTCGTGTTCTATTCAGTGTTTCTAGATGAAAAAGATGCACTAGAAACTGAATTGTAGTATACTGTAATCCTACAACAATTCTATTTTTATTTCTTCAGGTTTTTGTTACAAGAAAAACCTAATGCTAAAATGGTGATTGGCATGATCTGATCATTTGTACAAAGTAGAAGAATTTAGCATGGGCTTTTAAATAAATTGTTTTCAGTTCTTTTGGGGGGAAAAAAGTTCTATTTGTTATGTAAGCTGTTACAATTCCTTACTGTTGAAAAATGTTAATCTTCTATAAAGCTTTCTCTATCCATGTTTGGGTCAATGACTATTATAATTTGTTGAAAAATTTTTTTATTTGTTAAGAAAGGTAACAAATCTGAAAAATTAAAAATCAAAAAGTCTTAATGCATTGGGAAAAGAGTTCACATTTAAAATTTACAGTATATATCTAAAAATACGTATATATGTATATAAATGGAGATAAGTCAGTATATAAAATAAAATTTGATAGATATTTGGTTAGGTACTATAGCAACTAGAGTTTACAGTGGTACCTAAATGGTACTAGATTCTAGTTCTAATACCTGATGGGTTTGGAATAAGAAGCTGGACTGTGAATACTCACAGAGCTTTCTGCGTAGTGACTTACAGAGAGCTCAAACAGTCTCATAGCTATCGGCTATTTGCTTGGTTTAGAAGCAAAAACTGCTGTACCTTTTCCTCAGAGTAAGAGAGAGTTAGGCTTAAAAATCTTGAGAACTTTGGCAAGAAGATTAGCCATCTACCATGCATCATTCCCTAGCAAAAGTAGAAGGATGCTACAATAGGTAGTACTACATGGAGGAGGTCATTATTTGTATTTTCATAATTGTATTTTCATTAACTGTATTTTCATAATGAAAAGTCTGTTAGCAAAGGTAAACAGTGCTAGTGTACATTAAAATATTATATGGATGTTGAATAGTTTAAGACTACCATATGTCCCTGTTTAAAAATCAGTAATTCATTTGCAATGAGAAAAGAAGAAAGTTTCATCTAGATAATTTGTAAGCATAAGTCTTTAAGAATGATATCTGAAAAGTTAGAAACTTCTATTTTTAATTTAACTTCCTCTCATAATTATGGCTGGATTTTGATATTCATGCATAACTGTATACAGTGGTAAGGAGGGAGTTTCACTGCACAAGCAGGTTATCGGAATCAGAGATTTCCTATAAAAGGGACAGTTGCTGAAGACTGGGATCATCTAGTACATGTGTTTGCTGTTAAAAGAATAAGTGAGGATGAAGACCAGAGAGTAAAACTATTTTTTGAATTGCTCTTTTCATCTCTATCATGTAAAACCACAAAGTGAAGCTTTCAGGTTGAAGACTGTCCCCTTGAAATACCCCTCCATTTGATGTAATGGTTACTGAGGGAACTGCAGCCTGTAACCTGGAACCTGAGGATGACAATCAGTTTAACCTCAGGACTCAGATTAGTCTTCAAATCCATCAGTCTACAAAACAGCACTGCCGCAGCTTCAAAGGTTTACTGCCAAAATCCACCCTCTCCTTCACTTTGAGAACCCCTGGTTGTTTTTCCACTTGAAGTAAATGCCCACTGGAGAGTGTAGCAAACTGCATATTAGCTACTGAGTATGAAATTTTTGAGGCCTTTATCTGTTAGCATAGTGGTTAACTACAGTTGCTGCATGATGTTCTGCAGAACACAAAACCTGCCCACTAAGCCACTAGTATTGATCCCAATGGTGAAAATGCTTCCTTCCTTCTAATCAGGGAATAGGTCAGACCCTAATATCCTAAAAACTACTTTTTATACCTATAGAGCTGAAGAAAATGAGGCCTTAAGAGCAACAAATGGGAGCCTTAACTTCTCATGAAGTCTTTATGAGAGGCATGTGGTTGCCACTCACCTGTTCCTCTGTGTGTCCTACTGGCTGTTGGAAGGAGAGATTACTATGTTGCCTAGTCCTTGCTGCTGGGTGCTGGAGCAGTCCTCTACTCACTGACAGGAGAAATGCTGACAGACCCAAAAAAGTCTCTGTGGGCTCATTAATATTCTCAAATATGGGGATAAGCAAGATAAGGGTGGGTTTTTCAAGATCTGGATATTATTTTTTTTTTGCAATTTTGTTGAATTAAGAATATTTTTTCTTGGAATTTATTCCCATACTCAATGTATTCTGTGGTCATTTCTTGCCATCATGCAGATGGGTGACATTTTTCTCACCTTTCAAAAAACTGAAACCTCTCTTGAATAGTTACTTAAACTAAACAACATTCCTATCAAAGCTAAGGTTGTGTTTCTCTGTCTATCAACAATGTAAAAGAAGCGAGACAGTGGATGTTTTTGCTGATGAAGCTTCCCATTCAGAAACAGAACTGATAGAAGAAGAAGTGAGGTAATCGTGTGGTTTTGTGCCAGGCTCATTGTACTTTTCCTACAATCTTTAGTGCCTCAGCTTATAATTATCATTTATGTGTCTCACTGTGGTGTGCTTGCTTGTTAGGAGCTTATAGATGTAGGTTCATGATGTATGGTATTATTCTGAATCTGTCTGTGGAAAGTCCTGCTCTAGGAGTCCAATTATGACCTCATGGAAGGCCTGAACAAACTGCTTTTAATGAATGTTTTATAAATGCATTCAGCAAAGTCAGCCACTATACTCTTTTTCAATGCTTTTAAAAATAAAATGCTGTTACTAACATAAAAGTCTTCATAATAAGGCTGTGGTATGTCTCTATCCTTTTTAATACTAATTAAAAAATTGACTTCTTGTTACACTTAATCACCATCAAGCCACTCATTGTATTAACTGATTTCATTGTAAAATGCATGACTTCACTCAAGGAAAAGTCCTGAAGGGTACACATTCCCCATTTGTATTCTGTATCTGTTCAGTTACTCAAGGAGAGCTGGGAGGAGTGTGATTTTAATAAATAGCTCCATTAGGATATGGATTTTACTTTTTACATTGCCTTGATTTAATGTATTTGAGGATATTGCTAGCAAATACTCCTTGTAAAGAGACCAGATACACTGGGAAAAAAGGTGGGGCTTGACTAATTTCTGAAAGTAATGGCCTGGTTAATTGCCTAAGATAGTAGAAGATAGCACTGCTTGATCAAGAAATTCTCTTTTACTCAGTCTAATTTCTTCCCATTACATCTCTAACAATAACTTTTTCCACTGCTGTTTTGGTACAGTTCCTTAGGCTGTGGGTTAAAAGAATTTTTCGATTACAAACCTTTTTTTTTTTCTAGTTCTTGGAACCTCTGTAAGTACTAATGATGTAGATTTTCATCTGATTACAGGCTGAGCACCACATATGAATCTATCACTATAGCCTACCCTATATATAACAGAGTTTATACCCATGTCTAATAACAGTTGACAGTACTACATGGTAATTACAACATCTAGATTGTGGACTTTCCTACAAACAAGAGTGCTACCTCCAGAGAGAATGCAATCTGAAAAAAATCTGTAAAAATCTATTATGTATGAGGAATAATGCACAATTAAACTGCACAATTAATGAGTTCTTAGATCTATTAAGACTTATTATTATGTCAGTTACTCTTTTATTCCCAGGTTGATATATAATTGACAAAATAACAATATTTTAACCCAAAAATTGTCAGGAAACAGACTATTGCATGGATAGTCATTACTGAGACATTGGAAACATTTCAGCCCATTTATCAAGAGTATGGAGCAAGTCAAATCATATGTGTAAAAAAACTGTATGTTATCAAGAAGTTACCTCAGAAAATTTATTCCCTCTAAAAATGTATACCATGAAATGATTTGCTCCAAACCAGTATCATGCAGCATATTTTATAATTAATAGAAAAGTCAAAGTTCAACTGAGCTGCTTTTTGACTAACATTACAGGAATTGTGAAGCAGCAGATAGACAGCCATATCAAAGATCCAGATCAACAGAGCAACATCCTGTGCTAGAGCGGACCAACTCCCGCTCCCGATCCACAGAGCGTCCTGACTCAAACCTCATCAGGTCGATGCCTTCATTAATGACTGGAAGATCTGCCCCTCCTTCACCTGCCTTACCGAGGTGAAACAGACAAATCAATCAGACTAAACCCCTTCTGCCCCACCAGCTCACCATTTTATTTTCCCAGTAGCTAATTGGTATCGCCTCATCCTTAGCTGATCACTAGCAGCAATAGATACTAACCCTTTCAGTGTGAACACACTATTTATATTCTACTCTGGATATAATGGTGTGGCTACCATTGCAATTTGCTTGCTAACAGTATTTAACTATGTTTGTTTATGATTTCTCATTTGTCAGGAATCCTGGATGGTTTCCACATAAAGCACCTCATAACTATCACATTCTTCTCTTACAGAATGAGAAATTATTTGTGTTCATCAGACATTGCTTATGGAACAACCATCATAACATCAAATGAAACTATTTTTTTTAAAAAAAAAGTTTCTTTAGATGCACTGTACTAACTTTGTCTATTACTTATCATTTTAACCACCATTTTCTCTGACTACATTTTACTGTGCCATAGTCTGTACTGTTCCTGTTTGAGTACCCCTGATTAATAGTTTGAGGATTTTTATACATTATTCTTAGCTTAAACAAACATAATACTATAAAAAGATGAACACATTTTGGTCTAGATCATGTTCAGCAAAGCCTCTCTTTATTTTAGAACTGTGGAATACATTCTTTTGTTTTCTGAAAGTTAGAGGTAGTATCATCAAATGCCCAGTGAGAATTGAGTCAAATATCATTGTCTTTCCTCAGTTCATTACTCTGTTTAGACAAATTCATGTAATCTCACTGCAACTCAAAGGTAATTTAAGAAAATACAAACTGAGTAAAGATAATTGAATTTGACTTGTGAATAAATTTATGTGTACATGGCTATTATATCCATATGCACGTGAATATGCACAAAACACATTTTCTGGCTTGACTGTGTGAAAATATGAAAGCAGCTTATGGAAGCATCCTCAACCTTAATTTGGCTTCCTTTTAATAGAGAGATTTCTCTTTTTAATCAGGTCTTTTTCTGAAAGGAGATAATAGTTTCCCTCTGGGACTGAAAGAGTCCCAAATGATGTAAAGTCTACTTAGTCATGTTATCAGATCTTGATGATATTTAAGAATGAATTCGTCATTTAATGGCTGTGGTTTGTTTTGATATGTCTCATAGGTCACATCCTCGAACTGGGTCTGTCCAGACAAGTCCATCAAGTACTCCAGTAGTAGGGCGAAGGGGCAGGCAGTTACCACAGCTCCCACCAAAGGGCACGTTGGAGAGAAGTAAGTGGATGGTTTTGTCCCTAATGACATTTCCAAATTGCTCATGAAGGTCGATTATGTTTTTTTTCTTTTTCTTTTGCCATTACAGTTAAAATCTCTTGCGTTTTTGTGTACAGAGTTGTGATTTGGTAATGGTGTTGCATTTTATATTGTGTTTTCTTCTATTTTGTTTTAATATCTACATTACTCTTGGCTGACATGAATAATCAGCAGTATAATGCACATGAAAAAAGGTGGACTATTAGCATGATCCTGTTCCTTTTGAACTCAGTAAGTGTTTTGTCATTGACTTCAACAGGCACAGGAAGTGATCTTTAGTATGTTGTCTAGTGACAAAATTCTGCCTTTTTTGGGAGTTAGGAACCTAGTTGATCACTTGTGGGCTGACATGGAGTGTATTACAGATTGCTAATATAAAACCTCTGCATCTTGAACCAGGAAGAGCAAGAAGACAGGTAATGATCTTTAATATAAGAGACATCAGATATTTCATGATTCACATTTTACTGGTACTATAATTGTGCGTATCTTTAATATCTATTAAAAGCACTGGTTGATGGAGATATTTTCCGAAATGTTTAGAAAGAGAGATATATAAACACATTTTTGACAGCAAATACATTTTCACCCTTCTGTTTTTAGTAACTAGATGTACCGTGCAAAATCAGTCTAAATGGCCATATACGCTCCTTTTTTTAAATCCTTCTTAACATGTATATTGTATCTTTTACAAAACTTCTGTTGTTTTTAACCCCTGTGCTTTGGTTCCTTTTTTTTTTTGTTTGTTTGTTTCGTTTTTGTGACTTTCCGTAGACAATGGAGACAAGGAGATAGAATCTTATGAAGGTCTGTACATAAAGAAGGGCTTGTTTTTCACCTGAAAGCCTTTTTTCAGAGGCTGTATAGGGAACAACAAACCCAACTGCAATTGATGTTACTTGATTACACAGACATAGTCGGACTTATTGTCATAATGATTTAGTCTTTATTTTTAGACCTGTGGCTAATAAATTTTACAGGATTCTACATGAAAAAAAGTATAAGTAATGCTGTCTAAATATGATTGTCATTAGAAAAGTACCTAGACATGTACCCATTTTTAAAAACCTAGAACATAGAAAACCTGTGGCAAATAAAAGCAGTTCAGCAGTTATGTATGTACATTTCCAGGATTAGCAGATATTCAGGCATATATTTAAATACAAGCATTGGAGGCTATTTGATATATTTTAAGTTAACCATACATTTAATCAGAACACTTTTTTATTGCAAATATTTTAGTGTGATACATTTGCTGAATTAGTAGATAATTTGCAAATAATATGGGAAAAAATGATTGAATTGAGATAGTCTTTCAAGAAGTTGTAATATTTTTGCTTAAAATAAAATGCCCTTATATTTTATGGTATAAAACCCATTTAATTTACTTAATAGCAAGCCACAAGATATCAATTGCAGTCCTTGGTTATACCACTGAGGGTCTTTATGTAGTATTACTGTGTTTGTCTCATAAGACTTTTTAATGTAGTATTTCCAATGTTTACAGTATTTATTTCCATTTTGGAAACAAAACTTCATGAAAAGAAAACTCTTGTTTTCTCGGATCGTCACTCTATTATATTTATTTCTTTGTCACCTTATGTGTTGTGAATTGCTTATATGAAGTACAGTCTAGATATCCCAGGAAATAATCACATCTAATCACATGATGTTTGCTGTCATTGCTGTATATGCTTTTATGTTTTACCATTCTTCCCTGCTCTTTGCTTAGTATATCTGTTTAGATGGTGAGCTCATTAGAGCAGCAATTGTGAAGTACAGTTTTTTGTATATACACTATATTTTTACTATGTTTGATTAGAGAGGGTAACAGTCATTTATTATTTTCATCATGGGTTTTATAGAGAGAAATGTAATAAATACAATAAAATAATTATTTTTTATAGGAGTGCTAGAATTGTTTCCTCTGGTAAGTACTGCTGGGACTTGAGTCGATCTCTTTTTACTTGAAAACTGAGAAATATTTTCATTTTACTTTGTCTTTTGAAAAAGTAGTCTTTTGGAAAATCTGGGTTATGGAAAATTACCTGATCCACAGATTTTGACTTTGTTCTAATATACAATCAAAGCATCATAAGTGACTCAAGATGCAGTAATTAGACACATTTCATATTGAATTCACACATAAAAAGATGATAAACACTCTTAAAAACCTAATCCATAGATACAGCTTTCATAGAGCATTCTATGTAATTTTCTGTCATGAATTAAGAGCTCATACTCTAATACCAATAGAGTTTTTCTTTGAGGCTTTTTCTACCCTTCTTTAGGATTTTCTAATAATTTTTTTTAAAGGGAGTAATAATTTTCTTTAAAAAGGATAGTGGTCTGCAAGAGCAGCAGATTACCTAACTTCATTCAATGACGGAATATAATTAAGATTAATATCAGTCTTTATACAGTGGAGAATTGCATTTTACAGAAAGTTATTTTAGGCAAATGAAGTACCAGTTACAACTGAAATTTAATAGAACTGGAAACACTGACTATCATAGAAGGAGTTTATGTTAGTATTTAACATATGTAGCATCAAGTAAACCTGAAAGTTTTGTAGATATTTGAGTAGGTTTCAATGCCTTTTTTAAGCCCCAGTGATAATCAAAACTTTTGTGTGTTGTTGGGAAGGCGATATGACCATACCAAAAAATGCTGTCACATACTCCTTTCTGCTCTTGCAGAACACATACTTGACTCAAATGAGAGAGGTGTTTCTATATTGCATGGAAATGTGCTGTGAAGGTTATACTTTCTGTATTTTGAAATCAAGGATTTTATTGTTGTCTAGATTAAGTTAAAATCAAACTGATGAAAAGAGTTAATAAAAGGTACCTTAGAGGCAATTATGAATTGGAAGTCAGCTTTGTAAAAGAGAAAAAGAAAGAAAAAAATCCCTATCTGTTGCAGACTCCCACAGTGGACTCATTTAGTTTGTGTACATTTGAATAATCTGTATTTCTTACAAGGTTGTATCTGCATACCTTTTCTTTAAATGTAGTACAAATGGCAGAACTACTCAAGTAGAAAGAAGGGAATAATTTGCTGTTGGAGATTTTTTTTTGTTATAGGGCAGCACTCACTAGAATGTGGAATATGGTGTGCCTATGGCTGTGTGACTAGAAATGGAAGGGGAGGAATCTACAGGGAAAAATCCAACCCTTTGGATAGTTGCTTTCCAAATTCGTATCGGAATTAAAAACCATTGATTTGAGTTAGATTTAGTTCCATGAACTGTATTATGTGATTGGGAATTTTTGCCCTAGGACATGAAGGTGCCTCTTGAATACTTTATTTCAAAATAGCCCAAAATGTTTTCTTTCAAGAAAGCTA
The DNA here is from genome assembly GCA_013399915.1 of Illadopsis cleaveri. Classification (NCBI taxonomy): domain Eukaryota; kingdom Metazoa; phylum Chordata; class Aves; order Passeriformes; family Timaliidae; genus Illadopsis; species Illadopsis cleaveri. The sequence goes on from VXBB01005920.1 coordinate 1,872,817, forward strand.
CCTGGGAGTAGCTATGAAAGACCATTCCTATCTGTGGTGTACTGAGCCAAACATATTTTTATCAGTTTCCCACATGCTCAGTAGAACATACAATATCCTTAGTTATGTTGCATTTACAGCCTTTTATGGTCATGATATCTTTGCTGATTTGCAGGTTGCCACTGCTGTGTTTATTGCAGTATCAGATTTGCCTGTTAAGAACAATGACTGGGTATTTCTGAAATGCATGTCATTAGCTTGTCTACCTAGGCTATACCTTAGCATCTAGGCAGTTTGGGGTTTGCTTTAGATTTTACTAGTTTATTATATTTTCATGTTATGCGTTTAGAAAATACTTCTGTAAAGATGTCTGGGACCACCTAAAAACTTTACTACTAAAATGCCAGAAGGCTTTTTTCAGCTAAACTTTTGCTTTTGTATTTTTAAATTACACTAGAGATAGAAATATCTTGTTGAAATGAACATTTGTAGAAAGTATTGTTAAATTGAACTTGGTTTTAATGCTGAAATGTTGATGTAGTCTTGATGTGTATTGATGTGATGTTGTCTTGATGTGTATTTTTCGCGCTATTGACAAGACATGAATAGTGCAGTATTTATAGTTCTTAAGGGTTAACATGATTTTTTCATTTATATGTGGCTATAATGTATTTCTTTGTTCTTACTCGCCTTGGCAGAAGGATGAAATCACTGACCACTTGCTCCTTATTAAAATGGAACACCATGAAGTGAAAATACTCAGCATTCAACCTATCAGTTCATTGTTAATTACTAATCAGAGAGTACTTTTTCCTAAAAAGATTTTTACTTTTCCTTTTAAAAATAAACATAGCCCTTTCTTTCTTCTTTCCTCAGAAACTTCCCCCAACCATTCACCCAACCATAAAAACTAGAAAATCATGTTAGGCCAAACAGATGTAATAAAATCTTAAAATTTGGAAATGAAGTGCTCAGAAATTTAACAGATAGTAAAGCTCAGTAAGGACTTGCCTTTCTATTTATGCTCTGTGGTAAAGACTTTAATTATATGATCTCATAATAATCTTGTGTCTTGGGAAAGTTATTTCAGAACCTGTTAAGGCCTGACATTAATGCTGATTAACTGTCCTCTCTTAACTTCAGGTGTGGGTAATCTTTTTCCAGAATAAAATTAGATATGAATAGAATTAACAGGAATACTTGATTAGGTTTAATCAGGGATAGCTAGAAACCATTAGTCAGTGTTTAGATCTCTCAAATACATATTCAAATCTCTAAAAAGGAGAGATGTATAGTGACAATGCACTGCTGAAACTCATGCAGTCTGGAATGGAAGCTACAGAGACATTCTGATGGTTAGGAAAGCACAGATTCTACTGACAGAAGTACATGCTGTTATTTTAAGGGGTTTTATCTCATTTAGAGCATAATTTCTTTAAATGAGAATTCATTTTGCAAAATGGAAAGGAATTTTATTGTGTGTTTTGCATAGCCCTACCCTAGTTTGATGGGAGACACAGAAAGGTGGATATAATGCAATTGCAGAGGACCAGTATTAATACAGGTCATGATTCTATGATACTCTATCAGCTGTGATTTTGCAGGGTTTTTAAAATACATGACACATGTGTATTTTGTTTTATAAAAATGATTGATCATATGTATACAATATAGGATAGGAGCTTAGATTACCTTCAGCTTGGCTATGAACTTGATGACTTAGTCTAAACGATGGAAATACAGAGCTTTGCACCATCTCCTTTTTGTGTGGATACTTCTGTGGTACTGGCTATACTGTGTTAGAAACCTTCATACTTGCACAGTGTACCTTGCATTTTGTGTGCTTGACAGTAAAGTAAACAGAATAGTTTAGTTAACATCAGTAACAAGGCTTCCTTAGGATACTTTCTGAGTCTACTTCAGGGTTTTTGCAAAAATACACCTTTGGGTTTTGATTGAGGATGCTTAGTTCACTTTCCTGAGAGGCGGCAGAATCCTCAGACCTTGAAGAGTATTAAAATATTTAATCTGCATTGGTACAATTTCCATAGAAATACGTGAACAAACTTTACCTATAACCCAGAGTTTAAAGTGCTTACTTAAAAGTTTCTGACCTTTCAAGGGAAGTCATAGTTTATAATTTTCTCTTGAATTGGCAAAAGGAGAAATTAAACAGCTTTATGAAATTTGAAGATCTTCCTGTATAGGTCTGGGACTACAAAGGGCATAAAAGGAAAAAGACTGAGAAGTCATACAGCTGTGCTTATGACAGCCATCGTTCATTTACCTTTCAGGGTACCTACATGCCAAAAACATTTTAATTCAACTCTACTGAAAATGAAACATTTTAATTCAACTCTACTGAAAATGGGTTTTTTAAGTCTTAGGCACATCTTCTATACATTCATTTCTACGAGAAAAGGTCAACTGTATAGTTGATATCCCTGCTGAATACTTTAATTGAAATTTTCAATTTGAATGTCCTGGTTTTATCATGGAGTTGTAGAGCAGAAATCTAAGCACAGATTAGCTTGCATTGAACTGCATTGATTATTGCTTGAATTTCTCTGTTAACAATAACCTCCTAGAACCTGTAGTTTTAAAATTACTATTACAAGCTAGTTAAAGTCAAGTAATTCAATGAGCTATTTAATTGAACATAAACTTATACAAGTAATGAGGGAACTGGAAAGAATTCTGGAAACAGAGAACATGAAAAATCGATAAGCAATCAAAATCTGAGCCTTGAAAAACTACATTACTGCATCACATCAAAGCTGTTTAATTAAAGCAGGCATATGGTATATCAGTAATTCAATTTGACACTCTTCAGTATTATTACTGTTTTTACCCTCATGAGTTTTGTCACAAAAGAAACTTATGGTTCTTTAGTAATAACATTAGAAATATATTTGTGTTTCTTATCATTAATGGCACTTTCACTGTTGTTCCCAACTATTTCAGTATCCTCTAGTATTTAAATATGCTCTAGGCAACTGTAGATACTGGTAGAATATGTCTTTCTTTTTGCATTCTAACTACTATGAAATCCAGGTAAAAGCATATTATCTGGCACATTGAGGATTTTTTTTTTTCCAAGCTGAAAAAGCATTTTCTTTGTTTCTTCTGCTCTTTTTAAGGTAGTAAGTATGTCCACTAGTTTATGATTTATATACAATTTAAAATATGCTGTTTGAGAATGGAGGCTTGAGCTTTATTCCCAGAAGAACTAAAGCAAAGCCAAGCAGAAGATTTAAACTAATTATCTACCAATATCTGTCTTGTTTTCTCTGCTTAACTACTTATTGTCTGCTTTCCAGTGCTTAAAAATTTAGTAAGAAATTGGTGACAAAGAACATTAGGAGCTGCATAAGAGCATCATTACTTTCATTACTTGCGGAAAGGTCTCATTGGAATTAGCTAGAGATATAAATGAAAAATAGCACAACAATTTATTTGATCTTTGATTCAATAAAAAAATAATTTGTGCCACAGACTGAGGGTTTGTATGTTATTGTGGATATCTTTTGTTTGATGTTTACTTTTTATTTGAGCAGCTTATAACAGAGCATGCATGGTTTTGTCTTGCTTTTTTCCCCTCTCTCATCCCTTGCTTATCTAATGCAGCAGGAGATGAAGAAAACAAGAATACTGGAGTTCAGGAGGCAGAGGTCGAGGCAGGTCTGTCTGACCACAAGCACCTATCTCCTTTAGATATGTTTTCCCCTGAGTATATAGGGAAGCTTGTAAATATATTAAACATAAAAAATCCAGAGAATATTTATATCATTTTATGAAAGAACAACACAAACAAATTCATTGTAGCATGGTTTATTTGCCAGTTGTGAATGCTTAAAATAATTCAACATTAAAAAAAGTACCCAAGTATTTTACTCTTTTTATTCTTTTTTATGAAAGTATTCTGTCATTATGCTCAAGTAGCAGACTTAGCAGATCTGGCTGGGTACTTCTTAGATGTGGCACAGTCTACTTTGCATTAATAATTTTTACAAGCAGGAAGGTAAATTTTTTTTTATCATGACACTTTTTTCCCTTAGTTTGTGTAAGCAGACTGTTGCTGGACAAAAATAGCAGGCAACTGCATTACATGGAAATACTTCGACCTTTTTGTATGATGTCCTCCATCCTGCTTGGAAGACAGTTCAGTTGGTAACCGATAGCTCATGATCAAATCAAACAGTTGCAAATACTTTTTTCAACTCAAATACCATGTGATTAAAACATAAATGTAACTTCTAATTTCAGGAAATACCCAGCACAGGTTCAAAGATATGCAGAGATCTAAAGACATAATTTCTCTGTTCTTCAGTTTCTTTTTCAAAGGAAGAATCATAAATGCATAAATTTGCATTTACATGCCTTGTTAATAGGTTACATTCTGTTGTCCATAAGTAATTAACAGTTAACAATTGCCAAAAGTGGTGAAAGCGTGGTGCAAAAAAAAAAAAAAGATGAGTTGATCAAAAAACACATTTAGTACTAGCTGGTAGGAAAAATTAGTAGCATACAAATGTATGCCTGAAATGCTAAATGCTGCTTAATAGTGTGTCTGTATCCTGTGCCCTGAACCCTCTTCCCATTGTTATTTAAGAGAAGAAAATATGGATTTCTATTTTCTTCTATGAAAAAAAGTCAGGAATAATTACTGTGATGTGATTCATTACTTGTTCAAAACTCTGGATGCTAGAGTAATTTCAGGATTTCAGTGGTGGAAAGCAGGCTTACTTTTTTTTTCATTTTAGTTCTCACTTAGGCATCCAAAGTGTCCTTTAAGATCTTTGCCTTCCCCTTTTTTTGTTATAGTACAGTTTACTTGGTTATTGCTTTTGTTCTGATTCTGTCTCTGTGGTGTTCAGTGGTGTGTGTACTGTGTGCTCTTCACTCTGTGTGTTTTTGGTAATTCAGGCATAGTGCATGGAGTTTTGCTCATGTAGCTTGCATCCAGTTTGTGTGTGCTTGTAGTTACGTTGTTCTTCATAGTAATTGTTCCAGTTGTTAATCATCATTGTCTGTTTTTAATGTTGTAAAGACTGTGAGGAAAAACATCAAACCCCACCTGTTAATGGGCGAAAAGGCAAGTTGATTATGATATTGCTTATGAATTGTGGGTGCTTGAGAAATTTAGTTTATTTTTTGCTGCATGTGTGTGTTGCTTAGCTCTACTAGCTCAAAATTAGTAAGTTCAGATATGTTCAATTTCAGTGTGTTGTTTTTCTTCTTGGATATAATTATTTTCAACTGAGGTTTAAAAATACTTCTTGGAATCAAAAACTCCAGATGTTTATGTTTTTGCAGCTAACTGTATTACTGAACATATAGTTTGCACTAGGCAGATATGTGATCAGATTAGCTATGGAGAGCTAAGGGGATAGTTTTTATATTTCTTCTCATTTTGGAATTCCTGGGCTGCCTTGGCCCAAGAGGCCAAGTACAGTTTGCAGACACCTGCAAAATTGTGTGCATTGTCTTCCACTTTTTACGAGGTCTATATTCTTTTACATCGCTTGAAAATATATTTTACAAGCTTGGCACATTTTAATGTGACTAGAAAAAATTGACCATTTTAATTATCATATACTTCTAGAGAAAGACTTACGTTACTGAGAATCATTTCTATTGTCTGGTTTGTATTTATGTTTGATGTTCTCTTTCAAATGCTGTAGAAATAAGCTTAATTCAAAGCACTGAGATGTTAACATGGAGATTTAGGTTTCTTATCTAAAAATTAGAGCAAGAAAGTTGCAATGAACAACCATAGCTTACTTTGAAGTTTTATTTGAGTTCATGCTTCTAAATTGCTTTGATAATTTTGAATAAATGTGTTACTACTTTTCCATGTACTTCTAAGACTTTACTACATTTGGATTTTGTGTCATTGATGTCTTCTGCTAGTGAATGAAATATAAACTAGGTAGTGGCTTGGATTTACTAAAATTTGGGTATTCACTCTTACAGTTCAATCTCTACCAGGAGCCTACAAGGAGTAAACACTCAGTTACACTGTTATGGACCATTCCTAGCTGTCTATTCCCCAGAACAACTTAGCAGAGGAAATACAGATATCAGGAGAGCAGGAATTCTATTTTGCCTGTGCTAGTTCATTGTCTGGGAAGCACAACCACACCATTTTTGATGTCTCTTATTTTCAGGTGTAGACAAACCAAATGGTGTACCTTTGCAGAGAAGATGCTGTGTCACCAACCTGTCAGAGCAGTTTGAGGGGTCACCTCACTTGCTCTGGTGGCTGTGCCAGCAAAGTCCTGAATGAATTCAAATACTGGGAATATGCTGCTGTAACTGAAATCCATGCTACTAACCAGATAGTTCAGTATCATATTTTAAGACCTAAATTCCAATTGTAGTAGGATTGGAGGCTTTTGCCACTCACCTGACAAAGCTGACAAAGCAATAAACAGTGATTTAGTCAGGCTAAATTTGGTTTTGTTCTTGGTTTATCTTCCACACCTTCAACAAAACCAGTATTTTATACACTTACAGAGCCTGAAAGATGTACATTGTATAATAAACTAGCTACTACTAACCTCTATTTAGGTATTTTCTTTTATGCTTTTTTTAAAGTTCTCTAAGGTGTCCATTCTATGTTTTAGAAACTTTTTTTCTGCAGAGCTCTTATACTCCAAAAAAATTATTGGTGTCTAATATTGAATATCATATATTTATTGCCAAAACTGTCATCCCTTTCCAATCTTCCTCTTCCTTTGCATTTCTCTTTCATGTATATTGTATGATATATTTTGATCATTTGAGTTTGTGAGAAAAGGATCCAGGATCTTGCCCTTTACTGTCTTAATTTAGGGTGCATAGAAGATGATGTAGTTATCAAAGCAAAATTTTAAGTGTTTCATATTCCCTCATTCTTCAGAATATTTTACAGGATTACACTACAGATTCATCTATATTATGGGAATCAGGAATTCTTTTCATCTCCCAGACTGAGAAGTGTCTGGAGCATATTCGTGTCTTGTAGCAAGACAAGACCCAACCAAATCTCTGAGTCCTGCCCTTTCTGTGCACTCTGGTTTCCCCATGCATGGGAGTCCCACCACTCTGTGAACAGTTTGGATGCCTGAAGGAATAGAACTGAAACTATGTTGTATCATTCTAAACTGTTGTACAGTTTAAACACAATCTAAAGAATTTAAGTGACTGAAGAGTGAACTAGGCAAATAGAGGGACTCCAGTGAAAGAAGTGATGACAGATGGACCTGCTTAACTGACTTGCAGAAGTAGTGTTCAAATACACTTCTTTTTTTTAAAAAAAAAGCATGTTCCTGTCAGGCCAGAGGGCATTCTCATCTTGATGGCTGACCTGAGAATCTTTTTCCATCTAAGACCATTTGGCTTTGTGGAATTGGGGCCTACACTTTGCCTGAACTACTGAACATGACTGCTGTGAGTCTCCTAGGTGCTTTCTCTTCCTCTGGCTTACTGACTCTTGCACTTCACTAAGAGACCACAACAGCTTCTGAATTTTGCATGAGAAATGATACTGGAGGTGTTTTATGTGGGCTGTGAAGAATACTTAGCATATTCCTATGTGTTATGAGTACCTAGAGAAATACTGCATTTTAATTAAATTCTAGTTCAAGCAAAGTAAGGTTTAAATAAAGTATTGACCTGGTTAGATTGTGCTAGTTGTGGACAGGCCCATAACTGCAATTTGAATGCTGGGAAAAGAGTGAAATTAAAACAAATCCCACAATACAACAACACAAACCAGTAAAAGTAAAGTAGCAGTAAAGTGCTCTAGACTGAAGAACCTACATTCTGTTAAAATTCCTTATGATATAGGGTGCTATTTTACAAATTTGTCTCTAAAGCTACGAGGGAGATACGACAGACAAGAAAGAGTCTAGCTACTAACTTGTCCATAAATACCTTAAAATTTTACTTATAAAAATTTTGAGTTTGCATCTTTCAAAACCACATCGCAATACCACGTAGCATTTCTAAGACTGGTATGTGACAATGGGATGTCATTTTGTCTGCTAGTCAAACACAGTTTGTCTCGTTACTATCCAAATGTTTCAGATGCAATGCAGAAGAATGAAATGGGCCTTTAAGTGCAGACAGTATTTGCATGTAAAGATGCGTGTATAATTTCCATGTAAATTTGGATATAAATTTGAGCAGTAAGAAAACTTTTATGTTATTAAGTAGTAGTAATTGACATTTGGAAAAACCTTGAGCTTTCTGAAGAAACAAATCTGTATTTTTCATCTTTGCATAAGCCGTTAATTATATTTTCTTTATGGATTGGTATTAGTGCTTAAATCTACTGGTTTAGTTTCAGATGCCTTTTGTGAACAGAGTGGGATTTTTTACATTTTAGAATTGTTCCATAAGCTTCAATCTTAGCTGCATTTAGAAAGGGTAGAGCACCTGTGATTGCTTGCAGAGCTTTTTTTTGGTGGGGGCGGGGCGGGGTGTGTATGTGTATGTTTGTGAGAGATGTATAATCATATATTAAAAAATTACATTTTTGCTTAGAAAATGTTCGAAGACTTACTATAAGATTGCATCTTTTTCAGTAAATATAAAAATAACATGGAAAGAAAATCCTAAACCCTATATCACGCTAAACCTTACCTTCTGCATTCTGCAGAGTGAATTTGTAGGCTGTTCACATTTCCTTGCATGCACAGAGTATACCCTGACACCCAAGGAATGCAAACTGAGGAGACACTGTGGAAGAGAGGTATATAGCAGAAGCTTGTACTTTGCTCCACATTTATTTTGGACATTAGTTGTATTTTTTTTTTTTTGAAATTCATTTTTCATTAAATTCTGAAGACATTTTGAATTTTAATTGTGTTTACCTATTGCAGCAGTATGAGGATTGCCATACCAAATCCTGACTAAAAATTCACCTAGTCCAGTGTCTGGTCCTCAGCAGACCAGGCAGGGATGCTGGGGAAAAGGATGTAAGCGGGACAAGTGTGTAGTAAAGCTTATCCAGGATACTGGCTGCCCAGTCTCCTATGCCTTGTGCCTCAGGAATCTACATGAACAACAGTGGTATCTTTGCATGGTTTCTTCATCTCTGTTTCTTCCCCCTTAAGTCAGTCCTGCAAAATGGCCCCGAAGTGTTTATCTAAACGAGTAACTTGGGGGAGCTGTCCTTCGAGATGCTCCACAGAAGCCCATTGATAGCGGGCCTGCTCCCGTGTAGTCTGGCATGGTGCAGGCATATAACCAGAAGAGGGAGCAAAGCTGCCATATTTCAAAAACATGAAAAAAGATGTGAAACAAACAAACAAATCCTCCCCATGCCCCAAATGGTACTGGGAAAAAAAAAAAAAAAAAAA